>PVLA01002668.1:0-254546 GCA_004027455.1 Hydrochoerus hydrochaeris
ACTTCCTAGTGGATACGGGAGCCATATATTCGGTTCTGACTTCTCCCCTAGGTAAACTTTCAGAGGATAAAGTAAATGTAATTGGAGCTACAGGGGGGCGAAAGACCTACCCAAAAATGGTTGCTGGTATAGCTCATCCGGGTCACAAGGTAACTCACCACGAATTCTTGTGGATCCCTGAGTGCCCGGATCCACTTCTAGGAAGAGACCTACTCCACAAACTAAAAGTGCAAATTGATTTTCAGGCAGATAAGCCCAAATGAAAATTAGGCACAGATCTGCCCATGTCAAGGGCAATCTGGGTGATGGCCCTCTACCCAGAGGGCGAAGGACATTTTTTAATGGAAGACAAGATGCCAGCTCCAATTAATGGGGAGCTACTAGCTAAGTGGCAAAAAGCGATCCCTGAGGTCTGGGCTGAAAACAATCCCCCAGGACTGGCCATAAACCAAGTACCCTTGGTTATAGAACTGTTACCTCAGGCCACTCCTATCAGGCTGCGTCAATACCCCATCAGCCTCCCCGCTCGGAAGGGAATCCTGGTCCACATCCAAAGGCTAAAAGAAAATGGTATATTAGTGCCATGTGTTTCCCCTTGGAATACACCTTTGCTTCCAGTGCAAAAGCCAGGTACGTCAGATTATCGGCCTGTACAAGAACTATGGGAGGTAAACAGACAAGTGGTGACCTTGCATCCCACCATTCCTAATCCCTACACCTTGCTGAGCCTACTCAGCCCGGAATACACCTGGTACTCAGTGCTGGATCTGAAGGACACTTTCTTCACCTTGCCGATCACTCTGGTAAGTCAACCTATTTTTGCTTTTGAGTGGACAGATCCCGAGTCAGGAGTGATGGAGCAACTGACCTGGACTCGGTTACCACAAGGATTTAAAAATGCCCCCACTCTCTTTGATGAGGCTCTAGCAAGAGACTTGATGGGATTTAGGGAATGTCATCCGGAGGTGACACTCTTACAATATGTAGATGACTTACTAATAGCCTCCCCTACTTACGAACTATGCTTAGAGGCCTCCGAGCAACTGCTGATGACTTTAGGTCAACTGAGACACAAAGTCTCCGCTAAAAAGGCACAATTGTGCCAACAGACTGTAACCTATCTGGGCTATAGACTACATGAGGGTAAAAGGACTCTGTCTGACCAGAGGATTTAGGCTATATTACAAATCCCCACACCAAGGACAAAAAGACAGGTCCGTGAGTTCTTGGGAGCAATGGGATACTGTAGACTCTGGATCTTAGACTGCACAGAAATGGCTGCATGATTCTTTGAAAGGGGATACTCAAAAGGGGATTCTTTGAAAGGGGATACTCAAAAGCCCCTGGAATGGACTAATGAATGTGATGAGGCTTTCCTTCGACTTAAACAGGCACTATCTCAGGCCCCCGCCTTAGGGCTCCCAAATGTGACAAAACCCTTCACCCTGTACACAGATGAACAGCGAGGGGTCGCAAAAGGGGTTTTAACACAGGAGCTGGGACCTTGGCAGCGACCCATCGCTTACCTCTCCAAGAAACTTGACCCCGTGGCAGGGGGATGGCCTCCTTGTCTTAGGATTCTAGCTGCAGTGACCTTGCTTCTAAAAGAAGCCAATAAGCTTACGTTTGGACAAAGGCTCACCATAGTAACCTCCCACTGCCTAGAGACTCTTATCAAGGCCCTGCCTGAAAAGTGGTTATCAAATGCCCAGATCCTACATTACCAAGCCCTGCTCCTAGACCCAGACTCAATAATGTTCAAAACCTCCTCAGCCTTAAACCCTGCCACTCTCATGCCCGACGATGACTCTACAGTCCCTCTCCACCAGTGCACAGACCTCGTCGAGAGACAACAAAACCTTCGAGCGGACTTGTCAGATCTCCCCTTGAGCGACGCTCCAAACTATTTCACTGACGGAAGTAGTTTCATCTGCAGAGGTAAGCAAGTGGCGGGGGCAGCAGTAACCACTGAGACCGAGGTACTTTGGGCCAAAAGACTAGATCCTGGAACTTCAGCGCAATGCGCAGAGCTCATTGCCCTAACTGAGGCCCTCAAGATAGCAACTGGAAAGAGGGTAAACATCTATATGGATAGCAGGTATGCCTTTGCCACTGTTCATGTCCACGGGGCCATATACCAGGAGAGGGGTCTTTTAACTTCAGCGGGATCAAATATCAAAAACGCTCCCCAGATCCTAGACCTTTTGGCAGCTGTGTGACTACCACAGCAAGTGGCTGTCATCCATTGTAAGGCTCACCAAAAAGGGGATGATCCAATAATTCGGGGAAACAATTTGGCTGACTGTGCAGCCCGAGAAATAGCTACTACATCAGAGGGGACCTTTGAGGATACAACAGCACTATTGCTGATCCCTCAGACTTTGTCGGAACCGGTCTACACACAAAAGGACCGTCACTTGGCCTCTCAGTTGAAGGCAGAACCTAACCTCCCTGGAGGATGGTTCCAGTTACCTGATAAGCGGGTGTTACTGCCCGAATCCTTAGGATGAGAGCTTCTTAACCAGACTCACCAGTCTACTCATATGGGGGGAACCAAACTGGCCGAATTGTTCAGAAGCAGATTTTTTATTCCCCATCTGACTAAGATGGCCACCTCCATTAGCTCCAGATGCCTGCAATGCCAACAGGTTAACTCAAAGAAATGTCAAGATTTGGAAACTACCAGATTCAAAGGAAAAAGTCCAGGTGAACATTGGGAAATTGACTTCACTGAAATGAAGAAACCTGGCCTTCAGGGGCATCCATACTTATTGGTGTTGGTTGATACCTTCACTGGCTGGGTAGAAGCATTCCCTACTAGATCCGAGTCAGCTTTAGTTGTAGTCAAAAAACTCTTATATGAAATAGTCCCATGATTTGGCCTACCCTTATCTATGGGGTCTGACAATGGCCCAGCTTTCATAGCTCAAATTACCCAAAAACTCGCCCAGCTCCTAAAAGTTAATTGGAAACTACATTGTGCATATCAGCCACAGAGTTCTGGGCAAGTAGAGAGAATGAATCGAACCATAAAGGAGACACTGACCAAATTGATTCTCCAAACTGGTGATAATTGGGTAAGCCTCTTCCCTTTGTGCTCCTAAGAGCCCGCTGTACTCCCTACATTGCTGGAATTACCCCCTTTGAGGCTCTCTATGGGCATCCACCTCCTTTTGTTCCCAGGCTTTCGGAGGACAAAATAGCTGAACTTACTAACCAAGATCTTATTAAGTCCTTACAGGCGCTGCAGCCCATATTGACTTCCATCCACCAGCTGTTTAGACAAAAAAGCCCAGTTCCCTCTGAGGAAACTCCTCTCCATTCATCCATCGACCCTGGGACACTGGTCTTGATTCGACGGCATCATCGAGAATCACTGGAGCCCCGTTGGGAAGGACACTATACAGTGGTGCTGAGCACACCAACCTCAGTCAAGGTAGCTGGAAAGACTGCCTGGATTCACCACTCCCATGTCAAACAAGTGGACATCACAGAGGAAGACTCTCAAGATAAATGGACTATACAACAGACTGGTAACCCCTTAAAACTAAAACTGACTAAAATTAATACTTAGGCCCCTCTTATAATGAATCCTTTAGCTGTAACCATTCTATTAGGGCTATTGTTACAGACCCGGGGAGGCTTCTGTCCACTGGGTAACCCTAGAGATGCCTTAAAATTAGCTTATGGGAATCCTTGCAACTGCAAAGGGGGCACTCTGTCCTCGGGTCAATTCACTGGCTCATATACCCAGAATGTAGATTGTGGAAACAAAATGGCCTACCTTAAACAGCAGTCAGGACTCAAAGGGGTTTCTCAGAGTTGGATATGTGCTAATAAGCCTCAGATGAAATTTACTGCAAAAACCCAATGCCCATGTTCCACGTTCCAGGGAACCATGCACTCAAGCTGTTATGATGAAGTACAAGAGTGCTCAGTAGGTGACAAAACTTACTTCACAGCAGTTCTCAAACACACCCACCAGGGCACCCTTGGAGAGGATTGGGGAACAAGTACCCCTACTCTGGGAGCATCCACCAAATATGCTATTGCTGGCTGTAGAGGTACCCTAGGTCAACATGCTTGTTGGAATAAAAGAGCACCCCTCCATGTATCGGATGGAGGGGGCCCCCAAGACATAGCCAGAGAACAACAAATTAAAAAACGGATTGAGGAAATTACACCTAAGATTCTCTACCATCCGCTAGTTTTGCCTGGACCTAAGGAGATAAATTTAGACCCTCAAACCCAAGACTTACTTTGAGTCACCCACGAAGCTCTAAATTTGTCCAATCCTAATCTAGCTGAGGATTGTTGGCTATGCTTAGCCCAAGGAACCCAAAGACCCTTGGCCCTTCCTGCTAACCTAACTGTGGCACGAAGCACCAACTGTACGCTAAACATACCTCTAAGAGTACAGCCTATCCATTTTGAAGAGAACATAACATGCATCCAGGCAAAACAAACCCTTCTTAATGAATCAGATGGTATACTAGATTTAGGAGCACTCTCATTCTGCAACTGTACCATCACAAACTGCAGCGATGGGAGCCAACTCTCTCCAGCTTGTTTAGGTGAAGGAAAGGTATTTGTGGAGGAAATTTAGCCTACACCTCCCTGCCAGCTAACTGGTCAGGGGTCTGCGCTCCAGCAGTGCTACTACCAGACATAGACATAATACCTGGCGATGAACCTGTCCCAGTCCCCAGCCTCGATATTACTTCAGGCCGAAGGAAGAGGGCCATCACATTGATTCCTTTGGTGGTTGGATTAGGACTTACGGGTACCTTAGCTGGCTCTGCAGGATTAGGCATGTCTGTTCACTCTTACGTTATCAAACCAGCTAATAGATGATGTTCAAGCCTTATCCAGTACAATCCAAGATCTCCAAGACCAAATAGATTCCTTAGCTGAGGTAGTACTACAAAACAGGAGAGGACTAGACTTGCTTACTGCAGAACAGGGAGGCATTTGTTTGGTGCTACAGGAAAGATGCTGCTTCTATGCAAATAAGTCTGATATTGTCAGAGATAAAATCAGAAATCTGCAGGATGACCTAATCAAAAGAAAAAGACAATTATATGATAATCCCCTCTGGAGTGCTTGGAACAAGCATACTTCCCTATCTCCTTCCCCTGTTAGGACCATTATGTATGCTCCTTTTAGTCGCCACTGTAGGACCCTGTATCATAAACCGCTTACGCATCTTTATTACTGAGCAGATGCAGAGCACTAAATTAATGGTCCTAAGGACCAATATGAGCTCCTTCCCACTGAATGAGCCAAAGATTTGGCTCAAGTCACAACATCAGAGGGGAATGTAATACTCAGATCATCCACTAACTACCCGCGCCATCATCTTGTTCTGTATGCGCCGCCATTTTAGATTTAACTTGTTCTGTATACGCCGCCATTTTAGATTTAAGTCCTTGTTCTAGCCACAAGATAAGTTCTGGAGTGAGTTTCTGTTTCTTAGAAAAGTTTCCTTTTCCCCGAAATGACGCTTCACTTGCCGCCCTAAATTTTGAAATTTTACCTCCCTAAAATGACCAACCAGCTCACTCCCCGTGTTCTTATCAGCCTACCCACCAATCAGCTGCGTTGCTCCTCTATAAAAACAACCTCCCTTAGTTGTAAGGCGCGCAGTCTCTAGACCGGTTATCGGGGGACTGCGTCGCCAGGCTTGGCAATAAAACTCCTTTACCCTTGATTAATTGGATCGGATTTTTATTTCTTAGTTAGCCTATTACACTTAATATTCAAATATTTTATTTTCCTACATTGCCAAATAGAAAAACTAACAAAAAAATAGATTGACTCACACATTATGTTTACCATTCCCATATGTATTAGAAAAATAAATTCTTAGAATAAGAAATTATTGCTACAAAAAAAGACTATTGCAGTAATGTTCTGTAACTTCACATACTATGAGATAGAGCACCCTGAAAATAATACTTGTGTCCATTTCACCAGATTTATCCTGACGACAAAAGCAAAAACAAAATAGAGTGCCCAAAAAGAAAGTCCTTCCAACAGTCGTATACTCACTGCCAAGTCTGTTTAACAGAGGAGGCTGGGCCAACCCTACAGCAGAACTGGTTCATGTTCAGGAAAGGCAGTCTTCGTTGCAGTACAGAAAGGCTCTTGTGAGGAACATCTTCCAGCAGCAATTTCAACCTCAGTCTTCAAGTACTCCCAAAAGCCATTTCCCATTTTTCATTGATCCACTGCTGCAGCCATCCCTGCCCGAATCTTAATCTAGACATAACAAATTCACTATGCATTATTAGACTTTTATTCTCTTCCCTCAGTTTTCCTCTAGCTATAGGGATTTTTTTTTCATAAAGGTACTATGTTTTTTTACTGATATATTTGTCGAACTCTATACATAAAATATGATTTACTTTAATATATATATATATATATATATTCCATATATGAAATGAAAGTTTCCAAAAAAAAGTTTTTTATAAAACTTACTCCAAATCTACGTGATAATGTTAGAACAAATAATATCTAATGCACTCTTACTAATATTTAAATACAGCAAAAAATGCTAATATAATAAAAATTCAGGGTGATTTCACTAATTGTAATGGATACATTTTTCCTATTCAGTAGTTCACTCAAAGGTGCAGCAGACAAACACAGGGATATATGCTGAGGTGACTACTGATTGACTCTATTTCTTTTCTTTTTAGTCAAAAATCCCAATGAATATACAAAAATCATTATAAATAGCAATAATGGCAATGCACTCCACATAATCAGAAAATTATTTACAGTAAATCCAGATTCATGATAAAGGTAAAATCTTATGATTATTTTTCAGTGTAAACGGAAAAGTTTTGTAATATTATACTTATATCTTCAGGCATAGTTTAACTCAGCTAGTTCTTTAGGACTTTGAAAAACAAGTGTCTAAATGTTTATCTTACTAGTTCAGGTCTCTGTTTTGGAAATAATAATTCGTGTGAGAGAGACACTCGAGATATAATACAGTCTCTAATTTTACTTTGAGCTGTCATTAAAAGTTACCACAAAAAATCTGATCAAGAAGGCTATGACTTCATCAGTAGATAAGTCTATTTGTAAATTCATAGCTCTTGCATTGGCTTATTAGGAGGTAGGGTTTAGCCGGATGTAGCTATCATTAAGGCATGAATTTGAAAGGTTTATCTTGTCCTTGGCCTCTCTCTCTCTCTCTCTTTCTCTCCCTCTCCTTCCCTCCCTCCCTTTCCATCTCCCTGCCTCTCCCTTGCCCTCTGGCTCTCTCTCTGTCTACTATCTTTCACCTACCACACCCTTCCTCCAGGACGTTTCTGCTTTGGATTCGTCAACCAGGAACTAAAACCATGAGCCAAATAAATCTTTCCTCTTAAAATTGTTTTTCTCAAGAAGTTTGTCACAGCAACATAAAAATGACTCTGTTATTAATAGACAACATAATTTTAATCTTTAAATTGTTTAATCATCAAAAATCTCAAGTACTTTTTTTTTTTTTTTTTGTCTTTTTGAGACAGGGTCTCGCTATGCAGTTAGGCTGGCCTTGAGCTCACTTTGTAGCTCAGGCTGTCCCCCAACTCACAATAATCCTCCTGCCTCAGCCTCCCAAGTGCTGGGATTACAGGCATGAGCCACCACACCCAGTTCAGGTATCTTATCTATACTTTCTGAAAGAGAATTTTATAACATCTGAATGATACATTTCTACTGTGACATGCAACATGCAACAAAATTTGTTTCTATTAAACATTTATCACTACTAACTGTAAAAAAACAAAAAAAGGACAATTAAGAACACAGTGTTATTTTTTTCTTTTCATGAGTAAAACAGCAAATTTAATAGTCTGTAATCTCTGCTGTCTTTTAACTATTTAAAGTTCCAAGCTTTTATAGGCAAAAACATAATTAGCAATAACAAATGGGATTTGTCATTTTAATTTGACTTTATACTTTGATAAAGATTCACATTTTAAAATATGTTCATTTTAGGCTGATAGTTAAATTTGTGCAATGTAGGAGACAAAGTTTAAAAGAAATCAAAGTTCAGTGATGAGAATTGTGTAAATTATATCAGTTTAGTCCACTTTCAACTACATTTCCTTGAGTTTTCTTCCTCTGTGGTTTTGGCTGGGATTGATCACAATAAAAATTTGCATATCTGGGAAACAAAACTGAGGAACTGACCTCTTCCCTCCCATTCCCTCAAATTCCCTTTTCTTCTCATTTCATTTCTCCTTCCCTCTCTTCCTTTCTTTTTCTTTTCACATTGAAAGTCGTGGATGGGAATATAATACAGTGACTCATGCAGCTGATTGGTGATCTGCTGATTCACCTCTTTGTCACAGCCTAACCGCCAGGCCACTGCTGTCTCCAGTGTCCCCTGGACCTCCACTCTCTGCTTCTCCATACGTGGGGCTGGGCCTGTGTGCAGCTCAAGGGCAAACATCGCCACAAACTTTTTTGCAGGTCACCTACATCATGTTGGTGTAATGAGACAAACACTAAATTTCTAGCTTCACCCTGTTTTCAGTCACTTCTTATCTTGCTCATCTTTCCAGCCACCAGGCTGCCTGAACTATAGGGACATTAGGTCAAACACCAGAAGCATTTTCTCCATGGCAACAATGGACATTGCACATCCGATATTTGAATGTATCTATACCTCTATATTTTTCACTTTGTTTATTCCTCCTATTAATAAAATCTTGATTTAAAGTAAGTTATACTGCTTTAATTACAATAATAAATTTCTCTGAAACTCTAAAAAGGGTCATGGTCAATGATGTCATTTTAAGACAAATACAAACACACTCATTGAAACTCAGCTGAAAACCTCAACACTTCCATCTATGAGTGAATTTCTCCTTCACTTTGGTTCACAGAGAAATGTCAACTGGATGTCACGTGTAACTAAATATGTAACATTGATCCTTCAATTTTGTGATGATCACTTTAGCATTGTGGTCATATACACATTGTAGCACCAAATAATCAGCTGTTGAATCTAGGTCCTCTTTGCACATGCTGTGGACCTTGGCCACATTAGTTAACTCTGTCCATTTCTTCATTTAAAAAATAGGACTGAGTTCTTAAGTCATGACTGGCTGTGATTAAATAATTAAGGTAGGTAAGGTTATTAAAAGAGCCCCTGGCACAGAGTCAGGGTTTTGTAAGCATTAATTAGCTATTGTTACTATATGTTTCAAATTTAAAGAGCTACCAATGAGCAAAACATTAAAGCCATTTATAGTCAATATATTTTGTTTAGACAACCTATTTTCCACCTATAAATTACAAGTGGCCATTAGTTCTGAAGAGCCTTGTTCTTGCTATGGATTTCTATGATGCACTTTACTATTTTCTACTCTTTTCTATTGGATTTCATTAACATGCTGGTCATGTAACTCTTCCTATTAGGCTGTTTAACTTAGACCTGGAAGCCTAAAACAATTATGTGACGAATGCTGGGGCGAGTTATAATAAATTGCTCAAATTAATCAGTTTCTTCCCCAGGAGTTTATGAGAAATCCCTCAAATTGCACTTGCTTCGTAATGAAAGAGGAGTGAGAGGGTGTAGAAGAGATCACCCCAATATCCACTCCATACATATATTACCACATATTTAGGAATAAATACTTTGGGGAATTCTGTTTTTAGAAGCACTGACCTTCAACTTTGTTTAATTTCATAATAAAGATTACTATGCATTTTAAAAATAGCTCCTTTCCCCCTCCCTAGTTCCCTTTCCCATTAGGAGGGAAAGGGAAAAACAAAATAAGAAAACACACACATACACACAAATGGAAACAAAGCTTTTGAAATAAGAGAGGAAGAGTGTTGAAGGGAGAGTAGGGGAATGGAAAAAAAAAGAAACAAGATATATCATGTACAAATACAAATTCCCTATAATTATTGTGACCACTATGTATACCTAAAATGTACCAGTAACTTAATTAATTAAAAACATTACCACAAAGTAAAATATTTCTTAATATTCTACAATCCCCTCATGTGGCTGGCAATATGTTAAATTGACTTCATGACCCATGAATCATATTGAAATATTTAAACAAACATTGAAGTTAAAAATCTGAAATGGAACCTCCAGTTTGTTTACTAGCTGTATGACCTTGGACAAGAGTTTACCATTGTAAACCTGTTTTCTTACTCACAAAAATAAGAATATCATAGTTAGTACATTCATAATATAAAAATAAGGAAGAAACAAGACAAGAAGTACCTGAAGTATGTAAAATTATGTGATTTATATTAGACTGCTGCTTAGCAACTGATTTATCTAAGATAATAAACTATTTCTTGTTTATACAAATGACTGCAGAGGGTTTCTACTTCTAGGACATCAGAAGTCTAAAACTAAAACAATGGGTTTCTAACAAAGTTCAGTCAGCTGATGAAGAAGGAATTTTTATGGCAGAGTGTTCCTTTTTTTTTTTTTTTTTCTTTTTGGCGGAGTGTTTTTTATATGGTCTTAAATCATAACGTAGACATATTTGATTCTGTTTTTACTGAAAAGGAGAAAAAAGCAGGTTTTTCCTAAAGAAATAATAAAATCTCTTTGTCTCCGAGTTAGCCTGAATATATTTCAGAATTAGAAGAAGCAAATTATCTATCTTTCTTCTTTAAAGACTAATATTTTAGAAAAACAAACCTTGGGAAATGATTACACATTGCAATCTTTCAGAAAACAAGTCAAGGAATGAATTAGCTGCATGAAAACTGTTTTTAGTACCATTAACTATCTGCATGACTCTCCAGCCCTCCCTCAATGAATCTTCCAATTTGCCACATGCTATTTTATACTTTTGTTAAAATCTATTTATGCATTCACATTACTTATTCACAGCCAGGAGATCAGAGCCCTAAAACAGAAATCACATTAAACACTGCAGACAGACTGTGGCAAGGCTGTAAAATTACCCATCCATAGTTATGGAGCTGTTATTAACCCTATGGCAGCAGGCCAATTTAGAGAAGTTATTTAAAGTTGTCGTTCAGGGAGTGCTCACACTCCACTGTGGTCCCATATTTTCCATATCAATTTGTTTTTGCTTTTGTAATGCCTGACACTTGCCCATCGATAGTATAGTCTTTTAGTTATAACTAAATTGAAATTATATTTTATATTTCACAATAAATGCATTGGGAAGTTTTATGTTCTTATGCTCAATTCTCCATTGTTCCTGAATATTCCATTTCAATAAAAACAACTTCAATGGCCTCAGCTACAACCAATGAGCTTGAGTAAAATAAAACTGAGGTAGCACCTGTTTGGGAGTGGAAAAAGAAAGGCAAAGGAAGAGAAAATAAATAATTTCTAGAAACAAAGAAAATTATTAAAACTAGGCATGGTGGCACACGCCTGTAATCTTAGCATTTCGGAGGCTGTGGCACAAGGATCACTGAGAGTTCAAAGCCAGCCTGGACTACGTAGCAAGACATTTTCTCAAAAAAAAAGAGAAGTTGTATCTTTCGATTTCTTCTTTTCTGTGTTTTGATGTAGTGGTATTTTGTACTACTGATTGAATTTCAATCAGCTTTCAGCTCTGGAGTTATGTTTAACTCTTTCAAGTTATTATATAATATATCACTCCTGAAATTGATACTTCACAACATTTATTATGCTGGAGTGAAATGGTTAAAGAAGACTTAACCTTGACCAGGATAAATTCGGAATGTGAAAAGAATCAAAATGTAACTTTGCTATCCACTTAATTAAACCCTATTGTTTTGAATAATTAATTCTGTTTTGATATGAGCTTAGTTTATGTTTTAAAAACACAGATTTTGTCCCTTTATATTATGATTACTGCTTTTTTAATATACTTATTAAAACTATATTCAATCTTTCCTGACAAGTTAAAATTTAATTGAAGGAAACGGTAGAAAAAATTAAATTCCAAGATATACGGAAGTAATTACTAGTAATTAATTTGTATCATGAATAATAGCAACTCTTAAAAATCTTTATATAATTTATCATGTTTTTTTCACAGTAATCTTTTTTTAGACAGCACAATGTTGGAGAGCCCAAAACCAAGGAAAATTAAACAAAAATAAATCAGTTATCATATATATTTGCATAAAACCATATATTTAAAAAGCAAATAAATGATGTTTATTTCTTTATAGCTGAATTGAAACTAGAAATAGAAATATGAATAGTGATTAACATTGAGGCAAGACAGAAACGGGAGATAACGGAAGAATAGAGAGAAAGATGAAAGCTATCATTGGTGTTTCATGTGAGGCACTGGCTAGCTATGGCATACAGTTCGAATCCAGCTAAACTTTAGATTAATAAAGTTTTACTAGTACATAACATGTGCATTTTTTATATATTGTCACTGGCTGCTATCAAGCTACAACAGAGATGAATAGTCATGAAACAGACCATCTGATCTACAAATCCTAAAATATTCATTATCTGGCTCTTTAAAGAAAATTTTTGTTGATTGCCAGTATAATCTACAAAAATAAAAAGAGCTCTTTTAATTAGTATTACTACTGCTATGTGGCATGGTAGTATACATAAATTCATCATTTCTTCAATTTACCAATTCTCATTCTTAAAGACGAACTGTTCATTCAGCATAAGATTACATGCAGATACTGCAAGGAGAGTCAACTATTATGAAAGATCAAATTGGGTTTGCCTTACAGGTTCTTCAACCAAAGGAAAACAAAAATCTGATACACTTCTCTTAACATGAATCCCAGAGAGGTTTTCTGATTTTGAGTGTAACAGTTTTCCAACTACTCCCTGATGCTAACTCAGTATAAACTGAAAAAGGACTTGATGAAAACTAAGACAATCATCTTACATTATCTCATTATCTTCTAGTTTCCAGTTAAATTTTTCACAAGATACTATACTAGTAAAAACACTGAAGTTTTTTTTTTCCTGTGTGTGTGTGTGTGTGTGTGAGTGTGTGTGTTTAGCTGTCCTTATATGCTGTTCCAGAAAGTGAAGACTGTACCACTGGTTTATATAACGATTCTCAACCAAGTGCAGTTCTGATACCTATGCTGTACTGGCCAGCTTTACCATTACTTGGACACAATAACTGACACCAACAACTTGAAGGAGGAAAAGTTTAATTTAGCTCAAATTTCAGAGGACTTAGTCCATGGTCAGCAGGCTCCAAGGCAGACTCACCACGGTGGAAGGGCATGGCAAAGCAAAGATGCTGGTTAGTTCACTGAAATTGGGAAGCAGAGCAAGGGAACTGTACCAGACACCATGTGCGATACCCAAGGCCACACTTTCATGATCATCCAGGCACATCCAAAATTGTACTACACAATGCCATAGGCATTTCTTCATCTAATCAATCTGACAATTAATGTCCACAATATTTTGTCACTCCTCAAAGGGGACATTTGGCCATATCTGGGTACATTTTGGGGTGTCTTTGCAGAGGGGATTGTTGTTGGCATCTACTGTGTAGAGGACAGACATGCTATTAAACAACTTTTAATGCACAGGGAACCCCAATGCAACAAAGCTGAAAAGTTTGAAGAGCTAAGAATGAGAGATCCTGAGTCGTGGATTGGTATGTTGACAATTAGAGCCAGTTGATGATGAAACCAAATCCCAAGAAAGCATCAACACTTAAAATTTCTTTCATAGCTTAGTACATATGATACATATACAGTCACATATTCAAACACACCATACACACTTTAATATGCAGTCTATGTAACAGAAAATCTTAAGACAACCCTCCCTAATTCAAATGACTTACATATAAAGTTTTGTCACATAAAAATACAGGTTAGTCTCAACTATATATACAGATGCCTTAGTTCTTCAGTTTACCCTGCACACAAGAATACAGTACCCAGATGTAACTTCAAAAATTATACTGTGTATTGCACATTATGATTTTATCTGGGTAATTTACCATCCTTCAACAATACAAATTACAAAGGAACACTTACATTAGGTTTCTTTCTGGGGATACAGCTTTGAGAAAGGGTTGAGCATCTGCACATACCTTGATCTACAGTCAAATAGTTTCATTAAACACTAACAAGAGCAACTGCAAAGTCACATTTCATGATCTTAAACAGCCTGGCTGTCACCACCAGATTGAAAAAAAAATGGTTTAAATATTTCAGATGTATCCCTAAAAGGCTATAAGTGTTTTCACTGATACTGTGTACTTTATATTCTATTCCATATGTAACTATTAGCTCCTTAGTTTTAATGAACTAATGGCTATTTATAATCTTCATAAGAAGATATTTGACAACTTTGTTGTTATTTAAGCATCTCATCAGTACCCTCTGGAAAAGTACAATTGTAAATAACCAAAATTAGTAAATGTTAATAGACATTTCTGAAACTTTTAAAATGCATGCTGTGATATTTATAATCACAGCTAGCATGTTTATTATTATTTATTTATAGATGTTGTTAGCAAAGATCTAGTCTAAATGCTTATTAAGAAAATTGAAACCTTGTCTCCTCAAATAAATTAATGTTTTAAACTGTGTGATCGTCTTTAAACTGTAAAAATGTCAGAGCTTAAAAATGTACCTTAAATTGTAGAGTTGATTAAATAAAGCATAAGGGACTTTCCCAGAATAAATTTTAAATTTTATTTACCATTGCTTTATCCAGAGCTAACTGTAGACAAAACTATGAAGCAGAGAGCATATAACTCAACCTCCTCTCAGTCCAAAATATTTAGATAGAGAGGCCAGTTTGCTTCATTTTGTTTTATTTTATCTCATCCCAATCCTTTTAGAAAAACTTGTTGATGTTTCCACAACAGTGCAATTCTTCTAAAAATGCTGTGTGGTTCATTCTATTAGACAAATCACATCATGTTAACCCTTCTCTACCTTAAGCAGTTTATAAACCTGCTATCAGCCCATACTCTTAAGAATAAATCTAGTGTTTAAAGGCAAGAGTTTGCATGGCATACTCTTTGGATTCTCAAAAGCATGTTTATCTGTTTTAGGAGCCACTTAAATCCTACTTTTTATGTGAAGTAGTAAGATAACAATTCTAGATGCAGTGTGAAAATTTAAGAATATATTGTAATTCCTTGAGCAAAGAACAGAACATTAGAGTTAAAACACTAGGAAATAAGTTAAAAGTGAAGGTTTTAAAAAATATTCAGTAAATCAAAAGATGGTAGAAATAGAGGAACCAACTGCAGGTGAGAAAGAGGAAATAATAAATCAATACAGTGAATCCAACAATATGAACAATTGAATTAAATATTAGTAGTCTATATGTATCAATTAAAATAAAATTGTCAAATTGAATTTTTAAAAAGCAAGCCCAATGTGTGCTAGCTGTTGTACAGATGTACTTTCAAAATGAAAGATAAGTAAGTTGAAAAATAAATAAATGGAAAAATATAATGTCATGCAAACAATGAACATTAAAAGGCTAGAGTGATATATTAATATCAGATAGAAAAGACTTCAAAACAAAGTGTAAACCTGTCTATGTCCTGAGTGATAGTAAAACTACAGCATGAAATAGGTGGAGCCAGGGATATACCTCAGCAGTACAGTATCTGCCTGGCAAGCACAAGGTAATGAGTTCAATTCCTGGTAGTAAAAAATAAAAGAAAGAAAATAAAAGAAATATGTGGAATACAAATAAAAAGTGCATATAGACAGATGTAAACCCTTGCACTAGAAAATGAAAAAAAGAACTAAATCTTGTGACCTAGTCTTGCACATGAAAAAGCTAGAAAGAGAAAAGAAAAAGAATAACTAGAAATAAAATGCTAGGTAAAGGCAAAAAAACACATTAAGCAAAATTTAAAACTCAGTAAAAGTAATAAATCCTTGGCTACATTTATCAAGAAATTTTTTAAAAGAGAAAAAAATGCAAATTACCAATATCAACACTGAAAAAACACTTGCCACTTCAGACCTAAAAAATATTAAAAGAAAAATAAAGTAATATTATGAGTAAGTGTTTGCCAACAATTTCAACTACTTAATCAATGTCTGAAGAAATCCAACCACTACCATCCTAGGCTGACCAGAGACCACTTTAAATCTCTTCCATCCAACTACACTTTTACACCTGGAAAAGATATATAATCATGGATTTAATAAAGCTCAGTGACTATGGCTACAGCCTATAATGTTGATCATTTGTCAGCCCTGCTCCTAACAAGCAACCACCTGTGGACCATTCTCCATACGCCCTCAGACCTTGTCTCTAGAAAGTAGCACAACTCCTTTTCACTGAGCTTTTGCCCTCAGAAGTCTCATTATGACCTTTGCCTCCCACAGACACCTTCATGCTCATGACCCTGTACAACACCTGTCTGGTCTAAGTACCAGAGTGGTCCCTTTCTAGTTTGCCCCTAAATAATTATTTTTTCTCCTTTTTTCCTAACAATATCTGCTTTGGGGAGTAGTTAGAAAAGATAATATACACAGATATTTATGTTCCATTTGTGCCAGTAATACGTCAAGGCTTATGCATATTTCATCACAATTTAGTGCCTGTCTTAATTTAGTGCCATTCAAATAATTTTTAACCAAATTATTTTTTAAATTTGGTTAAGTGCCATTTAAATCCCAAATATATAGCTTAAGTGAAACTGAGACAGCAACAATAAAATAAAACTCTTACCAAATATTGTACTAAAAATGAAATTAAATAATATCAATGAAAATTTCAAAAGCATCACTCCAAAAATCAGGTGACCTCAGGTTTTTGTCATCATTGTCAAGTTACTGAGTGCAAAAAGATAATGTACCCAATTTCTATAGAAAACCATATTATACCTTCACTTTTATATGAAGACAAATTATAAATCAAGTACTAGTCTAAATTGAAGATATTTTTAGGTATTGAAAAACTCAAAACATTGAGTCACTATTCTTTCTAGAAAATTAATTTTAAAATATAATTGAACAGAGTGAAAAGAAGAAAGATGACTTTGGAATACCAAAAGCAATAAGGTGAACCAGGATTTCACCATAGACAATACTGAGGATTATAATTGTGTTGCAATTCTTGAGAAGAACTGGTCCAAACTATAACAGGAAGTCAATAGGCCCCTAGAAGAAATTCATCATAAATGATGCCAGGAGTAACAACACAAAAGTATCTTTTATGAAAAATATAAAGCAGATCACAATGTGGCATAATTTGGGGTCATAAGGAAAAGTTAGGTAACTCATTTGACCTTAACTCTGGTGAGTTTCTTCTTCCAACAATGAAGTCTTGGTAGTGGAACTTCAGAAAACATTCGAGCATATCACTTGATTCTGAAACTAAAAACAGTAGAATAATAAAATTATTTAGAATCGACCTATAAAATAAACCTGAGATATTTATTCAAATGTAGATAGAATGTAGAACATTTGTGTACATATGCATATGAATAAACCTTGAAGTAATTATATTAAGACCATCTATAGATTAACACAAGAACAAACAATATTTAAAATGGTAGTGATACTATGTAAAAAAATGCCATAACATTAGTGAAAAATCAAACATTCCTGTCTGAGATATATATATATATTTATATATATGTTACAATAGATATTAAATAATTTTCAATAAAATATAAAACAAAAAGAAAGACTACTTTGCATATGGTTGCATATAACTTTGATTCATAATTGACTCTATTTTGCTATTGACATGAACAAACATAAAATCAAGAATAAAATTTCTTAAAAGGTAGACCATAAATATAATTCATATAAAATTGTCTATACAAAATTTCATTACTAAGAAAATAAAAATTGACACAATAAGAGTAATTTTACTTTTAAATATTCTGTAGGCAATGCTCTTATATAGGCTAAAAGAAATGTGAAGATCCAGGTTATCAGTAAATCAAGTATTTCAACAAAATTCATAAAAGCATAATTCTTTAATCAGATCTCCATTGTTTTGACAAAGTATCTGAGATAATCAGCTTACAAGGAGGAAAGATCTGTTTTGGTTCATGATTTCTGTCCATGGTCACTTCACCTGGCACTTTAGGCCTGTAGCAACACAGTATATCATGGAAGGAACATGTGAAAGAGGAGATCTGTTCATCTCACAGCAGGTTGGAAGCAACAAGTAAGAGAGTAAAGGCTAGTTTCCTAAGCCGTCTTTCATGTGCATGCCTCCAATGACTTACTTCCTCTCACTAGGCCCAGCCTCTGGAAAGTTCCATTAATTTCCAGTCGTACCACCCTGAGGACCAAGTCTTCAACACATCAGCCTTTGGAAGACACTCCAGATCTAAACTCCAGGACATAAGAATGTATAACTGCAATAAAATAATAAGAAATTAATAATAAAAATGTTGATCAGAATAATTTCCAACAGAACAACAAAAACATTCACAATGCTTCAGTCACCAGTTAAGATAATAATGAATATTTCCCTTTCAAGTTATGATCTTAGAATTTGTAAGAGTTTCTCTTTGTTTGCAGTCTCTCTTACTCCAGGTAAAATATATACGTTAAATATCCAAAAAAAGGGTATTTGCTAAATAAAATAAGAAAAAGGAGGATTAACAATCTGTTAAACCAGTACAGAGTAGAATTTAAATGTAGTTTTATTTCTTATGGAACCAGTCTATAAAACTCAAGACTAGTATGGGAGATAATTAGGATAAAGCAAAATTAACCAGTGTGTAGGTAGGAAAGGCAAAGTCAAAAGTAAACACATTTTAAGAATTTACTTGCAAAGATTTAAATTTAATGAGGATTTGCCAACAAAACTAAATTTAAATTTATGTCTATGCATGAATAAAGTATAATGGAAGAAAAAGAGAAGAAATATAGATATTATGATGGCTCTAAATAAGACTGACATAGAGACTTGCATGCAAAATGGTGGTGATGAAGCTATGAAATATATTGTGCTAGTTCAGTGGGTTATTAACCACTGAACAGTTTACCCCTAGTGTCACCCAGGCATTACTTTATTTATGTACGGATTATCCTGTGTTGTTCAGGCATGTGTCATTTCAACTGGTCAATTCCTGTATTGAATAAATTTAATAGAATTTTATTTTTATATTTCCTGTTATATTGCTACAAAAATCAATTTAAAATATGCAATTTTGGTCACCCTGCATTTAAATAGTTGGACTGGTAATGGTTAATATCTATCTCTGTTCAACTTTATATCTATTTTTCTGTTTTCTATATGTATGGTTTCTAAGTATTATAACAGCAATTACATTTTCCCTATTTGCTGAACCTTAAAACAGATATCTAATAGGACCTTCAGTAGAGTGGTTGAAGGAAGGCATGACCTGGGGGATAGAGAGCAACACCGTATTAATCAACTTTACCTCTGTTGGACACAATAGCCAACAACAGTCACAGCAATGACCCTCTCACTTTATAAAAACTTTCTTTTTTAGTTGTCTTTCCCATTGCTAGACACCAATTCAACATCCACAATTTAGAGATTTAACTTGACTTTCATTTTAAGGGGATTCAATCCATTGTCAGATGGCTCCAAAGCAGGGACATCAGTGCAGAAAGTTGTGGTACAGAAAATCTGCTTGGCTCATGGCAACCAGAAAACAGTGCAGGGGAAGGAAGGAAGCAATGCCAGATAGGAAGGGCTGGAGAACAAGACATAGACTGCAAGGCCACGCTTCCATGACCAATCCAGTAGTGTGCTCCATGAATCTCTTTAGTGAATTCCAAAGTCAACCAAATTGACATTCTACCCTAACCACCTAACCACCACAAGAATCAACCAGATTAAAAATGGTTCAAGATTCTACCAGACATAGTGTGCACTGCAAGAGATATTTTCAAAATCATTCAAAATTGAAAGACCATCTTCTTGGAAAATTTTGTTTTTAAGACTTGTGAGTACTTTGCTATATTAGATTTATAGATACATGGATAGATGGAAAGGTAAGTGTAAATTAGATATATACGTAGCTACATAGATAATAGTTAATTTTTTCAGAGAATTTAGAAATGTACAATGTAAATCACAATACCAAAATCTTAGTGTAATAAGAAACAATGAATCAATTCACAACTCTATCCAAAATAATATAGCTAGGGCAAATATAATATTCTTCATCTGTAGACTATTCCACGCTTTGCATTCTTTACCTGAAAAAGCAACTCTTTAACTCTTACTCTCTAAGTTGGTTCGATTTTTAAAAGTTTCTCTCTGATATGACTTTTCACCCAGTATAATCACTGCATGTAATATAATATGACAAGATTGTCCATTAACATGTTCTCTAAAATACTCTTAAGTAACTAACTTAGAATGGTACACTCATGTGCAAAAACTTGCTATTAACGACAGTGACTGCTGAGCCTGATTACAGTAGTTTCTCTCCAGTATTTTACCCATGAGCTTTCATTGCCAATTTGTTCTGCATGGAGTCAAATGTTCCAAAGCAAAATTTTAAAACAATGTTTTCTTCTTTAGGGACAGGTTTTAAAATATAATGAAGAAAATTCTTCCATTTGCTTTACAGGTTTTGTGTGTGTGTGTGTGTGTGTGTGTGTGTGTGTGTGTGTGTGTGTGTTTGTCTGTGCGTGTGTGGGTGTGTGTGTCTTATGATAACGTTCATCATGCTCAGTCTCTATTAACTGCTCAACTATCAAGTCTATTCAGATCATGAAAATTAATATAGCCAATGTGAGTTCTTTATTTCACAAGTAGGTCTTTCTCTCTTTCTCCTTTTTTTTTTTTTTTGGCTTTTGTTTTTTGAGACAGGTTCTTGCTATTTATTCAAACTGGCCTTGAACTTACTATGTGGCCCAGGCTGACCACAAACTCACAGTGAACCTCCTGCCTTAATCTCCCCAGTCCCAGAATTACAGACATGTACCATACTTGGCTGAAAGTTTATCTAAATGTTTCTCTTCAAAGCCTCAATTATTTTTTAACTAGTCAGAGTGCAACTAAAGCATACACTTCTACAGAACTCTAGGACTATATATCTGCAGCCACAACATAAAGAATCAAAGTCTTTTAGCAGTGAAACATTAATGTTTGCATCTATCCAGACATTAGCTATTATTTACAACAAAAATCTCCGAGAGGACTATTTTTAAATGCAAATTTTAAGCTGTTATTCAGATTTACTGAATCTTGATCTCTGGATGTAAGCCAAAGTAAACTGCATTTTTAAAACCTTCCCAAGAGCTCTTTGGATATATTAAAATGATTTACAGACTCCATAATTCCTCATCTGGAGCCCCAGAATTACTCAAAGAAACTTTATGAAGAATTAAAGAATAGATATATCCCCCACTAAATATATAGCATGTGTATAACAGATACATTAGCAAAATATTATAGTTAGACCTTAAACTTAGACTCATTAGCTGTAAGATGATATGCTTTGATTTTCAAATAAAGAAGTCAGCCATACTAAATGAGTTGTAAGGAAAATCGAATGTTTACTGTCGATAATGGTAGAATTATGAAATTATCTAGCTCGGTCCTAAAATCAAATCAATGAAATCATTACTTATTCATTCTTCAACGAATCTTGTGCCAATCCTTCTACTATGCAATGGATCTACAAATATGAATTAGACATGTTTCTTTTTTTAGACATATTCCTTATAAGCTTAGAAAACTGGTAATCTATCACTCAGCAAATGAGTGCAGATAGCAAGAATACATCACTTGCAAAGGGTGAAAGAAGGAAGAGGGACTCAATTGAACCTACAGAAAAATAGAGGTCAAGGGAATATGAAAATTGAATTTAGTGTATGAAAATTAAATTCTTATAAGCCAAAAAAGAGGAACTTAGAAATATAGGAAAGAAAAGCAAATAGGTTAAGTTCCCAGAAAGAAAGAGGTCAAGATGTAATCAAGAATACAGGACTGTTCATCCTTAATCAAGGATCTTGACCCACTCTGGTATCAGAAGAAAGAACATAGGAATAAGGATCTAAGATCACAAAGAGGCCTTGTTCTGAGCAATGTTCCTAAGTGGTTTTCAGAGCAGCAGCAGGAATCTACTCTGAGCCTAGAATACCATAGCACTTGGGAGGAAGTACAAAGCTATTAGAAACAGACAGCAAGGGCCTTATTCTAAGAGATGGCCTACATTCAGACCCTTTAGCAGTAACAAAGACACTAGGAAAGGTACTGTCACCGATGGCCTCTTTCTAGTGCAAGACGTCACAGAACATTGGGAGCATTCATAGGAGAGGGGATAAAAACAGGGATATTTCTCATAATGAAAATCATTCAAATAGATCTACTGACGTACCACCAACGTACTCCCTTCAGACTATCCTCATTTGACTTCTGGGAGGTGCCTAGCTGACAGCCCTCAGCTGCTGGCCTTCTCAATAAATTAGTCTCAGTTGAAGAGAGAGAGTCCCCCACCCCAAGACATGCACGATTCTCTCATAGTTACAGTCTGCATGCAATGATCATTATATACAAGAATGTAAAATCTTGTCTACTTGTCCAAGCTTGGAAAAAGGCTAAAGACCTAGCCCAGCTTCAGTGTCCCCAAAAATCAGCTGAGACTTTTGTTGCTGCTGTGTAGCAACACTCATTCTGTGTAGTTCCACTTCTTCCTGTGCTGTCCCAGTCCTTCCCTCCCTCCACAGACAAATTCCACACAAAAGGCAGGACACTCAGTTAAGTTTGGATTCGAGTTAAATATGTCCCAGAGAGTGCATTTTAAATTAAAAATTATTCATTGTTCACCAGGAATTTCATAGTAATTGTCCATCCTACGTTTTCATTGGCTAAGTCAAACAACTCTGTCCACAAGTATTAATTCTGAAAATGGTCTTAGTAAACTTCCTTCACTTTTATCTCCATCCCAGAGTTGGCCTCCCAGGGTTTTTGACCTACAGCAGTTACTAAATTTTGGAACACAATCATCAGCAAGATGGCTGGAAATGAGGAGCTCAAGCTTGAGAATAGGTCAAATATAAACAATTTCCAACCCAAGATAGCAGAGTAACAGTGTAAATATTAACCATTGATGGTGTACTGGGATAACATACCAGTGGAAGGACATTGATCAGCATATGGAAATCATTGTACATTTGATATATATTGTGAAGGGTGTAATTATAATGACAATGCAATTGGATTATTATTTCCAGAGGAAAATGATGCTTTGAAAAAAATAATAAATAGGTGAAAGTGATTAAGTAACAACTAAAGATTAAGTGTAAAAGACAGAGGTCAAGGAGACAAGGAGATACTTGATGACAATTTGACACCTTTCAATCTGGAAGGACAATGTTTTTTTTTTTTCCTGTCACAGGCAAATGTTAAGCAAAAAGGTTTATTATGTCAACCCAGGAGACCTTTCCCTATACCATTATCCAAAATCTTAAAGAGTGTTTGTTCCATCAGTGTAGTCGCTCACAAAAAATTATATCATAAGAGTACAGCAATAAGTATAGGAACCTGGGAGTCCATAGTCTTCTCTCTCATTGTTCTATACAAAAATCTGTCATATTTACAGAAAGAGAAAATCCTGATGAAGTTATAGCTAAGGCACTGATTCAGATAAAATATCCTCAAGGAGGTACCACTCTCCAAAAGGCAATATGCATATATAAATACACATATGTATACACATACATATATGTATATAAATATAACCCTGTGTCTTCAGATCTGAGAGCCATGAAACATGAAAGGAGATGATATGACTTATATAACTCCCATGAACCTCTTGAAAAATTTTTGCTTCCTGCTTCACTGTTCTGGGCTCTGCGAATGGAGAAGTCATACCTCTCAAAGGACCAGGAGAAACAGAAAGAGTCCCACTGAACTTTAAGCTATGGCTATCAGCCTGGCACTTCAGGTTTCATATAACAATGGACCAGTAGAGAAGAAAAGCAGTCTCTAGGTTGGATGAGCATAGTTGAATCTGATCAATAAGAATAGATAAATCTACAATTATACAACAGAGACAGGGAGGGAGGGAGGGAGGGAGGAAGGAAGGGAGGGAGGGAGGGAGAGAGAGATGTCTGACATACGGGTGAGCCACTTAGGTATTTCTTGTGACTTTCTTGTCAAATTTTGAAGATATATGAATGAGAAAAGAATGCTCATGGTCTTTGAAAGGAATGGTAACCAATTCTTGAGCATATTCCCAAAGAAGTAACATAGAAAAACCAGCTCAAAGAACATTAAAAAATAAGGAAAAAGAAGAATGCTAAAGTCACATTGAGGTTACAGACACATTCTCTAAATTTAGAGGATATACATTTCTCCTAGAAACTTCTCATTTTCCAAGAATTATAATCTCTTGTCATTGAAAGAAATATCACATTATAAAGAATGCAAATTAGTGTTTATTGGCAGTCTACCAGATGTCAGATCATTTTCTTATTTCACTTAAATTATCAAACTCTGTAAATTAAGTCTCAATATTAGGAAACTTTTAAAATCAAAAAGTATTTTCACCACACTATGTCCCTATAAAAAACCAATAAGACTTGTAGGCTCCAGACAGATTGAATAAGATCTCAGTGATCTCAAACAGAACTGAAAAGGCCAAATATAAAACTCAAGAGCAGCACTGTGCAAAAGAACTATCTGGTGTGACAGAAAAGTTCAATGTCTGTGCTGTCCAATATTCTAAAATATATATTCATGGAGATGTTGTGAATATATCATTTCAGTATTGTAGCAACCAGCCAAATGGCCATTGCACAAGTAAAATACACTAATGCAAATAAGGAATTAAATATATAATTTTAGTTGGTTCACATATGAATTTAACCACTTTTGTTAGACAATTCAATCCTACAGAATCCCTGAAATTTCCCTTGTGCCCTAATAAAATATACCCAGAGGTTAAAATGGTGGTTACAATACAAGCAATCCAACTCTCAATTTCTGGAACAGAATTTCTAGTTCCTTGCCCACACTTTTCTTCTCCCTCAAGTTATGATAAAATTGGACACATTGCATGCCAAGCTCTAATTCTTAAGTAGAGCAAATGTACTGAAGACATTGATTAAAGACATTTTATAGCCACTGCTAAGTACAGAGAGAGTTACTTTTCACTTTATAATTCTTGCCTAGTAAATTCTAAGTTTCTTCCTCAAAAATAATTCAGTGGCATATTAAGCTAGATAGCTGGAATCTATGCTTTAGTTTTATGCCTACTTTTATCTGCTGGTCTTATTTTGTTTTCAGTGTCACACTCATTTTTCAGTATCTACAGTTTATTTTTGGTCAACCTCTTTCTCCAGGAATTTAGACCAAATAAATTTTTCTTGGTTAGGTTGTTCATCATTATTTTCTAAGCTTCCAATTAAGCATTATCTGGCAATCTGGCAATTTTATGAAACATTAAGGCAGGCACTATTTCAATTTTTGCCTTTTATCTTTTAACTTTCATTAAAGGAAATCTATCTTGCGGCCACTGCTGAAATGAGACTTCCAAATATTTCACAAGGCTGACATCTTGCCAATGCTACAAAAATCTAAATTCTGCTTAAAAGGATTTTTTAAATTGAGTCCTAAGACAGACCATTTACCAAATTGAGTATATTTAATTTTCTGACTGCTCTCATTTAAACTAATGGGTCACACTGAAATCCTTAAATTCTGGCTATTTCCCAACCCCCAGAAATATTTCAAAATTAACACAATTTTTTTTCAAGGAAAGTTTGAGGTGACAGAAATACTTCACAGAGTGTTAACAATGTACTTATGCCTATCATTATATAAATACTTGTTGATATTTTGAAATCTAGAGTAGACCAAGCATAATAAAACTCTATCATATTGAAAAGCCACAGTTTTACTGTCAGGTTATTATAGCTTTTAAGTAGCTGGCTGGATTCCAGAGGGCACACAAAGAGAAGCTAAGGAAATATTCAGTTCTCTAAAGCTAAAAGATAAAGACATAGGTCAAATCATGATTCCACTGTAGAACATGAGAAAATTATTTAGAAACATACATTGATGCCTATGTTTCTTCATCTACAGAATAAGAATAATAATAATTTCTTCATAACATTGTTTTGATAAGTAAATGAGTCAACATTTTTAGAGGCCTTAGGTTAGAGCTTGGCATATAAGCCTATGAAGATAAGTAAATATAAATACCACAAAATTATAGTGTACCAATGTTGAACAGAATGTTAGATGTTCGTTTTATGTGTATACTTAATAGTTGTATTGAATATCCCTTTTGAACTTTACTATTTTGCTTCTAGAAACAGCTAGAAAATTTTAAATGTTCATTTATGACTAGCTATAAGCAGAGGTCACATAAAAAGGGAGCTTTCATTCATTTGGGAAAAGATATTGTGATGATTCTGACATTGACATTGATACAAATTTTATATTACAGTGGAAATTATGGTAACACCTCTCAGAGTGAAAATAGTTATGAGCAGTGATGCATCAATAAATACCATACTCTTAATTTCACACAGAAAATTTATTTACTCAATCAATATTAATCTATTTCAACATTTTGCTAAATTAAATTAAATTAAATTATCAACAAAATTACTTTTATGGTACTTGCTGTAGTAAAGGATGAAGACATTAGCAAAAGAATAACACAAACATGACACGTTCACTAATATATATTAATTTGTTTTAACATATTGAGGAATTTGACATGGTCAAAGAGATCAAAGAATTTTTCATGAAGAGATCTATTTGCCTGAGCCCTAAGGATGAGATGAAGTTAAATAAATGAGTAGATGAAAAAAGATCATTCCTAGGAAAAGAATAGCAAGAACAAAGTCCAATCAAGTGAAGAGAGTTGTTAATTTGTATGTAGGATAATTAACTTTATAAGGACTTAAGAGAAAATGAATCTGATGCTGGCCAGAAAGGGGGTAGAGGATAAGAGGTAAAAAGAATTGAGATGTGTTATGTACATGTACAAATTACCCATAATAAATGTTATTATTAAGTACTGCAAACACATGAATAAATTTTTTTAATTTTTTAAAAGATAGGAACATGGACTTCCTGTGAGTCAGTACCGTGCACACGCTGTGAGAAGGACAACCAGACACCATCCCCTTCCTGTCAGCCAGCACCATTCTTGGATGGCAGGGAAGAGAACAAGATGCCAGCCACTGCCTATGAGCTGGTGTCATGTGCGGGTCCCAGGGAGGACAACCAGAGACCAGACCTTCCCAGAGCACAGGCTGGGAGACAAAAAGGGCCAAGGTCCTCCACCCCAACTCCGTGAGCAACCAGCTGATCCTGAGAAACACAGGCTGAGATGATAGTTATTGAAGTAAAATATCACCTTCTGAAGGTGGTAGCCATTGTTAATTCCCTATTATCTTGTTTTAAAGTCCTATGTCATTTGCATTGTTTGATTTGGTTTTTTCTGTTTTGTCTTGTTTGATTTCATTATATCTGATGGCATGGGCAGCTATTTCAAAGATAACAAGACATATTATGGTAGCTATTTTGGATTTACTATTATCTTGTTTCGAAGTCCTGTATTGCATTCATTATTTTTTTTATTGGTTCTATTCTATTCTATTTTGTTTGATTTTCCTATGTCTGATGGTATGGGCAGCTATTTTGAAGACAACAAAGGCATTTTGGTAGCCAATGTTGATTTCCTATTGTCTTGAAATCCTGTATGATTTACACTGTTTTGTTTTAATTGGCTTTATTCTGTTTTATTTTGTTTCATTTTATTCTCTTCAAAATTAAAAATTAAAAAAAACAGGAAGGTAAATGAATTCTCATAACAGCTGACTAATAGGTAGGAAACAGACATCCAAAAAATAAAAGGCCATCCTAACGGATTTTGTTCACCATCTACAGCCAGTGAAAAGCCATTGAAAGATTTCAACCAGGAAGAAAAGAAAAACACATTCCACTTTTCTCTTAGATAGAAACAGTAGTGCTTTAAGGGAAAGAAAGACTGATGGAAAAGGAGGCAAACTAGGAAGCTTTTTCAATATGAGAGATCCAGTCTAACAAGTGAGTATAAAAATGGAGAGAAGTTTAAATTCAAATGATAGTTTTTCAGATCTTGATAATTCACTGGATGTAGAGGATCAGATGTCAAAGTCTAAGTTTCCAACTTTTATAAGTAAACCAGACTTGGGAAGGGATGACCATGTTTGTTTTTGCTTTTGTTTTTGTTTTTTAAACATGTATTTGGAATGTTTTTGAAATATTCTAATGAAGCAAATCAAATTAGCTGTGAGAAAACTTCTAATTTCAAACATAATAAAGTAACTGGTATCAGACTATTTCTCCCATGGTAAATGACTGCAAAATAGGATAAAACATACAGAGCAACATTTGAAGGTAGCACTTGGTTTCAATCCACGTCAAAGTAGGAACACACAAAGAAAGTCTCATAACTGCCCTGAATTTCTGGCTAGGAAATTCCTTTAGTGATGTTAAGCAGTATCCCTGAACTGAGGATGCAAAGATGAAAGTTTGGAACTAGCAGTGAGGCTAGAGTTCATGGTCCTGGGTGTTGGAGACAAGGAACCCATACAAAGACTTCATAGTCTAGAAGGCTATCTCTTAATATTTTCACTAACTTCTGATTCTGTGCATATACAATGTAAGATTCAAGGAAACCTGGGAAAGAACAACTGCTAGCTATTTATGAACTAAATTAATATTATTATGTTATAAACTGCTGGGAAAAATAGAAATTTTGGCCAGCTGGGGTGGAGAGATCTCGCTGAATACTGCCATCACTCAGCTGACCCTTTACAGAAAGGCCAAGTCTTAGGAGTAGACCTAATCTAGCAATGGAAAAGATATACCTTAAACCCTTAGTAATATTTATAAAGCCTAAAAATACTTTCCTAAGATAATTTATCAGTAAATCACTGACAACCCAAGAAAAAATGCAAAATTTATAAAGAAAAAAAAGTATTACATTTTTTTAACTATCAGATTGTAACTTTTGTGTGATTATGTATTTTTTATTTTCATTACCACATATTTGCCACATAGAATGATCATATTCAACATAGGGAATGTGTGCCTGTATATATATCTTAATTCTTCTTTTCTCCCCATTTCCCTCTGCTTTCTTCAATCCTTTTTACTCTCCTCATCTTCAAAAGTTTTCTATTTTTCCCTTCCATTTTCTCTTTTTTTTTTTTAAATTTTGGTGCTGGAGATTGATTGAATTCATGACCTTGTGCTTGCAAGTGCTTGAGCCACTGAGCTAAATCCCTGGCCCTGAATTTCTCTTCTTATTCACTCTTTTCCTGCCATTCCATTGCTTTCCCCCCTCCATTGTCCCCCTTTCCCATTTGAATGTTCTACCTACTTCCCAGTATCAATCCTTCTTTTTGCTCCTTATTTTCCTTTTAATGTTCTCATTTAAGAAAAACAATGTGATATTTAAACTTTTGTGTCTCATTTATTTCATTTAACATTATAGTCATGAGTTGCATTCATTTAGTTAAAATGACTTGAGTATATCCTTCTTTAAAGCAGAATAATACTCCATATACCACATTTTTCTTTCATCCGTTGTTGGGCATATGGGCTGTTTAAAAGATTCAGCTTTATAAACTATAATGGTATATCACTATGGTATTATGCTTTTAACTCTTTTGAGAAGATAACTAGGAGAACAGTTGGATCAAATGGAGCCTCTTTTTTTTAATTTTTTGAGGAATCTCCATACTGATGTCCATAGTGGTTGTACCAGTTTACACTTCCACCAACAACGGAGGATTGCTTTCTCCTCACAACCTCACCAGCATTTGTTATTGGTTGGCTTCTTGATGATAGCCATTTTTCTGAAGTGAGTTGGAACCTCAATGTTGTTTTAATTTGTATTTCTCAAATGAATAGTGACAATGAACTTTTTTCATATAATTATTTGCTGTTTGTACTTCTTTATCTGAGAGGTATCTATTCACTTCAGATTCCCATCTTTTCAACAGGTCTTTAAATTTGAGGGGTGTTATTTTCTTTTAATTATTTATCTATTCTAGATATTAGTCTTTTGTCTGAGGAGGAGAAAATAAAACCTTTTTCCCATTCTATGGGCTGTCTCCTTGCTCTGTTGGTGGTTTATTTTTCTGTGCAAGTTTTCTAATAAGATGTGATTCCAGTTGTTGAATTTTTGTATTATTTCCTGTGTAAGCAGGGCTTTGATCATGATGTCTGCCTAAACATATGTCTTCAACAATTTTACCTATTTTATCTCCCATAAGATTGATTCTGTTTTAATATTTAGTTCTTTGATCCATTTTAATTTTAGTTTAGTGCATTGTGAGAGATATGGGTCTACATCCAGTCTTTAGCATGTGGAAAATCAGATCTGCCAACATCATTTATTAAAGAGCTATCTTTCTTCCCAGTGAAGGTGTCTGGCCCCTTTGCCAAAGCTAAGATAGCTGAGAATACTTGGAGTTGTTTCTGCATCTTCTATCTGTTCCTTTGATCCTCATGTCTGTTTCTTTGCCAGTATCATGCTGTTTTTTTTTTTATCACAATAGAGTTGTAGTATAATTTAAATTGAGAATTCTGATGCCTCCTACATTGCACTTATTGCCCAGAATTGCTTTTACTCTTCTCTGTCTCTTCTGGCTTTCTATGAATTTTATGACTGTTTTCACTAGTTATGTGAGGTATGTTATAGGTATTTTGGTTGGCATTCCACTAAATCCATACAGAAGTATGGCCATTTTCATCACTCATTCTTCCTATCCAAGAACAGGGAATATCTCTCCATTTTCTGATATTCTCTTCAATGTCTTTTTTTATAGTACTGTAGACTTTAATGTATAAATCATTCACTTCCTTCATTATATTAAATCCTAAGTATTTCATTTTTCTTGATGATATTGTAAAAGGTGTTATTTAACTAGTCTTTCTTTAAGTGAGTTTCCTATTCATGTACTGGGGTGCTATTGACTTTTGAATGCTGGTTTTGTATCCCAATACACTACATTATATCTTAATTCAGTTTTGATAATTCATCTGTATCTAGGAACCTGTCCATTTCTTCTGAGTTTTACATCTTATTAGAGTGCAAGTTCTCGATTAAGTATTGATGATCTTTTAGATTTCTATAGGATCCATTGTGATTTTGCTTCTTTTTACTCCAAACTGCATGGATTTAAGTCTTTCCTTTTTTTAATAATGATGAATAATAGTTTGTTTTAATCTTTCTAAGTACTAACTTTTTGATTTATTGATTTGTTATATTGTTTTCTTAGTCTCAATTACATTAATTTATGCTCTGATCTTTATAATTTATTTCCTCATATGAGCTCTGGGTTTAATTTGCTCTTCCTTTTCTAGAATCTTGATGGTCAAGATTATTATTTATTTGAGCTCACTGTTTTCCTGATGTGGGAATTCACCACTATAAATTTCCATTGTAGGGCTACTTTCATTATATCCCATAAGTTCCAGTATGTTATATTGACATTATTGTTTAATTATAGAAACTGTCCATTGGCCATGGTGGAACCCAGGCAGCTGCAGAAGAAGGCAACTCACCCGCCCTCTTGGTAAGCACCTCCCTCCTGTGCAAGCCAGGAGGAGACCCAGTCAGCGGTGGCTCCCATGAGCCTACTGGCATGCAGACTGGAAATCAAACATCCCAAACCCTCCCTCCTCCGTGTTAGCAACTTGTGACAGAGGTATAAACATGACTTGAGAGGATGACTGGTATGCAATAAAGAAAATATGGGGGATTTCCTTCCATCTTCTGTTTGCAGGCAATTTTTTCACTGTTTTGTTTCATTACAATTAATTGTATTACACTATTCAATATTCTCTTTTGAATGGTTTTACAATGTTCTGTTTTTTATTTGATTTTGCTATACCCAACTGACTGGACAACTATTGTGAAGATAACGAGATATACTATGGTACCTATTACTGTTATCTCAGTATCCTGCTGTGAAGTTCTGTACCAATTTCACTGCATTGTCTTGATTGGCATTGTTCTGTCTTGTTCTGTTATATTTTTACTACCTTCAAAATAAAAAAAATTATAGAAACTGTCTAATATCTTCTATAATTTAATCTGTGACCCATTAGTTGTTCAGGAGGGAATTAATTTTCATGTGTTTATGTAGATCAATTTTGTGGTTTCTTTTGCTATTTATTTATAATTTAATTGCACTATGATCTGATAGTATGCATGGTATAATTTCAACTCCTTTGCATTTACTTAAGCATGTTCTATGAGCTAGTATGTGGTTTACTTTAGAGAAATTCCTGTGTGCTGCTAAGAATGTGCATCCTGCTGTTGGGTAGAATATTTTATAGATATCAACAAAGACCATTTGTTCAAAGGTTTAGTTCAGCTCTGATTTTTTTTGTTGACTTACTACCTAGTTGATCTGTCTACTTATGACAGTGGAGTATTGCAGTCTCCCATTGCAAATGCGTTGCTGTTTATCTGAGTTTTCATATCCATTAGTGTTTGTTTTTTACAGTTGGCTGTACCAATATTTTGATGCATATATATGATTATTACCTCCTCCTCTTAGATTATTTCTTTAATAAATATGTAATGACCTTTGTCTCTTCTGATCAGGTTTGGCTTGAAGGACTTTTAAAGATATATTTTACAATGTCTAGCATGTAATCAAAAATTAGTAGATGTTGAGAAACAAGACCATAGCAAGAAAGATTTCATCCCCATCCTACCAGAGTCTGATTTACCCAAGATGTTTCATGGGCTAAGCTCATGTCCCAAATCTGAATAAAAGTAATAAATGAACAATGCACCTAAGACAATAAACAAATCAGAATATAGAAAAAACAAGTAGAATATCGAAGTTACATAGATCACAGTTTCTACCCAAAAAATAATGATTACAGTGTTTGTGATTCAGCTTTATTAAGAACAGATTGCTGAGAGTTACAAACAATAATATTGAACATAGTAAATTTAAATATTGGATATTTTGTAGAAAATTTAAATAATTTAATTGAAATAAAGAATTGTCAGTTTTGAGAAATCAGTTCATGTATTACAACATCCAGAGAAAGCTATATCTCAAAAGAAAAAAAATGATCATCATGAGAGAGATAAAAGGAAAAATGAACAATAACACAGGATAGCTAATGACTTATAGAAGCAATAAAGAAAAATTAGGTTGATGTGATGGTGCATACATATAGTGGCAGCATTTAGGGAAGCTAAAACAGAAGGATCACAAGTTCTACCCCAGTTTAAGCAAATTATTAAGACCATGCCTTGAAATTAACTTTCTTTTTTAATTTTAAAGGCCCTAGATTCAATCCCCAGTACAACAAAAGAAGGAAAGGAAAGGAGAAAGGAAGGAAGGAAGGAAGGAAGGAAGGAAGGAAGGAAGGAAGGAAGGAGAGAGAGAGAGAGAGAGAGAGAGAGAGAGAGAGAGAGAAAGAAAGAAAGAAAGAAAGAAAGAAAGAAAGAAAGAAAGAATGGAAGGAAGGAAAGAAAGAAGAAGGAAGGGAGGGAGGAAGGAATATTAAAGAAATTCTAAGGGTTGTTTTTTTTTAATTCTATGAGTTTTGGTATTTGGTATTTTGCTTGGAACTGCATTAAATCTATGTAGTAATTTTAAGAGTACAGCCATTTTCACAATGTTGTTTCTTCCTAACACTAAGACTATTTTCTGATATCCTCTTCAATTTCCTTTTTCAGTGCTCCATGGTTATCAATGTAAATATCTCTTACTTCCTTTGTTAGACTGATTCCTAAGTACTTCATCTTTTTTGATGCAATTGTGAAAGATGTAGTTTCCCTGATGCAACCATGGAAATCAGTGTGCAGATTCCTCAGAAAAACTAAAACTAGAACATTCATTTATCCCAGCTAGTCTCTTTGACTAGCTGGGACAAATGGATTAAAAGCATCATACCGAAAGAATTAAAAGAATGCTTCCCAAAAAGATTAAAAGCATCATACCACAGTGACATAGGTGTGCCCATGTTTAGAGAAGCACAGCTTGTAATAGGTAAATCTTGGAAACAACCCAAATGCCCATCAACCAACAAATGAATAAAAAAGATGTGGTTTTTCATGACAAGAGAGAGAAACAAGAAAAAACCCCTAATCCAAAACCCTGAAAACACTGATCCAGGAGAGGGAAAAATAAAAAAGACTGAGGGCAGCAAACATGCAACATCAGACATGGCTTCAATGGACATTAAGAGATATCTTTGGGACCTTGTAGATGAGCTCAAAACTGAAAAATCAGGTAAAGCAAGATATAAATAGATTAATAAAAGAAATACTAAGCATCTCTCAGGAAGACACAGATAGAAAAAGGGAGGAACACAAAAAAAGGAACAAAATATTCAATAAAGAATATAAAGAAAATCTAGAATATGTGAAGCAGATTCAAAGAGATTACCAGGAAATTAAAAATTCCATTGAAAGCTGGCAAAACTCCTTAAAAGAAACTAAGGATAGTCTATCAAAACTTGAAGACAAGTTTGCAATATGTGATCATGAAAGGAAAGATTTCTTAAAAATAATAAGGAAACAGGAAGTAACAATACAAAGACTAGAAGACAACAAGAGAATCTATAATTTAAGAATAGGAAATGTGAATGAAGAAGCAGAAATAAAAACAGGTGAATTACAAAAGCTATTCTCAGAAATAATTAAGGAAAATTTCCCAAGCATGGGAAAGAAAATGACATTCGGTTATGTGTGGCATACAGAACTCCAGCCACCTACAACCAAAACAGAGCTACACCCAAGCATATAATAATCAGGATACCAGAAATTCAATATAAAAACAGAATATTAAAATCCATCAGAGAAAAGAAACATTACCTATAAAGGAAAGCCCATCAAGATCAGGGCAGAGTTTTCCAAATGAAGAAGAGCTTGGAGCGAAGTATTCCAAGCCCTGAAAGAAAATAACCTCCAGTCCACATTGATGTACCCTGCAAAACTGTCACTAGAAATTAATGGAGAAACAAGATGCTTCCATGACAAAGAGGAACTGGGGGAATTTATGACCACCAATTCAACCCTACAGAGAATATTGAAGGACATTCTAGAAAGAGAAAAAAAATACCAGGATTTTAGGAACAGTGGCAGAAAGGCCTCAATGAATGGGGTAGGCAGTAGAATGAAGGAGAAAACTAGTCAAACAAAGGCAGAAAAATAGCATAGCAGAAATGAGGCAGACAAGGATGGCTAGAATCTCTAACATAGATGGCCTTGATACACTATATTGTTAATAGTGCACCAGGATTTAAAACCCACATTACTCACACCACTCTGCTTAGATGTATTATATTCTGTTCCAATTTGTCTACTTGTACTAGATTTGAGGACACAGACAGTTATCCCAAAAATAGCAGGATATAGTATGGTAACCATCCTTAATTTCCTATTAACTTAATCTAAAGCTCTGTAAAACCTACACTGTTTTACCATGACTGATCGTAATCAAATCTGGTTTGTTAGATCACTATTTTATATTGATAGATTTTATTCAAAGCTGTTATGATTGATAGTATCAAGTCTGAGAGTATAGCAACTACACTGAAGATGACAAGATTCACTAGAATATCCACTCTGGTTTGATTATTACCTGGCTTTGAAGTTTTATACTGTCCTCAATGTTTTATTTTTACTAATATTGTTATGTACTGCTATATTCAAGTATACTGTTATATTCAATTATGCCTAATGATATAGACAATTCTATTCAAGATAATAAGAGGCAACACAGTAATCATTGTAGATCACTTTGTACTGTGGTTTTATATGGCTTTTTATTTTCATGTTTTCATAGGAATTTTTTTTGTTTTGTCTTGCTATGTTTTGTTTTTCCCTCTAATACAGAAAGGATAGAAATACATGTAGAGGCTCATGCATGTGTAGCTGTTTACAGTCTCACTGTTTGAATATCTATTTTGTATGCTTTAATTTTGTGACTTGAACAATTATTTCTAAGAGGACAATATGTAATTTATCAACTAGTGATTTCTTACTGCTTATCTTTTTTTGAAATTCTGTATGATCTCTACTCTTTACATGTTTTTTTCTCTTTAAATAAAAAAAGATGTTTTTTTAGACAATACATTACTACTGAGCCTTAAAGAAGGATAAATGTGAGATCTTTCTAGGTAAATAGATGCACCTTGAGATCATACTCTTAAGTGAAATAAATTTGGCACACACTTTTAAATATTGTATTTTTCTCTGGTGTGAAAAGCCAGAAGTTGAATAAGGTCAAAAATGCATAATAGATATTGTGAAATATGAAGACAATGTTCAAATGGGAAGGGGAACTAAGGAGGGAAGAGGAGAAAAGAAAGGAATGGAAAAGAAAAAAGTGAGAAAAGAAAAATGGAAACAAAGCTTTTGTAAATAAAAAGGGATGAAGGATTGAAGGTAAGAAAAGGGAATGAGAAAAAAAAGAATCAAGATATATCATGTGTGCATAAAAATTACCTATGATAAATATGATCATTATGTATATCTAAAATGTACCAATAAACTTAGTTAATTTTAAAAATAATTATAGAGAAAAAGTTTATAGATTTTAAAAAGCTTTGAAACCATATATACAAACTCTTTACAGAGATTCAGGAAGATATTAAAAGACACATGCCATGGTTTACTTAACAAAAATGTTAGTGTTTCATGGTGTAGATCATATAAGGGTCCCACAAAGATAACAAGTCCTGATCTCCAGAACTTATGGATGGTACTTTGTATGATTAGATTCTGCATATGTAATTAAGCTAAAGATCTTGAAGTGAAATTATCCTGAATTATCTTATGGGGCCTGAATGCCATCATTAAGTGTTCCTATGAAAAAAGAGACCATAAATACTACACACAGAAGAAAAAGAAACATAATCATAAAGACTGATTAGAATGAGATGGCCCTGAAACAAAGAATTGTAACAGCCATAAAAATCTGAAAAACATTTATTCCGAATGGGCTCTGTTGATCATCTATTGTGAAGCTCCTCTAAATAGAGTACATATTTGCAGCACATTCAGAAACTAGAAAAGCTAAGGGGTGAGGTCTCCTCTACACTTCCTAAGGGAGCAAACCTCTCCTATCACCTTGATTTCAATTCATCTATACTGATTTTAGACCACTGCCTTCCAGAACTGCGAGAGAGTAAATTTATTTTGTAAGACATGAAGTTTGTGATAATTTATTATAGCAATCACACACCAAAGTAAAGAGAAAATTTTACGTCTTCACGAAGCAAGAACAATTTACTCAAAACTGAAAGTAAAAACTAAAGATATAATTCCATTAGAACAAAGTGAACAGTAGAATAAAGAATAGCAAATAAGAAACACCAACAAAATATTGTGAAAGTTATGACATGTAATTATGATAAAAAACACATATATTTCAGCAGTCAAAATGTTCCAAATATTAATAATAAAACCAAACATACTGATAAAAAAATATATTGAGAGGCAATACGAAGATGAGTCATATATATAAAAAGCATCTTCAACTACAGTAACAGAAACTGAGAGATATCTAAAATTAATAAAGCAAAACCCAGTAATAGAAGTTGCTTCTTTAGGAATATGAAAAAAATTACACAAAACAGATCTAAAAGAAGTGCATGAGGTAGAATTTGGGGTAGAGAGAAATAAGAAACTCTTGTGTATTATAAAAAGATTTTAAACTGATTTTTAAGTATGTATATATACTGCTGTACTGATTAAAATTCAAACATGACAACACAACAACTACTAATAACAATTTACTTTGATTTGTTAGTTGAGACCTCTAGTCTCTGCTTGAGTTCTAGACAGAAATAACCCTGTGAGGTATATACCTCATAGTGCCTGGTTTGCCAGACAGAAACCAATAAAAACCTGATGCCAGGCTGACAGATTGAAGTCCTTGGGAAGATAGCAGGGAAACGCTTCAAGAAGTGTGAGCTCGGTTCACTGACAAGACTGCTGCACTCGGTGTTACCCATCCATCAGAATGTGCTCTTTCCCAATTCTCCAGAACTGGAGAGATGAGGCTGTACACATGGGAGCTGCCCCAGCCAATCCATCCCCAGGGAGAGAATGCTCTATCACTGAGGGTTTTCTGGTCGGGAGCCAGCAGTGAACAAATGGAGCCTGGAAAACCGTTTATTCTTACCCTTTCCTATTTTGGGCTTGTGCCTACCAAATGGGTATCTCTTTTTGTTTTTTAAGTGTTCAACAGGTATTCATATACTTCAACTAGGCAAGCAAACTACAGTGAAGTATAATCCTGATGGCTCGTCAATAAAGTCAGGCTTTGGAAGCTATTATTCTGGCACATTCCAGACCAACTCTGTTTGCTGTTTACATAGAACAGCTTCTGACCATCATTTCTTGTCTGGCATATTCCCAGATCCCTCTTGGAGCAATAGTTCTGTGAATCTTCTACACATGGCCATTCAAAACTAGTCCATAGGCCTGATTAAAACCAGATATCAAAATACCGGTTTCATTTTCAGTTCCTTCTCTTTCAAAGGCAACACACATACATATATAGCACAGGAGCAGATGAATTGAAAGAAATAAATACTGCACTGGAAAGGACATTTTCTGAAATATCCTTGAAGTTCAATTCAATAAGCCCAAAATTTATGCAATTAGCTGAAATGAAAAATGAAATGACAAAGAATTATCTTGCTGATTATAATATCAAGTACACATAGTGCTAGAAACTTTGTACCTAAATACTTCTATTTTACCAATGTTAACTCACTTTCTTCTCAGTTACATGAGAGAGTGATTTCCATATAAAAGATGGAAAACAAGCAATAGGAAAATTATGTAAGTTTCCTAAGGCTATACATGTAGTAACTGACTGAAGAAGGATTTGCATTCAGGCAGCCTAGCTCTAGAATCTGTTCTTCACCACCATGCAAAACTCTCTCAAAAAAAAATATGTAAGTTTGTAAAGTAAGAAACTGTGCTTTGTTTCTCTCTAGCTGTTCCTAGAACATCGTTATTATACCATGGTCTCATAAACGGAAATGAGAACTGCTTAGGGGCATGAATAATTTTTATAATATCAAGCAAGCTTGAATATTTTCAAAGATTAATCATATCTAGTGTGATGCCTTTACCAAAGGCAAAATGATTGTTTCAGTAAGTTAGTGTTGCACTGTCTCCTTTCTAGCAAAAAAAAAAACTGATCTGTGAACTATGACTTTACTCAACTTCCCAGTGAGATAATCCAATTCTGATTTAAGAGCATGAAAGTTCAAGTTAAAATATACTTATGGCTTTGTAGAATAAAAGAAATGATAACTTTATCTGTTGACTACCAGAATATGAAATGAGAAAATGATAAGGTGAATCTGAGATTACATGTTCAGAGAAAGTGATATAATGTCTATGACGAAAGATGACAAAAAACAGGGAAGATAGGAAATCATGTAAATGGTGACGAGTAAGTCTGCTTTGCTGTGCAGAGACTGTCAACAAAAACATTTTTTAGCTTAGTAGCTCTGTATCCTGTCAGTCAAGGATTTATTGGCTACTTCTCAGGAAGGTGCTCAGTGACAAACATTCTATGAAGACAAACGTATTATTATATAAGTGCCATCAAATATGTTGAAGAGATTTCCAGCTCCTGCTAACCCTATCTGACTAAATCTGAACAACCCATTTACATTCAGAGAAACACTCAGATCTGAAACTCCAGTCATTTTAAATCTTTCAAAAGAGAAACATTCAGTAAAAATAACCCAAAATAAAATTTATTTCCTGCTATTTTTGATAAATCACAGTGCTATGTTTTTCACAAACATCTGATTCCAGCCAGGATTTTAATGTAGTGATTTGGTCCAACTTGGGGGGAAATGCTTTATTTCGTCTTCTTCAGGATACTTACTGGTTTCCTACTTCAAAGCTTCCTAGTTCACTTAATGATTTCTTAGCAATCAGAAGTATAATTCTAAACTAGTCTACCTTTCTTTGATATGCCACTTTCCTTGAGACATAAGGATTTAATATCTAATCAGAAGAAGAATCATTTGGATTTTATATATGTATAAGAAAATTTTAATAAATCATGTCTGTCTTTCTCAAACAATCATTATGACATGAGAAGAAAGTCTAACAGTTAGTTCTTTCAAGACTGAAACAAAATACCCACCACCGAGGTTAAGGGAGGAAAGGCTTATTTAGCTCACAGTTTGTAGAGGTTTCAGCCCATAATCAGCTGGCTCCAAGGCAAGGTGGCATAGCAGAACATTACAGAGATGGAACGGTTCACGGCATGGCAGGGCAGGAAGAATGCAGCAAATAACAAGCAACAGCAGAAGCAGAAGCAGTAGCCCTCTTTCTGTCATTTGTATTCCATCCAGGCTACCTGCCTCTAGAGAGGGTAGCACTTTCAATCAGGCTGGGACACCCTTAATCCCAACATCACATCCTTAATCCCAGCAGCACAAATCCTAGATCCAGACCTCTCCAAAAAGCCTCACCTATAAGCATATGAGGCTTTGGGGGAACTTCTAGACTCAAGCCATAACAGTGAATGTGCCCATTTATATACCAATGTAGTACAGATTCACTTTCTGCCATAAGGTAACTGGCAGAGTACTGGCATAAATAAATAGGCTTGTTGGATGAAAAAAAAAAAAAAAGAAAGAAATGGCCAGGCAACTGAGCTCAAGGCATGTGTTGTTCACCTCTTTGTTCCTGTAACAAAGTATCTGAGAAAATTAACTTAAAAGGAGGAAAAGTTTATTTTGTTCCACAGTTTAAGAAGTTTCAGTCCATGACCAATTGGCTTCACTGTTTTAGAGACTGTAGTGAGACAGAACATTATGACAAGAAAGCTCCTCACTTCATGACGCCAGAAAACAAAGAAAGAAGGGATCAAGGTCCCAATACTGCATTCTGAGACACACCCCAGTGACCTAACTTCCCTCCACTAGGGTCCCCTCAGAAGTTTCCACAGTAGAGCCACAGGCTGGTGACCAAGTCTTTAGCAAACGAGCCTTTGGGAGACACTTCAAATGACAGCAATACCTACCAGCATCATTTTAATCAGTTTTTGAATCTATTGATATACTCTGCTTTATAGACACTGTTGATTAGAAGATTTTCTGTCTAAAAAAATATATAAATTATTACTGATGCAATTCTGCTCTAGAAAGAAAATATTATAAACCAGCTTCTAGTAAAGAGACCATTTAAAAGAAATTATGTGAAGTGGATTACAAAATAATGTGCTTCAGCTATTCTTTGGCTATTTGTAGGTACTGGTTTATATAATGTAATATTCAGTTTCTCAAATGAAATCAACATCACAAAATATTTAAGTTGCAACTTAATGTAATACATTTTAATCTGGGAAAACAAATATTTAGATAATTTTTCATATTATTATCTTTGAAAATAATTATCAAACTAAGATAGGCTTTTTTTTTCTTTTTAATATATGTTACTTCATTCTTAGTTATTTGTATTTGACTTTTTTAAAGTAGTCTACTATCTTCACTGGATTACTTTCTAGTCTTCTACATGAATAGAAGTGAAGCATTTGTATATAGAGTGAAATTAAATTACATCTTATTTTTGGAGTTCAAGAATAATTTAATTCCACATTTATTCATTTGTGATATTTCTACATTTCTTTGAAGTGTTATGCTATTGTACAGTTTTCCCACCTTTATAATAAAAATCACTTCACTAATTTTATCAAGATTTTCCAAAATCTATTTAAGGTTATACACATAAGAAATAGTCAAAACCTCCTAGTATTATTTCTTCATAAATGTCAATGTGCAACCAGGTATAAAGTAGATATACATGAGAATCATTTTGTGCAGAATTAAATTATACATTCTTTATTATTCTTCATTATCATCTCAAATTAAGAGAAACTCATAATTTCATAATTTCATACTAGACAGAAACGTTAAAATTATTTTTTCTAACTCATCTTTTTATAATTTAATAAATGGAAGTTAAAGGACCAGAAAAACTTCCTATTTAAAAGTAAAATTGCTTTCATAATGAAGACTTTTGTCTAAAGTACTTTTTATTACATCATTGTGGAAAATAATGTTATAGGCAATTGGATGAGGGTGTATGCATGCATGTGTGTGCGAAATAAGAAATGGGGCATTTCCTTTTTATTGTCACATAGTAATAATACGTATTTATGAGGTATGATGTGATATGTTACTGCATGTATATAACATGAAATGATAAAATCATGTTGATTAACATTTTTATCTTCTTAAACATTTTTCACTTCTTTTGTTGGGAAATTGTGACCTTTAGTGACCACTAGACTACCCTCTCCTCAATGAAATCAACTTTTTAAACTTTCATAAATGAGCAAGAACATACCATTTGTCTTTATGTGCCTGTTGTATTTTGTTTTACATGTTTTCCAGTTCCATTTACATTGCCCCAAGTGATATGATTTACTATATTTTAATTGCTGAATAATATTCTATTGTGTACATAAACCACATTTTCTTTGTCTAATCACCCATCAATGGACACTTCAGTTGGCTCCATATTTTGACTATTATGAATAGTGTTCCAATAAATATGGCATTGCAAGTATCTCTTTGACATACCAATTCCATTCCCCTCATATATATGTACCCAATAACAGAACAGCTGGATCATTTGATAGTTTTACTTTAAAGACTTTTTTATTTGTAGGGGTTTTTAAGGAACACCCATATTGTATTAATTCATATTCCTATCAACAATACGTAAGTGTTCATTTACTACATCCTCATCAGAATTTGTTATGTTTTTTTCTTCTTAATTGCATTCTTAATTGTGTATAACCTTCTGCATTCACTAGGGGATATTGTACCTGCATGTCAAGATGGCCTTCCTTGAATTCTTACCCCCTCTAAAAATTGTAAAAATAAGTAAAACACACAGGACACATTCTATTTAAAAGTATCTATAAAATATAGGGATAAATGTTCATTAACATTATAATAAAATTCCAAATACTTACTAATAAATGACATACAGAAACTAAGGTGGCTCACACCATTTAAAATTCCTCTTCTTTGAACTGTCTCTCAATTCAAACAAAATGAAGAGAAAATCAGACAGTTTCCTAACTTCCCTGCCCCCACCCCCAACCTCACACACACTAGGACTTTGTAGTGGCGGTCCTGGGTCTCTCAAATTTCTAAGGCTATCAAAAGTAGTGGTCAGTTCCAAGAATGTACAACAATGGCCTGAGTATAGTACTTGATTCCCCATACTCTATCCCAAAATCTTTTGAGGAAAAGTTTCTTTACATGATGCTTAGTTAGGTGACTCTGTAACAGCCATCAATCTTCCCATTTTAAATAATTGTGCATTTCAGTTACAATAATTGGATAGATTTTTTTCATGAAATGAAAAAGCTATTTAAAAGCTGAAATTAGTGAGTAGATAAACAGACACACACAAGATTTACCGTAAACAAAGAACATGAAAGAAAATCAGTTGGGGGCTAACAAGGAAAGACATCATTTTCAAAAATAAATGCAAGTGATGTTTAACCTGAAGAAGATGTGCTCACCATTGGAAGATAATTGTGTTTTTAAAGACATTAGAGACCAGTGTTTAAGGTGAAGAACTTTTGAGCATCATAAGAAATGGCTAATCATTAGTAAAAGGTACTCATAAGCCTGTTTGTCCACTGATCAAGAAAGAAGTGCTCATTGGTGGGCAGTTCAATTTGTAGTAGGTATTGGAGATATAAGCTAGCTAATAAAATATCATTGGCAAAGAATACAATGTTGATTAAACCTAAGTCAATTAGTCTATCATAGGGGGATTACAAAACGATGATATAATACTGCCAATATGTGAAAGGAAAATTAATCATTTCCATAAACATAACACTGAATAACAGGGGGAAATTTTAGTTGTCTAATAAATATCATCTCAATCACTGTTGATTTAACTAATTTCTCCCACTGTGTATCAGTCCTTTTCAGACTCTCCCTATCCTTTCCAAAGTTTGCCATAACTACATCTCCTATTCTACTTATTCTTTTATGATGTAACTTTGCCACCCTTAGCAGAAACAGATGAAGTTTCTTCTCAAGTTTTTTTTAATTTTTAAATAACTGCTACATAAAAACATAAAAATCATGCATATTTATGAGGTATCTTATTTATATGGGCTCATAATTAAAATTTCTATAAAGAACTCTAAGAATTAAAGTGCATATATATGAAAAAATCCATATCTATGTATGATCAATACATTGACTAATTTTCTATTTTTTAAAACTAAGAAAGAAAAATCACTGCACGAAATATTGGCAATATGTTTACTATTAGACACCATAAAGCTTGCCTTTCAATGAAAATATTTAACCACATAAACCAGTTATATGTGCTTCTAAATAAATTTAAAAGAAAATATGAATAACATTTCAATTTTTATCTTGCTTAATTTATACTGTAATGTCAGATTCATGAAACCCTAGAAGGAAAAATATTTAAAATTCACCAATACATTCTAAGTCACTAGGATACAGAAACTGTATAATCACTCCATGTACTTTCTCGTCTTTGAATTTCCAGCACTAGCACTTAGCATATAAACATTTCTTAAATGAATGAATAAACCTCCTCTAACACTTTTCTTTCCCAATTAAGGGAATTGAAATTCAGAAAGGTCTTATATTTTCTCCTCTCTTTCAGCAAAAACAACCAAAATGTTGCTAAAATGAAAATGAATCATACTCAGCTTGAATGTTTTATTAATTCTGCATAAATATGTTCATGGTGAATCAGTTACATACACATTTTTAATATTTTTCTTATTAACTTAGTAAAGAATTAGCAAGTAGTCAACTATATTTAAGATCATTTGTTTGTATTGTTTTTTTTTCTTCTGATGAAGAGAGGTAGCTATTTGAAAGAAAGAAAGAAAAAGAAATGATCAGAAAACCAGAATGATATACTAAGTATAAAGTATTGAATAGACTTTGGACTTTTAACTTCACTATATCCTAAGACAAAACTTTTTATTGGGGATTATAAGAGATAATTGAGTATAACCATATAATTTAACTAATTATGCATGTAACAGGTCTTTGAATAAAAGCTAAAGCTAAACAATTTCATGATATTGAAAATTAAGTTGTGGCAAGACTCAAATTCATATTATTATATATCATGTACTATCTATTAGCTATTTGTTGAATACATACAGAATTGAAGAATTGCACTTTAATGCTGTCTATATTCAGACACCTTTACTATGAAATCTTGAAATTTTCAATGAAATTATCATGTGTCTACTCTTGTTGGAATTCACAATAAAAGAGATAGGGTCACAGGAAAAAGTAATTAAAATATAATTTAAAAGTGTTATAGTAAGTCTATCTTTACAGTGCTTTAATAGCAAATGTAAGAAGGGCTTCACTCTGCCTGAAAAACCTTTAGAAGTTGTTGAGAGGAGGAGATTTTGATCCAGGCTTTAGAGAATGTAAAGGAAGTCATGAAATGGAATAATATGAAAAAAAATAAAACTCTATTAGAGAAATTCACAAATACACAAAGAAGTGAAACAACCTCAAGTATCAGAAATATCCTTTGTATGATCTGAACAGGGGATATAGAGAGCAGGAGCTTACGGATATGATTCTTTAAATAGAGACTGGGGTCAGATAGGAACAACTTTCTGCATTGAGGTAAAGAGTTTAAACTTCACTTTAAATAAATAATGGGAAGTAATGTCAAAGCAAGAGAGCAAAACAATTTGATTTATATATTAGAGAAGGAATCAATTGAAGTAATGAAGAGACTGAAGGCAGAAAACTTCATACAACCACTAAAATAGGTTGAATTAGATGGCCAGAGTATAACCAGAGAGGATGGGCTGATGGGACTATCTTTAAAGCATGCATTTCAGGGCTTGATGACAGCTGAACTACGGACCAAGAAAGACATGATTCCAAATTTCTAGGCTGAGCAATTTGAATAAATCTTAAAATTTTTAACTGAACAGGATAGTAGTATAAATGTGCTGAAAGAAAGAATCAAGATGCCACATTTGTAAGCTAAAAAAGCAATTATTTGAAATTAAAAAACACAACTTCTTCAGTTTTTATTAGCTGCTTAAATTAACTGGATGTATTTCCTCATGACTAAGAAAAATTATATGAGGTCCTATCAATGGCCTGCTTAATAGTCTGTACCCAGCAACTCCATAAAGATGTATTTTGATATAGACACAGTTGAAATAAATAAAGGATGAAATAATATAAACTGTCCATCTTCCCAGAATGAAACTTTAGAGAAGATAGCTTGTTTCTCAATTCTGATTGATCTTCCAGAGGAGAAACATTTATTAGACTCATACTCTTTTTATCATTCTCCTTAGGCCTAGGAAAACTGGGTATAAAGTTACTTAACAGTCTGATGAGTGAGGAAGGTCTTTTAGTATGAGCCCTCTGAGAGCTAGATGCAAGATGGAATTAGACATGCAACACATTTATTGGAGGAAAAGCCTATTCAGGAGGAGGGGAGGAACCTGAGAATGGGAGAGAAATCCTTCGTGATGTAATTCATGTTGAGGAGAACCCCTAGGCAGGTGTAGCACTGACACCATCAATCCAATGAACCAATCACAAATACACAATGCAAATGCATGAGGCCTGGGAGCCAAGACATAAATCATGACAGTCCCCTAGGGCTCAGGTAAAAGTAGCGTGATTGCAGAGAGTTGAATCTAAAGGGACAGAAACTGAGGTAAACAAGCTCCCTGCTACAGAAGACATAAACCATACATTCTTCTGGCTACAGAAGGACACACTGGTCACATGTTACCTTGCTCCTTCCTTTTTCTTCTCTTTTTGGAGTCAAACTCCCCTCAAAAAATTATGCTATTTACTGCTCCAAGTCAAGACAAAAGATTTACCTTATAGTGGAAAAGGAAGCCTATGTTTTGTGGTTATTTTTGAGGAAAAAAAATTTGGGGGACATCACAAACAATCCATGGGACCAGAATCCTTACAACAGAAATAACTATTAAAAGTTAGGAGATTTCTATAAATAAGTAGTGAAATCTTTAGAGTAGAAATGATACCTGACTTGAGTTTTGGGCTTGTCTACTGTAGAAATATATAGCAGCCTACATAGATGTTTGCAACTGTGTGATTATTTTTGTGTGTTTTATTTCTCTGCACTGTCTCTGCAATTTCCCCTTGGTTTCTGCTTCTGCTGGGATCCTTCCATACAACTACAGTGTTCTGGGAGGGTTCTCCTTTCTCAGACTTCTTCAGCTGTAGTGTATGTAACAGGTCCATCTATTGACAACCCCAGGGTTTTGTCCACCCTTGTTAACTTGATACACTGTGTCCCTACAAGTGTGAACAGTGACAGTCTTTTCTTTGAACTTTTCTCAACTGTTCACCATATGCTGTAAATTTTATGCTTCCTGGTAGTTTTTCACTTTGTGGTGGCCACACTTCATGGTAGCTTTCTTCATGGATGTGACACCAGGACCAAATTATATGGTAGCTAAAAAGAATATGGAGTTGCACTTTTCAAAGGATTAACATGGCTGACTAGGGCAGGCTCAGGACACAGAATTGTGCTTCTTGACCTTGGTCCACAGAGGTACAACTTCCTAAGCAAATGTGGCCAAAGCAAAGCTACAAATGTAGTTAATAATCTTTTTATACACAGAGATAGAACATTTGCTGCAATTGGGTTGAGACCATCTAGCACATAATGCCCCTGGATTTTATATGTGCTACATTACACTTGTAAGGTTCTGGCTCTACCTTATCAGATTCAAGCATATACAATGAGTACAAAGAAACAATGCAAAAATAACAGACTTTGAACATAGACATCCATGCACAACTAAGAATTTCTAAACTTTGAAAATCAGCAGTAATATTTCACATGCTGCAATATGGGAGGTGACAGTACTCACATGTGAATTTTTCCCCACTATGCATTGTGACAAAATTGTCTCTTGCTGGTTTCTCCCACGTAAGTTTATGAATTCTGACTATAATAAACTGAATAGCATTTAACAAGACTAACACAAGACTATTTGTTCTGTTTGTGTTTCTTTATTTGGATACCATTAAACCTACACTCTGTTCTTTGACAATAATATATTGTTAGAGTAGATCCTGGGTTCTACATTGTGAGAACATTATTTTGCTATCTATAATTGATCTAGATACTAAAGACTGATTTGGCGTGGACCTGGAGCTACATCTATTGTGTCTGGTTTGTCATTTGGACTTTTTAAAAGTACCATTCACAAATCGTTCGGCATTGGGTTAATACATTTATTCCAGTAAAAGATAGCCCATGCTGCTATTCTAAAAAGAAATCCATCTCTACCAAGCACTTAGAACCTCTCTAGCTGGAAGTGAGTGGAATATTAAGTTTAAAATAATGGATTTATTTAATGTCCTACAATACAAGAGAAAAAATTTGATTTTGGTCTTTATTTCCTACATGCTTCGCCTTAAACTTAAATTTATGGGCTGATTCTTGTCTGGTTACTCCTCCAGGTCTATTCCCTACCTCCTTTGTGCCCATGTTGTTATTGGGGCTCCTTTTTTCTGACTTCCTACTCAACTGAGCCACTGAGAAGCAACAATAGGATAGGAGGAAAAGTAGGTCAAGCAATTTCCCCTTGGTTTCTGCTTCTGCTGTGATCCTTCTATACAACTACGATGTTCTGGCGGGTTCTCTTTTCTCAAACTTCTTCAGCTGTAGTGTGGTAATAGGGCCATCTATTGACAACCCCAGAGTTTTGTCTACCCTTGTTAACTTCATACACTGTGTCCCTACAAGTGTGAACAGTAACAGTCTTTTCATTAAACTTTTCTCAGCTGTTCAGTTTGAGTAGCCCATCTGCTTCCTGCAAGGACCAAGTGGATAAAAGTTTTTTTATGGATTAAAAACTGATGGTCAACTCAACACCAGCTGAATGTTCTACCTGAGGAAAGTTGCCAGCATAGAGACATGGAGAAGATGAGTGAGGCATTGTGGGCTTCTCTAAGTGGTATTGTTTCAAGCAGTTGGTTCTCCTGGAGGAGTTCGTCATGACTAACTTCCCCAGTGTGAGTTCGACCGTTGTCATCGGAGGAGCTCAGGACCTTGTTGGTGAGAGTGGCTGTCATTCACTTTGGAGGAGCTCTGGTCCTTACAACAAGCATTACTTCCTGGCTCCAGAGGGGAAGATGTGTGCTGTTTAATCTCCAGGAGAAATTCATCATGCTGGCTTCCTGGCATGTACTCAACTGTACAAAGCCTCCATGTCACTGAGGATGGCTTTGGTGCTTTTCAGGATAGCCCTGGTCTTTGTTTTGAGCGTGACTTCTTGGCTCCAGTGTATCCTCAACCTACCAGCACAGCTCCTTCACTCCACTGGTGTAGACTTTCTAGCTTCCACTGCTGACCTTTGGGCCTTCCCAACATGAATCCCTAAAAGACTGGTGTGAATCCTTCTTGTGGACTATAGACTCCAATTGGACTCATGGGAGGCATTGTCATGGGCCTTGCTGTGGGATCCAGGCCTTTGGCTGAATATTCTGGGTCCTTAGTGTTGTAGACAGATTTCCTACACTTTCTTATGTTTAATTCTGGGTGACCATCATAAAAAAATATAAATTCTGTATCCTGATTCTAATTGTTCTCCTCACAACCTCTGACTACAACAAAGTTGAAGGAGAATTAAGTTTTAAACTTTAATTTCTTCCTGAGAACTTGATAATATGAAAGGGATAATATCATAAGATTTTTTAATTTGCTTCCTTTGAAGAACTTTTGCTAGGCGATTTTGAATGAGTGATAGACATATTTGGAGTATAAAGTAGCATGTAAGTGAACTTCGCCCTTAGGTAGGATGATGGCCTTGGACGAGTTAACTGAATTGCTTATTGTTAAAATTTACTTTAGAGATTTCTGGATATAAAATCTATATGGCTTACGGAGAAGCAAAGTAGGTACTCAAAGCAATAACACTTGTGTTTGCACACCAGCCTCAAAGAAGTAAAGGAAAGGTCACTCTGAGAGTCAGTAACCCTTTCCTGGTTGTATGGTCACATCTTTGACTGGCCAAAGATTTAATAGCTAATACCAATGGATTAAGAAAACAAAACTCTGGGACATTCTAGTGATAAACATATTTATGACCTATTCCTGATATTTTCCTTGATGTAGAGTGAACTTGCTATAGGGTATTTCTAACCCTCCTTGCCTCTTCTTTCATTGATTTTTCTCAATAACTTATGTGAGTAGTGATCCTGGAGGAGAAAACTGAGTATATAAACCTCTGTGGTCTGCTCTTTCCATTCTCTTAGGCAGACCTTATCTAGAGCTAAACCCCAGATGCAGATTCCTGCACCCTTGATTTATGGACTAGGGGAGGGGTTGCTGCCATATTGCAGACACCGATGACCTGGTAAGAAATTTGCCTAATTTCAGAATTCAGCAGTAAAAAAACACATTTACTTGAAAATGTAAGACATATTCTGAAATAGAAGCTCTATATGCCCAAAGATACTGTTTAAGGTTTTCATCTTCATTCTCCCAGAGGAAAAGTGAGAGTATTTATTTATTCCCCTAATGATTGCCAATAAACACAAATTTAAACATCTTTCAAGTCCAATTCAACATTTTCCAATATAATTTTCTTAACAAAGTATGAGATAGTGATATCAACTGATCAGCAAAGATGACATAGTAATTTAATTAATTGTCTCAAAAACTAGAAAGAAACTATAGGGACCAGCAAAAAGTGCAAAGAATTAAAATTATATAAGGGAAATAATACAAATAATAAATTCCTATTATTTGAAACATTTCAAGATATTTATCAAAATGTACATGTTTAAAGCTGTTATGTTATAATACATAATAGAATTTTTCACTGTGACTCATTTATTTTACTTTCCCATCACTTCTGTTTCTTTTCCTTTATTCTCCATGTTTAAAAGATCAAAATCTGACAATAAAGTTAACTGTAAGTGCTGTTGACAGTGTGGTAAAATAGCTGCTGACACCAGGTCAGCATGGATGATAAAGAGATTGTATTCATAAGAGTGAGGCGTTCCCTGCTTTGTGTCATGTTTGATATCCCAGGAGCACACAACAAATGTGTTTGCTGACAAAGATACATTATTATGTGGAAATAATTGGAGTTGAACAATGAAAATTTATACTTGAAAGAAATATTGCTTCATTATACAACCAAAAAGTTGCCTGTTTAGTCCACAGAAGTCATACAGACAGATATGTGAGGAGAAATACATTGTTGGGAGGAAATTTTTCCTAACACAAATTACCATTGCAAGCCTAACCTCAGTCCTGGCATTTTTGTGGTAAATATCTTTTGTGGCTTTCATTTTTCCAACAAGCCTTCCTTTCATCAAGGTTTGAGCTAACCTGTATCCAAGGCTAAGAACATAAGATCAGCTTGTCCCAAGAGAGAAGCTATGTTATGCTGTAAATAGAATGGGCCACAAGAAGAACATACTGAATAGGTCAATATACCGTAAAGTTCTGTCAAGGGAACTGAAAGAATCTTGGCAGAGTCTATAGCAAGCTACTGCATAAAAATAAGGAGAAAATATTAGAGGATGGAATGGTTATTTTATAAACCAAGAGTATTTGGTATTACTACTTTACACTCATCAACTGCAGGTTTTCAGTGTCAGGAAACTTGATAAGAAAAGTAAATAGCACTCACAAGGAATCCACAGTCTAGTTGAGGATACAGAACAGAATAACATGATGAAAACGAGGATATCATGCAACAATATGACACTGAATAAAGCTAAATACTCATTTTAAGGGGAACACAGTGATGCCAGGCTCTTCTGATCATCCTATCAAGGACACAGAAATAGACCACATCCTTAAAGGAATGGGAGAGCTTTCCCAGAAAAATGTAGTTTTCCAAATGACAATAATTTTAAGAGGTTAAACTGAAGAATAGGAATGGAAAAGCTGACTATAGAATATGCTTGGCCATTTCGTCACAGAGAGATGCATGAAGAGGTCTGAGAACTATAAATGGGTCCAGTGGCAGAGTCTGAGCTGTGCCTGGTCCAAGGAGACTGACTAAAAGCAAGTCAAAGGACGAGCCAGTAAGGGACCATAGGTGTGCACATAGTTTTGCATAGGGATGAGTAAGAATTCTCTAATATAAACCTCTTTTTTTTTTCATAATGCTTCAGAAAAGACTAAGCCAGACTAACTTGGTCTCAAATATATTGTGGTTAATTAAGAAAAGCCTTATGCATGCATTTTGGGAAAGATTGATACAAAGAGAGCAGAGAAGGGTGTGAGTGTGAGGGTGGGGAGGGGACAGAAGGAGTCAGGAAAGTGGGTAATTAAGCCACACCAGGTCGAGAGGCTGTCTCATATAAATCAGAGGTCAGGACAGCCAACAAGGGGGGGTCAAATGAAGAAGCATAAACAGAAGAAACTGGGGTTTTGTGCCTATACAGATGAGAAATAGCACTGAGGGAACAGCCAGAAACAGCTAAGGTTCATTTTGATGATTCTCATATCTTGACAATTCTATTGATGGGAAATTCACCCTAACAATTTATATATAAAGATAGTGTTTGCTTTAATTTGATAATAACAGATTTGACAACATAAGGCTGCATTATACGTGGAGAAACCATCTGTCATTTTGCCAAGTCAGTCCCAATTTGTGCCTGTTGTTCCAGTGTAATTATCAATAGTACTCACTGTCACTATGAAAGGTCCCACAGTCACCCTACCTGACCATATATCAATGACACCAAAGAGAAGCATACACTTAGGATAGCTAAGATGATTGTGCTACAAATTCTATCAGTTCTTGGAACAAAACAGTTAAAATTCATAGGATTGGAACAATTTTGCCTGTTTGTGTCTGGTGATCTGAGGAACTCTTTTGAAGATCACTATGTAAAATAACAAGCTTAGTTACGTTCCTACCACCTTGCTTTGAAGGCCTATATCGTCATTGTTTTGGGCTCTTTGCTATTGTTATTTATTTGTCTTTTTTTGTTTCCTGTTTTTCTAGTAATTTGTTTTCTTTTGTTTTGTTTTTCCCTCTAATGGAAAAGGATAAGCATACATGTAGAAGTTTATACACACCTAGAACTTCTCCTAAGCAGTTTAAAACAATTGATAGTATTACGCATGATGAAATGAACAGCTATTTTGAAGAAAAAGAAACATTATGGTTTCTATTGCTGATTTCCTATCGTCACACTGTGAAATCCAGTAATGCTTTTACTCTTTGTTCAGAGTGGCTTTAGTCTGTTTTGGATTATTTAATTTCAACATACATGAAGGTATTGTCAACTATTTTGAAGAGAACCAGAGATTTATTGTCTGGTTTTGAAGGCTTATAATACTTTCATTACATTGTTGATTTTCCCATTGTCTGGTTTTCCTATTGTTGATTTTCCTATTGTCTGGTTTTGAAGCCATTGTTGATTTTCCTATAATCTGGCTTTGAAGGCTTATAATGCTTTCATTACTCTGTTCTGATCAGTTTTACACTATTTTGTTTTGTATGAATTCACTGTGTGAAGATATAGACAACTATTTAGAAGAAAACAAGAGACATTATGGTAGCCACTTTTGATCTCCTGTTGTCTTGCTTTGAAATCTGTGCCACATTGTTTTCTTTTGATCTGCTTTGTTCTGGTTTGTTTTACCCTCTTTAAAATAAAAAAGAAGAACAATAACAACAAAAAAGAAACATACAAGTTCAGAAAGAGAGGTGTCAATGAAGGATGAAAATTAGATCAAAATGTGTCTTGGAGAAAGAGAGGGCTTAAACAAAGAGGAAAAAAGTAGTGATTTATAAGAAAAGAAACAATTTGTGGAAAAATCTGAGGTAGGCCTGCTGTTTTATGCTGATGTATACTGAATTTTTACCCATGTTTTATGTGTAGTTTTGTATGTTTTTATATAGATTAACACTTTTACTTCTTTAACTTGCACCACAAGGTAGATGTTATTACTGGACATTTGTTAATAAGGTTCAATTTTTTAGCTAAATTGAGTAAATTTTATTAAATTTCTCAAGCTGCACAGTGAGAAAGTGACAGAGAAAAGACAAAACATAGGCAGCATGGTCCCTTTACAGAGCCCTGTCTATCAGGGAACACTAAATGAATGCATTTTGCTAAAGTTTTTGATGAAGGCATGAGGTATAGCTTGCCTAGCATGTGTGAGGCCCAGGGTTCAATCCTCACTACTGCAAAAAGAAAGAGTTGATTAAAAAATAGTGATAGATAAAAGCTGACAAGATGAATTAAAAGGTCCATAATGCATGACTACAGCATTTGTTCTTCGTTTTTTAACGTGGAGCTAGTGAAAGGCTTGAGAAATCAATTCAAATATGGTTTTTCTTCATACAATTTATGTTTGAGAGTGGCATATAGGAGGAATGAGAATTAGATTGATGAGGTTGTTTTAATCACACTGGTTTATCATCTCAAATTTATTTTGTTTCCTCTGATCTACACAGTGGTATGAACATCTGTGACAGTTTTAGAAATCTGTTTGCAAATATGACTTGAAGAGGATAAGATTAATAATCAGCATACAGAAAAAAATAACCAGGCAGAAGGGATATGTGCATATATTTGTGCACCAATATTTTTTGTTTAGAGATGTGTATGTAAAACAAAGTCCCAAATAAGAATGTGAAAGCTCAGAGGAAAGGATTGAGTTTAAGATGAAAGAAGAGAGGCACAGGGGGGGCTAGGAAATGAGATCAGCATTGTAGGAAATCTTAGGTCCGTTACTGCTTAGGGGAATGGGGCCCACTGGATAGAATTTAAAAGATTTGTTTCCAAATAAGAAACAATTATAGTTACCCCAGGGCAAACTGATGACATGATTCTATGAGTGCTGAGTTTCAAATCCCTCAATTTAAAAAATTCAACCTGTTGACCATTATACAAAAAATGAGACACATAGATAGACAGATAGATAGATAGATAGATAGATAGATAGATAGATAGACAGACAGACAGAGGGGGGAGAGAGAATTGTGTTCAGTGTAAGGAAGAGTAGCATGCACAGTGTATGTGCTGATGAGTAGACAAGCAATGGAGAAATTGGCACACTAATAGATATTTTAAATAGGTAGATATATACATAGACAGGCAGGTATGTATCATTACATTCTTTTCTTTTAGCAACTATACCAGTTTCTAAATTGAAGAAGTCATAATTGAGATCTTTGTAAGAATTAAAGATATGAATAATGATTTACATGGCCCATGTACCAGTAAATGAGAAAAGAAAAATGATTGAAATCTTCAGTAATTGTTTCTGATATTTGGATTTGTACAATTAGTATTTGTTCTTGAGGGTGGAGTTGCCTACTACTTTACATTATTAAAAAGTCTAGAGAGTATTGGAGTAGAGAGAGATTATTTTTCCATGAAAGTAAAAAGAAAATATTTGGAAAGATTTACTCCTCCATGTGGTATATGGTAGCATGTATTTCTTTTACAGGTATCAATATTTGGTACATTCTATATCCATTGTAATATTTTGCTTTGTCTTTTTTTTTCATGTACTAGGATTTGTATTAGTATATAATATAAAACAAGGATTATATTATTTAAAATTTAAATTATATCAAGTTGAACACTTAAAAGAAATTTATTGAAACTTGCATAGATAGATTATATTTCATGGTAGCCTAAATAAAAAATTCCAATAAAGAATCAGGCACCTGTCTTCTAATGCTTATGTATAATTTTGAGAAAAAATAATAACTTCTGCAGATAAACAATAAGAGTATTTTCACTCTTCAATTATTTCAGCAGAATAAAAGCTAATGGTTTTTTTAAACTTGTAGTTTTAAAATTATATAATGAGGTCTTTATTTCCAGAGAATAATTCCTCTTTCCAATTGCCTGAAGCTATTGCCATAATAATTTGATTTAGATTGGAAAAAAACAAGCAAAGTCTTTTCAATTAAAAGACATATTTCATTACCCCATATCTCCATTCTCTTAAATTCTTCTAAAACTTATTACAAACTTAATAATTTTATTCAGTCCAAGCTAGTTCTACAAAAAGTCAAGGATTACAAAGTAGTTGTGAAGTTTCAATGTTGTCCATCATGTTCTTAAAAAAACTATTAACAGAAACTCTAAATTTTTGGAATATTATCTTAAAGCAATATATTTTAGAAAATCAGAAAACTTTATCTTGTATTCATGATTAGTAAAATTCAGCACTATTAAAGTACATTTTATAAGACTCAAATATACCAGGAAATATAATTGTTATTATTAACCAATCAAAGAGAATGAGCCAAAGGAAGTTACAAAAATTACTATAATTACAGAGGTATGGACTTTCAAAGTTAGCAAAATCAAGATGCATTCTTCTAAATATGTATTCTTTTAAATTTAATCCATAATTTCAGAAGAAGTGTTATCTTCTGAAAATTTAGTAATCAAGCAGAATTTTTAATATGGTGATTAATGGTCAAAATAAGATCTATATTTTGATAAATAATGTGTTTAAGTAAAGACATGATGAAGGAAAGGAAAAATAATTTAACTAAAATTCTTAACTCTGAGTATTCTATCAAGCAATTTGCATATGCAATTATCTCATTTATTCTTTTCAGTGATTCAGGAAAGGTGTTATTATTGCCTATATTTTATGGATGAAGAATATGAAGCAGAAAACAGGCAGGTAATTGTAATAGTAAGGAGTCATAGGTTGAAGTCACAGATATTTGAGGTTCAGATCTGCACCTACAGAAAAGTCACATAATGATTTATAAAAGATGAAAGTAAGTTTATTATAGAAGTACAGTAGATATGTGCATAGTCAAATAATATGTTACCACATAATGAGGCAGGAGACAGCACCAAAGATGAAGGGGAATCCTCTGGGAAAGGATCTTGCATGAGACGGAACCTTCAGCAATTGAGACAAAAAACACCACGTTCAGTTTTTCAGTTTCATAAGTACTGTATTCAGATAAAAGTGACTTGGTGCCAATAGGGCTTAATAGCTGAAAGGATCATTCCCAACCTTGTCTAGTTTCAAGGAGGTAAATACTGTTAGCACACTCAAAACTTTCCGTAAATAACATTGCTCTCCCAAGGAGGGGGGTAGCCAGCCCCTCCTTGTAAGAAATGGCATGCAAATGAATTTACCTTGCAAACACATGAATTTCACTGACTCTCGCTATTTTAACACTTTTCTTGACAGTAATTTACCTAAAGTCACCACTAGTTAGGGATACGGTAAGAATTTTAAAATAAATATCAATCCATAAACCTTCTTTTAGGGAAATTCTTTAATCTACTCTGCTACAATTTCTTCAATTCAATCAAAGTCAGCATTGAGAAGGATGTGGAGTAATACTATCCATGCAGTAATTTTAGAGTAATTCACTAGTATGTATCAAAATTTAAGCAAGTCTATCTTTGTACTCAGTAGTTCACTGAATACATTTTAGAGATCCATCCTATGAAAATTCTTTATATTCATAATCATATTATTGAAGCATTACTTAAGAGTACCACAAACATAAGAATATCATAATGTCCACAAATTGAGGAATATTCCAAAATGATTGTTAATTACAGAATTTTATGGTCATTTAAGAGACTATGGAAAATCTAAAAGTGCTTATATGAAAATATCTCTAAGATATGCTTTAAAAGTAAAAGCAAAATATTGTTACAATAATATATATAATTATGTTAAAATTATAAATAGATAATAAATAATACAAACATGATAAAATGCTACATTTCTTTTGATTTCTTACCCATAGTTTATTTTTTCTTCCTAAAAGTTCAGGCTATACCATAGGGCAAAAACTAAAAACTAAACACCTTCATGTCATCCTCATAGGTCTACAAAAGACGCAAGACTAAATCCACTGCTGCCGTGTTAATCACAAAGTACGTTTGACATTCTCCATTTTAAAGCATTTTCACTAATTAGCTGATCTGACCTTCACAATAACTATAATTTGTGTGACTTAGAACAGCTCAAGAATAATACAGTTATACTATTGATTCATTTTATATCAGTATGAAATTATACATACTCATTTAACCAGTCCTTACTAAGAGCCTACTATGACTCAGGTTCTCTAAGGGTTATCAGGTTAGAAAGATGAACGAAATTAGATTATTTAAAAAATCAGCTGCAACGTATTTTTGATAGATGTGAGTACAAAAATATGTTCATGAATAATGTCACTCAAACAAAATGTGAGCAGGTACAGAAAAAAAGTGAAAACAGTGGTGCGAGTAACCTGCATATTTTAGACACAAAGCATCTATTGTAATAGTTTAAGCTCTGAATTTAAACTGTTTGTATGACTATCCCTGTTCAGTTTTCAACAGTTCTTTTGAAATTTTATTGCTTCTTCAACATTCTACGGTGCTGTGAGATCAAGAGGCAAGCATATGTAGTTACAGACAAGTATATCTGATTTCTGACCAGGGCTGCTCCACTTACTAACTCTTTGACTGGAAGAGTCACTTAACTCCCTAAGCTACTATGTGGTAAACTGTAATTTCTAAAAGTAGAGTTTCTCTCCCAGCCTTGCCAATTTTCCATTAAGAAAAATCAATGACTCCTCTCCTTGAAATTGGGTGTTCCTCACAATCATTCAATAAAGGGAATGCAGCAAAAGTTAATACTGCCATAAGGTTTAAAGCTGCTCTGAAAAATTGACACCACTGCCCACACACATTTTTCTTTTTTCTCCCCACTCTCAGCATTAATACCTTTGTAACCCATCTGCTATGTTCTCAGAAAATGAAAACTAACCTACATGAAAATAGCACACATGAAACCCTAAAAATTCAATTATCAATAAGCTTCTAAGTTTATGAATGAAGGAGCCTTCAAATGATCAGACTCTGCATTCAAGTCTTCCAGCTGAGAACTTCAATACTATAAAGAGACAAGCCAATTCTCTCTGATTTCTTGACTCACAATTCATGGCCACTAAAACAAAAAGTTATTTGGTAACATATTTTAAAAAGATAGGTCGGGAGAAGGCAAGATGGCCGATCAGTGAGCAACAAAATACAAAGCCTCCTGGGAGAAACAACTCACATGCCAGAATAAAACACTCTGGAGAGACCCAGACAGAGGGAAACGGATCCTCTTGACACAGGAAGAAATTAAAACATAAAAAAGCTCATCAAATATTTTGGGACTACAAGTGAAACAGCTAAAAATTAAGGGGCACAGCGTTTTCACGGTGACTCACCAAGTCTGCGCCAGCTTGAATCCACGTAGCTGGCAGAGCCACCCAAACTGGTTCCTGCCACCACTCACAGGAAGCACAGCAGCGCTGAAGTCGGGGATTGGTGAGCCCAACGGAGAGTGAAGCTGGCAAAGGGACCTTCATTAATCCACAGTCAGTGCTGGGAATGAGACCCCCCCCCACCATGGGAAAGGCAGGACCAAATGGGCCACTTGTTGGAATCAGGCAGGAGGAGCTTGAACTGCGAGCAACAGTGACTTCAGTTGATTGCTCCCTCCCCAGAGCAGATTCGTGGGATTTGCTTGGACTGGGCTGCGCCCCTGGCCGGGACCCAATGAGCCATCCCAAATCGATCCCCTGTGCCTAGCAAGCACTAACCAGGTGAAGGCACCTGAAGTTTGGTTGGCCCAGTGGGGAGGGGTTGGCATACGCAAACGCTGCTTACACCTCAGTGACAAGAGTAGGCAGGAGAGGGTGGAGTTCCCTCGCCAGCTTGCTTAGTAGGAAATGTGGCCAACTGGGAAGGGAGATGGGACCTGCACTGTAACCTGTGTGGAGGAAGCCAGGGCCATGACAGGAGAGAAACAAGATGCTTCCATGACAAAGAGGAACTGGGGGAGTTTGTGACCACCAATCCAACCCTACAGAGAATACTGAAGGACATTCTAGAGAGAGAAAAAAAAAATACCAGGATTTTAGGAACAGTGGCAGAAAGGCCTCAATGAGTGGGGCAGGAAGTAGAATGGAGAAAACAAGACAAACAAAGGCAGAAAAATAGCATAGCAGAAATGAGGCAGAGAAGGATAACTACAAACTATAATATAGATGGTCTTGATACACTATATTGTAAATAGTGCACCAGGATTTAAAACCCACATTACTCACACTACTTTGCTTAGATGTATCATATTCTGTTCCAGTCATTTTTAATTGTACTAGATTTGAGGGCACAGACAGTAATCCCAAAAATAACAAGATATAGTATGGTAATCATCCTTAATTTTCTATTAACTTAATCTAAAGCTCTGTAAAACCTACACTGTTTTACCATGACTGATCGTAATCAAGTCTGGTTTGTTGGATTGCTGTTTGTATTGACAGATTTTATTCAAAGCTGTTATGATTGATAATATCAAGTCTGAGAGAATAGGCAACTGCACTTAAGATGACAAGATCCACTAAAATATCCACTATGGTTTGATTATTACCTGCCTTTGAAGTTTTATACTGTCTACAATATTTTATTTTTACTAATATTGCTATTTACTGCTATACTCAATCATACTGCTATATTCAATTATGCCTGTTGATATAGACATTCTATTGAAGATAATAAGAAACAACACAGTAATCATTGTAGAACACCTTGTACTGTGGTTTTATACAACTTTTTGGTTTCACGTTTTTATAGGAATTTGTTTTGTTTTGTCTTGCTAAGTTTTGTTTTTCCCTCTAATACAGAAATTATAGAAGTACATGCAGATATTCATGCATGCATAGCTGTCTACACTCTCACTATTTGACTATCTACTTTGTATGCTTTAATTTTGTAACTTGAGCAACTATTTCTAAGAGGACAATATGTAATTTTAACTAGTGATTTCTTATTGTTTATCTTTTTTTTTTTTGGAATTCTGTATTACCTCTGTCATTTACATGCTTTTGTTTCTCTTTAAATAAAATTTTTAAAAAAGATAGAATATCTGTGGAATAGTCAAATCCTTTGTCTGTAAAAACAGAATAAAAACAGTATTTGGAGAATTGTTTGGATTAAATGAGACAATATGAAGTGTTTAGGCACACATGTAATATTAAATTAAGATAAATTCCAGTATCCTGCTGTGATGTTTTATACCAGTTTCACTGCATTGTCTCAATTGGCTTTGTTCTGTCTTGTTCTGTTGTATTTTACTACCTTCAAAATAAAAAATTAATTAATTAATTAATTAAGATAAATCCTATTTCCATGTTAATCCTTTTCAAATGCTGCCCTGTTCACTATGTTCCACATTATAAATTGCTTGTTCACTTCACATTGCTGTTAGGAAAGTGTAGCCCAATTCTGAAATTGAGCCTCTAGAGACATTACAGAACTAAACCACTCTTCATCTATAAGCAATGTGCTTTTAGTGAGTAGTTTGTATATTTCTAATGCCTTTAATTAATCTTTTTTTGTCATGTGAAATTTGTCCTGTTATTCCTTGTTTTTTTTACTTCTTTTTTTTATTTAAAGAAAAATCTTGAAACAGAAAGAGGGTAGAAATAATACAGAATTTAAAAAACAAAACAAAAAAACAAAAATAGTAACAGCAAGAAATCATTAGTTGATAATTACATATTTCCCTCTTAGAAGTAGTTGTTCAAGTTAAAATGTAAAGCCTACAAAATGGACATTTAAACAGTGAGACTGCAACCAGTTCTGTTCATCTATCCAACAAAAACTTAGTAATATGGTTACCAATTCTACACACTTAAACATACATGCAGTTATATCCTTTAGAATACTTTCTTTTCCTCTCCTTTTTTCTTTACAATAGCTATAATCCATTCTTATCAACTACTTAGAAGTTCTACACATGTATTAGTCTCTACATGTATACCTAGCCTTTCTGTATTAGAGGGAGAAACAAATCAAAACAAGTCAACAATACAAATTTCTAGAGAAACACGAAATGAAAAGGACATATAAAACCACAATACTAGGTGATCTATGATAGTTACTGTGATGTCTCTTGTTATTTTCAATAAAATTGTCTATATCGTCAAACATAGTATAATTAAACTTAGCATTGCATTACACTATTAATAAAAACTAAACATTGGAGACATTATAGGACTTCAAAGGCAGTTAATAATCAAACTAGAATGGGCATCCTATTGAATCTTGTCATCTTCAGAGTAGTTTCCTCTACTCTCAGGCTTGATACCCTCAAGCATACCAGATTCAAATAAAATCAGTCAAGATAAAACAGCAATATAACCAATCTTCTCTGTCTTATCTCTGCTATGCTATTTTTTTGTCATTGTTGTTTGTTTACTTTTCTCCTTCATTTCACTGTCTGCTTCTTTCTTTGAGGCCTTTCTGCCATTGTTCCTGGAACCCTGGTGATTTTCTTCTCTCTCTCTCTCTAGAATGTCCTTCAACATTCTTTGCAGGGTTGGATTGGTGGTCACAAACTCCTCCAGTTCCTCTTTGTTGTGGAAATATCTTGTCTCTCCATTAATTTTGAGAGACAGTTTTTCAGGATACATCAATCTGGGTTGGAGGTTATTTTCTTTCAGGGCTTGGATTATTTCACTCCAAACTCTTCTTGATTTGATGATTTGCATCAAGAAGTCTGCTGTGATTTTGATGAGTTTTCCTTTATAGGTAATCTGTTTCTTTTCTCTGACCGCTTTTAATATTCTGTTCTTGTGATGGATTTCTGGGATTCTGATTATTATATGTCTGGGTGTAGATCTGTTTTGGTTGTAGCTGGCTGGAGTTCTGTGTGCCTCATTTATCTGAACTTCACTTCCATTACCTATGTTTGGGAAGTTTTCCTTAATTATTTCTGTGAATAGACTTTTTATTTCATTTGTATTTGTTGCTGCATCTTCATTCACATTTTTTATTCTTAGGTTATAAATCCTCTTGTCCTCTTCTAGCCTTTGTATCATTGTTTACTGGTTCCTTGTTATTTTTAAGAGATTCTTCCTTTTGCAATCATACATTGCAAATCTATCTTCAAGTTTTGAAAGTTTGTCTTTAGTTTCTGTTAAAAGGTCTTGCCAGCTTTCAATGGAGTTTATAATTTCCTGATAGTCTCTTTGAATCTGTTTCATGTATTCTAGATTTTGTTTATATTCTTCATCAAAGGTTTCTCTCCTTTCTCTGGGTTCCTCCATTCTTTCATTTGCATCTATCTGAGGGTTACCCAGGACTTCTTTTATTAATCTTCTTATATCTTGCTTCACCTGAGTTACAATTTCAGATTTAAATTTGCCAATGAGGTCATGGAAGTATTTCTTTATTTCTGATGAGGCCATGTCTGATATTACATGTTTGCTGCCCTCAACCTCCTCTGCATTTACCTCTACTGGACTCATTTTCCCAGGTTCAGCAGTTGGAGGCCTTTTGCTGTTTCTCTGTCTTGTCAAGTTTCTGACCCCCTTCAGACAGGTGGGTCGTGGAGGTTTCCAGGCCCCTCGCACTGCACACAGTTTTTCTGCAGCACACTGGCTAGGGAGGTGCCGCCACCCCCCACCAGTCTGCTGCTGATCTGCAAGGTGCACTCTGTGAGCCAGCCCCTTCCCCTTTGTTAGTCAACCAGTTTATACTTCAGCATGTTTGTGTCTTCCCTGGGGATGCCACTGGCTCAGAACAGCCTGTCCCCAGTTATTGGGTTCCAACCAGGCACCTGGCCCAGCTCAAGCAGATCCCACCAATCTGCTTTAGACCAGGAGCCATCAACGGATGCCACCTCAAGTTTTGACTCAAGCCAGCCCTGCCCAACTCCAAAATGTCATCGAGCTGGTCATCACACTCTGGGGAATCCAGTTCCCATCATTCACCAATGTTTGCGCAGCTCAACTTTCCATTTCCACTCTCCTCCAGTTGAGGGTCTCGAGCTCACTAACCCCTGCTCTCGGCAGGGCCACAACCTCAGATCGATCATGAGTCGCCTGACTCTAAGACGTGCCCAGTACAGTGAGCAGAGCTTGCCCAGCTCCAGCCCTCCACCCACACTTCTTCTTTTTCTTTCTTTTTTTTTTCTTTTTCTTTTTCCTCAGTTTCTTCCTGGGTCATGAGAATTCCTCTCCTTTTGTCTGGCTTTCTCCATGTTGTTAGATTCTAGCATCTGAGTTTTTTTTTTTTTTTCAGAGAGGTTCTCTATTGTGCTATCAGTCAGCCATCTTGGATCTCCTTTAATTAATCTTTAACTCAGAAGATAGAAATTAGAAGAGATGAAGAAAGTAGACAGAAATAGCCAAGAATGGACAAAGTAAATAAAAACTCCTTTATGGTAAACCTATTTTCTACCATATTTGTTGACACTTATGCCAATTTTTATGGGTACAATCATATATGCAAACACATAGACACATACATTGAGCATTTAAAATGAGCTTCATTGTGTTGAGAAATCATGCTAGTGTTTAGAGTGTGTGCTTAAACATTTCCATCTTCTATCCATTTGCTCATTCATTCATTCATTCATTGGGCAGACCTTTTAAAGCACTGAATGAATACTAGTAATTCCATGATTTTTAAGCTTTATTAAAACTACTGAATCATGAAAAAATCCAATTGAACATATTTTTTAGATTTTAATTTTTTAGGTACAAATTATTTCTGAGAGATATCTGAAGCCTTCAAATGATCATTTTAAATTTTTAATGCAATTGTCATCTCTAGCATGTTATAATCTAGGGGTATTTTTAGTTCTAGACAAATGCATTTGAATAATTTTAGCTTATATTTAATCCAAGAAAATAGGTTGTGTGATTATTATACAGTATTAATGATTTTTTATTTTTCTATCAATATATTTCTTTTAAACCTGCTTATAGCTTTTCTTTTACAAATATAAAAATGTTAAATTTTGCCACAAGGTGGCTCTTGCTAGTCTTTATCTTGTGAGCAACTATAAAAAAAATTCTATGTATAATATGTAATCTCAAGATTTTTTGGCAGGGTGTGGTGGCACATGCCTGTAATACCAGAATTTGGGAGGCTGAGACAGGAGGGTCACCATGAATTCAGGGCAACCCTGAACTACACAGGAAGATCTTGTCTCACAATAAAAAAATATTTTAAGTGAACACTATTAAAATAAAATTTGTTTGGGAAAAACTAAGATTATATTCTTTCAATGATGTGTATGTATTGATGAGTGTGTGTGTGTGTGTGTGTGTGTGTGTGTGTGTGTGTGTGTGTGTTTTCATATGAGAAAGACAGAGGAGAGATTATTATCCTAATGTATTTACTTTTTATAAGATGCTGAAGCCCCTAAATAACTATACTAGAATATGATATCTGTTACAATTTGCTCTAAATTCCATCCCCCCTCCAGGAGGAAAAAAAGGAAGGGAAAACAAAAATACAAGAAGTAAAAAATGGAAACAAAGTTCTTGTAAATAAAGAGAGGAAGAGGGGTTAAATGAAGGTAGAGAAATGAAGAAAAAAATAATCAAAATATATCATATGCCAGTACAAATTCCCTATGATGAATGTGATCATACCTAAAATGTACTAACAATTTAATTAATTTGTAAAAATGAATTTTAAAAATATCCTGGAAGGGTTCAAGATGGTGGATCGATAAGCAGCAAGATACTCAGCCTCTCTGAGAGAGACAACTCAGGCAAGAATAGGGCACAGTGGAGTGGTCTGGACAGAAGCAGATGGATCCTCTCAACCTAGGAAGAAAGCAAAGGCAAAAAGAGCTGGTCAAACATGCATTCTCGGGGCTACAATTGTACGTACAAGCTGAGATTTGTGACCACAGCACTCTCCAGCTGCCTGAACTCGCACCGCTGCCATGACTGGCCAGAGCAGCCCAAACTTGTGACTCACAGAGCCGTGACCCACTGGAGCCATGACCCACCAGAGTGGCCTGAACTCACGACTCACCCAGCTGCCACACACCAGAGCTGCAACCCACCAGAGCCACCACCTGCCGGAACCACAACCTGCCAAAGACATGACCCACCAGAGCCGCGACCCTCCGGAACTGCTGTCAGCTGAAGTGGCCCAAAATCACGACTCGTGCAGCCACAATCCCCTGGAGCATGCAAAATCACACTGCTGTGACTGGCCAGTAATGCTGAAGATGGAGGTAGGTGAGCCCAACAGAGAGTGGAGCCAGTGAGGGACCACATAGTCAGTATTGGGAATAAGACCCCCCACCATGGGAGGAGGGCAACCAACTGGACAACATGTTGGAATTGGGCAGGAGGAGCCTGAACTAGGAATGACAGTGACTTCAGCTGGTTGCTTCATTCCCAGAGCAGATTGGTGGCATCTGCTCAGCCTGGGTCATCCCCCTGGCCAGGACCCCATAAGCTGATCCAAACCAATTCTGTATGCATAGCACACACTAACCCAGTGAAGGCCCCTGAAGGTTGACTGGCCCAGTGGGGAGGGGCCAACATACACAACTCCTGCCTACACCTCAATGACCAAAAGCAAACAAGAGAGGGCAGAAATCCCTTGCCAGCATGCTTCAGAAGAACCATAACCAACAAAGAAAGGGGCTGAGACTGCCACTATACAGCTGTACGGAAAAAACCAAAAACATGACAAGAGAAAGAAATAAGAAAAAGCCGCCAGCCCAAAATGCTGAGAACATTGATCCAGGAGAGGAAAATACAAAACAGACTGAGGGCAGCAAACATGCAACATTAGACACAGCTTCAATGGACATTAAGAGATATCTTTGAGCCTTGTAGATGAGTTCAAAACTGAAATATTAAACCAGGTAAAGCAAGATATAAGTAGATTAATAAAAGAAATGCTAAGCACCTCTCAAGAAGACACAGACAGAAGAAGGGAGGAACACAAAAAAAGGAGAGAAACATTCAACAAAGAATATAAAGAAAATATAGAATACATGAAGCAGATTCAAAGAGACTAACAGGGAATTAAAAACTCCATTGAAAGCTGGCAAAACTCCTTAAAAGAAACTAAGGATAGACTATCAAAACTTGAAGACAAGTTTGCAATATGTGATCATGAAAGGAAAGATCTCTTTAAAATAACAAGGAAACAGGCAGTAACAATACAAAGGCTAGAAGATGACAAGAGAATCTATAATTTAAGAATGAGAAATGTGAATGAAGAAGCAGGAATAAAAACAGCCAAATTACAAAGGCTATTCATGGAAATAATTAAGGAAAACTTCCCAAGCATGGGAAAAGAAAATGATATTCAGATATATGAGGCATACAGAACTTTAACCACCTACAACCAAAACAGAGCTACTCCCAGACATAATAATCAAGATGCCAGAAATTCAATATAAAAACAGAATATTAAGAGCCGTCAGAGAAAAGAAACAGATTACCTATAAAGGAAAGCCCATCAAGATCAAGGCAGACTTCTCAACACAGACCATCAGATCAAGAAGAGCTTGGAGCAAAATATTCCAAGCCCTGAAAGAAAATAACCTCCAGCACAGATTGATGTACCCTGTAAAACTGTTGCTAGAAATTAATGGAGAAACAAGATGCTTCCATGACAAAGAAGAACTGGGGGAATTTGTCACAACCAATCCAACCCTACAGAGAATACTGAAGGACATTCTAGAGAGAGAAAAAAAATACCAGGATATCAGGAACAGTGGCAGAAAGGCCTCAATGAGTGGGGCAGGCAATAGAATGAAGGAGAAAACTAGCCAAACAATGGCAGAAAAATAGCATAGCAGAAATGAAGCAGAGAAGGTTGGTTATAACCTATAACATAGATGGCCTTGCTACACTAAAAAAAAAAAAAAATACAGGCAGAGTAGATTAGGAGGTAGGGTCCATTGAGATGCTCTGTATAGGAACTATAATCAACCTGAGAGAGGGTTTATGGACCAAAAACCAAATATGAGAAAATAATGCTCTATGTGACAGGGAGCCAGAGAGAAATAGGGGCAACTTGACCACCACCTGCAGATAGGATGGAAAGACAGGATACTTATGTGCAGTAGAGAACTACTGAGTTATAATGAAGGACAACATTGAGGCTTTTGCAGGTAAAGGAATACAACTTGAGATCAAGTCCAGGAGCAAGAAGTTTTGGAACCACTCAGGTAAATAGCAGGTTGGCCCCCCAATCTAAAAACTGAGAGAGATGGGGGGACCCAAAATGTGCAGCACCCCATGGAAGTGAAAGGGGAGGAATAGTCTAAAAAAAGAAGGCACATGGGAAAACAGGCAGCCGCCAGCATGCCGCTCTGGTAAGTGGCTGCAGTTTGGCAAACCGTGGCCGCCCCAGGACGAGAACCATATCAGTGTTTCCTGAGATCTGCAACATGCCATGTTGGACCTTAGGGCACTGGGAAAACAGGCAGCAAGTTCACCCCTCTAGTGGGCAGCTGTGAGCCTACCAGCACTCAGGCTATGAATCAAACATCTATATCCCCCTCCCCACTAGCAAGTAAGAGCCAGAGATCTGAACATCTCTTGCGAGTTTAACTACATGCAATATAACAAATAAGGGGGATTTTCTTCTGCCATCTCTTTGAGGGCAAATATTTTTATCTCTGTTTTGCTCTGTTTTGATCAATGGTATTGCTCTATTCAATATCCTGTTCTTGTAATTTCAGTATTTCTTTTGATGTTGCCCTGCCTGATTGAAGGAACAACTATTGCGAAGAAAACCAGATATACTATTGTGCCTATTGCTGGTGTCCGGGTGGCCTACTGTGAGGTTCTGTGCCAATTTCACTGCACTGCCTCAGCTGGCTATGTCCTGTCTTGTTCTGCTGTATTTTGCTACCTTCAAAATAAAATAAATAAATAAAATAATTAAATAATAATAAGAAAAAATTTTTAAAAAGTAAATAACAACAACAAAACAGATCAGCAACGTACTGAGCAACCTGAAACATGATATAACTAAACAGATAATGGACTTAAAAAGCAAAAGGAGGAAAAGCAGGTGTTCTAAAGGATATAACTGCATGTATATTTAAGGGTGTAGTAATTATAATTATGTTGCTAAGTTTTTGTTGGATCAGAGAATGGAGCTGTTTGCAGTCTCACTGTTTGAATGTCCACTTTGTATGCTTTGATTTTGTAACTTGAACAACTACATCCAGGAAGACAATATGTTATGTATCAACTAGTGACTTCTTACTGTTCGTTTTTTTTGAAATTCTGTATTGCTTCTACCCTTTTTTTCTGTTTTACTTTATTTTTCCCCTCTTTAAATAAAACTTTTAAATAAAGAAGGCAGAAGATATTGTTAATAGTGTGCCGGGATTTAAAACCCACATTACTCATACCACTCTGCTTAGATGGATTATATTCTGTTCCAATTTGTCTACTTGTACTAGATTTGAGAGCACAGTCAGTTATCCCGAAAATAGCAGGATATAGTATGGTAATCATCCTTAATTTCCTATTAAGTTAATCTGAAGCTCTGTATAACTTACACTGTTTTATCATGACTGATCTTAATTGAATCTGGTTGTTAGATTGCTATTTTGTATTGACAGATTTTATTCAAAGCTGTTATGATTGATAGTATCAAGTCTGAGAGTATAGGCAACTACACTGAAGATGATAAGATTCACTAAGATACCCACTTTGGTTTAATTATTACCTGCCTTTGAAGTTTTATACTGTCTACAATATTTTATTTTTACTAATATTGTTATTTACTGCTATATTCAATTATGCCTGATGATATAGACAATTCTATTGAAGATAACAAGAGACAACACAGTAACCATTGTAGATCACCTTGTACTGTGGTTTTATATGACTTTGTTTTCATGTTCTTATAGGACTTTGTTTGTTTTGTCTTGCTATGTTTTGTTTTTCCCTCTAATACAGAAAGGACAGAAATACATATAAAGACTCATGCATGCATAGCTTTTTACAGTCTCACTGTTTGAATGTCTACTTTTATGCTTTAATTTTGTAACTTGAGCAACTATTTCTAAGAGGACAGTATGTAATTTATCAACTAGTGATTTCTTAATGTTTATCTTTTTTAAAAAATTCTGTATCATTTCTACCCTTTTCCTGGTTTTTTTCTCTTTAAATAAAAAAAAAATAAAGTACAGGCATCAAATAAAAAAATAAAAATATCCTACCAGAGGTTCATGTGTTCAGAGATGGGCCTTTGGGGAAATGACTAGATTATGGGGTGCCAAGCATATTATTCAATTGAGATCATGGCTGAATGTGACATTAGGAAGTAGAGTCTGAATGAAAGATATGGTCACAGATCACATGACCTAGAATGATGTATCCTTGTCCCCTGCTGCTTGCACTCTGATTCTCTCTGGGTCTGCTACTTCTCTCTCCTTTCCCAGCCTCCATGAGGTGTGTAGTGTTCCTCTGCCATTCCCCTCCAACATGATGCTTCTGCCTTGGAGCCAAACTATGAACTGAAACCTCTGAAACTGTGAGCCAAAATAAGCTTTGTCTCTTTAAACTGTATGTGTCAAGTAGCTGGTCCCAGTGAAGAGATTTACTAGTGCAGAAAATTGGTACTATAGAAGTGGGATTGCTGCTATGATGCTACCTAACCACAGGATTGAGAAACTTTTGGAAATGGTTTACAAGACTATGGAAAACTTTGGAGAACCAAGCTAACAAAAGTCTAAACTAATGTAAGTAGAACCTGATGAGTGATTCTGATCACAGCTCAGAAGATCAGAATGCTGGTAAGAATGCAGACAGTAAAGGCCAGGCACAGGAGATTTCAGACAGAAAGGAGGACTCTTTTGGAATTGGATTAGAGACTCCAAGTATTGCATCCTACAAAAACCTGTAAACATTTTGTCTATGCCAAGACTTGTGGGAGGCTGAGTTTAAGGATGATAGTCTAATCCTTATGGTAAAGGACATTTCAAGGAAACAGAGAATTCAGAATTAGGCATAGATATTACTGGATGCTTTTAGTTAAATCTTTGGTGAAAATTAGGAATAAATAAAACAGAAAGATTTAAAAATGTACAGTTTGGTTCTCATCTAATGCTGACTTTGCATGCAGAATAGAGTCATAGGGACATCCATCCAGATTTCAAAGAAAGACCTGGGAAAATAGGAAATGTGTCACAGGGTTGAAGTCCCTACCAGGAGCTCCTGAGAGGATGGTACATAAATCTGTGAGAGTAAAGCCAAAGCTGTAGTAGAGATCCTAGAAATTGGAGATTCCAGAAACATGGGAAGCCTTCTGAAAAAACCTGCAAGCAGTAAGCAGAGAACTCCAAAGAGAATTCTTGTAGACTATAAAGAGCAAAAACATAGGGTGGGGCTTTCCAAACCCTTTGGTACTCACAGTTTTCGACAAAGTGCCCTGGATATTAGACATGGAGCTACAAGATTTAATATTGACCTGTTATGTCATATCACAGTGTTGCTTTGTTCAAATCCCTTTCTATTCCACTATTCCTCCCTTGTGGAATGCGGATGTTTGCCCTAATCCTTTGCATGTTGGAAGTATTTAAATTTCCTCTTTATTTTTAGAGTCTCATAGCTAAGAGCTTGCCTTGAGCCTCAGAGACAATTTTTGAGTTGGACTTTCTGGTAATACCAGAATTGTTGAGAATTCAGTGGCTCTTGGAGATGAACTGAATGTATTTTGCATAATTAGATGGAATTCAGTCTTTTTTACACTGAAGCAAAATGTTATGGTTTGATATAAAATGTCCCCTAAAAGACTTAATGTGTTCACAAGTGGGAGTTCTGGAAAGTGATTAGATCATAGAGGACAATATATTGATCATTAGAGTGATCTCTTTATAAGTTCATAGTTGAATGTGCTGTTAGGAGGTGAGGACTAGTAAAGGAGGTGGGACTAGAGCCATGACCTGGAAGGGTGTATTTGTTTACCAAAAAGCTGTGGTCAGCCTGAAGGGGGTGCCACTTTGTGTTATATGGTAGACTCAATCTTGGATCCTGCCTGAGAATATTTTCAGGGAGGTTCACAAACAGAACTCAGAGTCGGAAAATAATAGTTTTTAGCAAGCATGTTTATAAGTGTCAAACATAGTGCACTCCAAATAAGGCTAACTTTCATAAGAATATTACACTTGGGAGAGTTCCAAGTGGCAGAACCAGTAGTACCAATTGTGGGTAATGAAAGTACACCCTCAAGAAGGGAGGGGTAGAGCCCAGAGATGGCAACTGCAGTGAGTTTTTTAGGCTTGGCTTTTATTTTTGTAGAATTTTGGAACTAGTCAGGCATAATAACTTCTTTGCAATCAATGGTGAGTCTCCAACTTCATATCAGAATTTTTAATTTCATAGACCATTTGGAACCAGTATAGCATCCAAAGTCCATGGGTGAAAAAGAGTCAAAACAACAATGCAAATGTATATAAATGACTAATTGGGTCAACAGGGTAACTATAGTTTAATTTGGGGCTTGTTCCCAAGGTGCAACTGTGTGGAAGCAAAAGATAGAAGATTAAGCATGAGGGAGCATGATAAACTCTTCACAGGAAGCCTAAGGACCACAAATACAGGAAATCTAGATCACAGTCCATCTAGTACATTTTCCCAGGGTTCTACTGGTAGTTTCCCAGATCCAACTCATTTCTGACTACTTACCTATCTGTCATTTAATTGGGACCCTAAAATATTTCAGGATTTGAGACAGAAAGTTTCTTTTGAAGTTGTTCCCTGATGAATAAATAAGATGTTGTTTTCTCATTCAGGAAAAATAAGGGTCCTAATTCTAAATCCAGGGGCCTATTCCTTTTTTTCTCTCTCTGAAGTTGGATGGCATGGTCCCTAAAAGGGGTTTTAGGCATTAAACATGTCACTAGCATGGTCAAGTCAGTTGATCAGGGTGAAGACAAAATGTGAAGCTAACAGCCTTTACACAAGAAGAGATAAAAATTATACACATATTTAAGATACAGAACTCAAACAGAAGGATTAGGAATATGAGAAACAGGGGTTCTACAAATGGGAGAAGTGAGGTCAGGATTCCCCTGAACAGACTGAGTGGAGCCAGTTTATTTCCTCTGATCTTGTCAGCTCATTACTGGAGCTTTTAGAGATTTCATGCTATTTATCTCAAATGATTCACATAGAAACAGCACTCCACATAGAAACAATGCTCCATTTGTAGATACACACAAATTTTTCCCCAAGCAGTCACTGAAAGATCAAAAGTCCTCTAGTTTTGTAAAATGACTTCAGACAAGGAATTAAGTTCTTGATCTACTGAGTCTAAAGACCAGTGAATGGTGCCTAAGTACAGTACTCTTAGGAGAAAGTCAAACTGAGAGTTGTCTCAGCAATTCCAATGACTGCCATGTCAATGAATGCCATTCCACCAAGAGTGGGAGTTAAAGTAGGAAGTCCTTTGGAGTAGAGTAATAACTCACCACTGGCATAGGCATGGGAGTTGCATCATTAGAAAGCCTTAATTTAAAAATCACTGTTCTTATGGAGCTATCCATCCTGGTAACAAGGAAATGTAAACCTAGGATCTATAGTTGAATTTTGCCCTGATGAAGTGGGGAGAACTGAAGTGAGTGAGTGGAATTTGAAGCACCATTGTGTATTTAATGTTTTGTTCCACTTTCATAACTACAAAAGATTTGTAGGTACTGTTAGTCCCATGGCTCCAAGGAGACCTAATGGTGGATAGTATGACTGATTTTTCTGTTAGGTTTTTCCTTGGTGCGGTAGTGAAGCAAGAGCAGAAAGAGGAAAAAAAGAAAAAAGGCCTTTATTGTGGACACAGGAGGGCTGTAGAAGAGTGCAAGATCCCCTTGAGGCCAACAAAGAAGCAGTGGGCTTTTATTCAGTTTGACAGGGTGTAGTGTTTAAAGGGGCGAGCAGAATGACATACTGACAGATGATTGGGGGAATGTTGGTGCACACACAAAAAGGAGGAAGTTCAATTTCGGCTTGGAAGAATGCAGAAGTTAGTATTGAAGGGACACACTGTTGTTTTTAGGGTGCAGCACCATGTTGGGTAGGTGCCACGCTGAGCCTGGCAGAGCTTCGCAGCAGTAGAACCCATCATTTTCCTTGAGAAGAAATTCTGGGAAGGACCCCAGGTGTAAATGCCTAGCGTGTTGGAGCTATCAAGAACCAAGTAATGTCCTCCCCTTGGCTCTTAAATTGAGTGAAAATCTAGGGATCTGATTATCTTGGGAACTTACACAAAAGTATTTGTGGAAAGAGTATTTAGAGTAGGTAACTTTACTCAGAACAGTGACATTGTAAGGCTTGAGTGCGTAGAGAGGTTCTGTTGAGACATGGGTCTCCAAATTTGGGAATGAGATACAGGGAGATAAGGGACACCACAGGTAAACTTGGGGCTTGTGGAACAAGGTGTGACTATGTAGAATCAAAAAGTTTAAGACTGGATAGGAGGCAGAATTTGCAAGTGCACAATGTACTCTTCTCAGGAAGCCTGGACAGAACAAATTCAGGAGATCTAAATCACGGCCTTTCTTATCAGTTAGCTTCCTCTTTCACTAGCTTTCTTCCTTCTTTTCCTGCTTCCAGCTACCATGAGGTAAGCAGATTTTCTCTGCTATGCCTTTCATGCCATCATGTTCCTACCTTGGAGCCAACCAACCATGGACTGGATTCTCTGAAACTGCAATCCAAAATAAACTTCTCCTCCTTTAAATTGTATATGTCAATATTTAGTTCCAGAGATGATAAAGCTGAATAACACAGTTCCAAAAGCAGTTCCTAAATTGAAGTCACTTCAAATAGTTTCTTTTATAATTTACCCAGAAATCTATGTCTGCTCTTTTTTACTAGCACAATATCATTTCTTCTGTTCAGTATTCAATGTAAGGTGGCATATGCAATCATTCCTTTCATTTTACTAGTACTTAAGGCAAACTCTAAATATAAAATATTCCCTCAACCAATATATTTTAGTTTAGCCTCTACTATAGACACTAAAATGACAATATTGTATAATAGTTAAGAATATAAACCCTGGAGCCAGATTATCTAGGCACCAGTGATGGTTCCACTTCTTATTACCTGTGTAATCATTGATACAATGGTTGCTAAGCCTACATTTCCTCATATACAAATGGATAAAATAATGTAACATTGTCATGCAGATTAAATAACAATATAAATAAAGATTGTAGAATACTACATGCTACATTTAGCTACTTCATAAGTGTTAACTATTATTGAGATAATCATAAGGCTTAAACCATGTTGGAAAATTCCTTCACATTGTTCTAATCAGAAATAGGTTACTCTTAGGAAAGCATTCTAAATGGATAGAATGTAGTAACCTTCAAGTTTAGTTAGAAAAAGTGATACAACTTTATTGTGGTCCTCCTTTTCTCTAAAGATGCTCATCTTTGAAATGAAGTCATTATGTTATAAGTAAACAGAGGCAGGCACGAGAAAAAGCCTGCTCTGGCCAAAACATCCCAGCCAAGTTTCCAAGCAACTTGAGCATTAACTGGCCAACAGTCATGTGAATAAGTCTTCAGCTATCCCAGTCCCCAGTTTACAAACCATCCAGGTATTGCTGAGAACAGGGCTGAACTGTGATTCTGAATTTTAGTTGAATGCATTGATGTGAAGCACATAGACAAGAGGGCTCACAAATCATTTCTCTTCCATCAGTTTTTCCTCCCTCCTGTTTATTCAAGACCTCAGATACAAAATAATCCACATGAAATACTGGTCTGATACTGCGTGTGTTTCCCTGTCTTCTCATTAAACATCCCCAACAGTTAATTTCTTAGTTCCTCATCCTAGCTTTCAAGCCCCCTTATAGTCTAGTCCTCCTTTCCCTCTGCTCTATCCTGAGCCTTCATACTCTGTGTTCTGTGGATGGACCCTCTGAACTTTTTTCTATTCTTTTTCTTATAGTTTCTATTGGTGTTTCAGTCACAGACATGTGAGTTTCATTTCTGAATGTTTGAAAGATAGAGTAAATCTTAAAAATGGAATTATTAAAGGAGTGGCACAGAAATGATACAGGGGATTTTGTAGAAAGCTATCTAGGCATCTCATTTACCTAACATTTCTCTGAAGATTTTCCTTAGTATCTGGTTAAAAAATTTTATTCTCCATTTCCTGATAGAGGTAGTTCCTCCCTCCATGATATCCATTTCCTATCACTTCTTCCCACAATGCCTGGTGAGCCTAGAGTACCATATGATTAGTGATCTATATCCTTCCAACTATACTGTAAATGCAGTGAAATGCCACTAAAATTCCAGCACTCAGGAGGCTAAGGCAAGAGGTTACACTGTGAGTTCAAGGCCAGCCTGGGTTACATTGCAAGTTCAAGGCCAGCCTGAACCACATAGTGAGACCCTCTCTCAAAAAAAAATGCAATGAGAATAACAACAAATTGTTTTGGTCATCACTGTATCACTTATTTCAGAGTGTGGCAGCCATATGTGTTCAATAAATACTTGTTGATAGGGGAAAAATTAGATAATATATGTTAAGTGACTAGCACTGAGTCTGACATGTAATCCTAAACTTCAAGTACAGTTGTTCCTCTCTTCATTATGCTAATCAGTAACCTTTTGATAGATCTATTTCAGTCTCTAGAATACATTTGTATTTATTGATTTAAAAGCCTATTCTTCTTAATTGCTGACTGAAGTCAGCAAGTAGAAAGTGTTGGTTTTTATGTGAACAGGACCTAGAATTGTTCTTCACACACAAGATGCTTGAGAAATGTGGGCTGACCAAATCAACAGGGAGACAAATATGGAAACACTTTCAGTACAGTGTGATAAAGGTCAAAATCATAAAAAGGTGAAACAGAAGCATAGAGAAAGAAATGCCAAATAAGCTTGAAAAGATGAAAAACCATATGGGAGACTTAAAATGTGAGCTTTATAAATGAGGTTTGTCAAAGGAAACAGCATGAACCAGAAAAGAGGCAGTTCACCTTTATGACAAGTGATCCATCCAGAACCTGAACCAAGGGGAGACAAAAATAAAAGTAGGAATAATGAGGTCTCAGAGTAGTAGGCAGGACTAAATCATAAAGACCATTGGATGCCAGCTAGCAGGCTAAAGGGCTTTGTACTTTATCTCAAAAATGACTGAAATAATAAAGAATTTTTTCACTTTCACCAAGAAATAATAAGAATACTGAGAAGATGAATTATAATGCCTATAGGTTTGTGTTCCAGCATGGTCACTGTAATAGCAAAGTAGAGAACAGATGTGCATTGCCAAGGAGAGCAATGCGAGTGTGAATGCCTACAGTATGTATTCAAAGTGACATCAGAACAGAAAGCAGACTTAGAAGACACTTAGAAAACCAGTAACAGGGATTTCTTTTGACAAAGACTAAGGCACAGAAGAGTAGAAATCTCAAACAATTCCCAGGTTTTGGGCTTTGGGTGGCCTGGTAGGTAGCAATACATCACCAACCAAAGTAACAGAGCAGGGAACACTGAGGCAGAAAGGAGATGGACTAGGAAGAAATGGTGATTTTAAAGTGCTAGTGAGAACTACACATAAAAACATTCAGCCAACTTTTGGAAATACACATAGGTGAGATACTTCTGGTTTATGTTTCCATACCATACATCACTTCTAAAGAAGAAGAAATGAGGGTATAATTAATGTTCACATTTCTCCTGCTGAAATGTTGTCACAGGCAGGTGTTGCTAACCACCAAGCAGCCATAATGAAGTCAGCCCCTCTGTCAGTGAATCACTAGGAGATATTCATCCTGAACCTGGTTGGGACACCAACCAGTCTGATTCCTACAATGAATATAGAACCCAGAGTGTAGATATATAAACCCAAGAGTGTAAGAGGGTTTTTAATGAGAAAATCTTCTTCAAAACCATGGAATCTTTTTTTTCCAAAGGTACACATCTTTACCTATCAACTGGGACACTGTCCAAGTTCTTCTGCTTTTTATGCAGGATTCAAATACATCCCCTTATTTACCATCTCTCACAAGGTCATCAGCTGTCCTTGAAGAAAATATTATTGTTTTTAGCATCCATGCTCTGCTCTTTCTTTAAATAGCTTTCATACTTAAATCTACATATTTACCTTCTTGCCCCATGAACCCTGCGGTTAAGCTGCTCAGAATCCCTCAACTCAGAGGCAGATCAAGGTTGATTCAAGCAAGCAAACATTCTATTCCCTTAATCACAGTCTCAGTAGTTGGGCATGTGACTTGAACATTTCAATCAGGATAAATGTCAGGATTTTGGTTGGGATATTTACATGGAAGTTTTTCTCCCAGTGGAATAAATAAGCAAAGACTTACCAGGTACTGGATGACTTATAGCAGCTGCCCTACTTCCATGAGGCTAATTATCCTCATGCCACAGATCACAGAACAGAACCATAAAGTCTTGCAAACACCCAAACCTGAAATCTGTTCTACTTCTGTCTTTTCAGCTAATTGAGCCAATAAATTTTCTTGTTTATGTTTCAGCAACCTAACTTCAAGCAGTTGTTTCTGTTACTTTTACCTCCTCAGCATATATTAATCCACAACCTAGTTTTAAAATGTAAACTCTGGGTGAAATAAAAGGCATAGTGCAGCACATCTCAGGCTGAGTAGTTGGCTATCCTGATTATGAGTTGAAAAAAATGTTTGTTAAACTGTTAGTTGTGATGGAAAATAAATGTCATCTGTTCAAAAGTATAACACTCTCCCAAAGAGTAAACCATCCTGAGGAGACCTCTCTCCTCAGGTCTCCTCTATTTGTGTTTGGGTGCTACTGGAGAGTGGGCAAGTTCACTGAACTGGCACCTCTCAAAGAATAATTTTAGATAATATTGTGGCTTCAACTACTTATGCACTATACCTTAAAATATTTAATACTTAGCAATTTCTATCCTTAGCTTTGAGTTTTAGCTGCTATTTCAAGACAACATGGAAATCTCATTTGTTGCATGTCTGTATTCCTATCTATAGTTACATCAATAGCCAAACCTGTAGCTATACCAAGACCTACATCTACAACATCTGTACATCTATATATAATATATCCATATACAGGCCTGTGTCTACATCTCCTTACATATATGTGGCAATATCTATGTATATGTCTAAGTACATCCAACTGCATATGTAATACTTTATTTTTGTAAGTCATTATAATGATTGAATGAGTTAATACATGTAGGTTCTCATTAAATATTTGTTGCATAAAAAAAGTTTCTGCATCATTTTAAATTTTCAACATATCCTAAGCATTCCTATCTGTGCTTATTTTAATAAAGCTATTATCAATAGAAAAAAATCTCAATTTAAGCTTGCTTACTATTAGGAAGTTATAAGATGACTACCAATAACAATCAGAACTCTGTATTTTCTTGCTTATATGCAATTAAAATATTCTTCCCAAGCACAAGAAATATGTCTTTTCCTTCTCAAGGACTTTTTTCTTGGTCTGTTTCTTTTCATGCCCATATGACAAGTTGTATCCAATTTAAGAAGAGCTCTTTAAATGCTGATGAGCTTACAGAAATTTAAGGAAGCTTGAGGACAAAGCTTAAAAGCAAACCACAAAACTAATCTTCACGGAGATGTTCCTACCACTAAGCATTAGACCCTGTATCCCAGATAACAGTGGAAAACAGTTCGTCTGATAAGCAATGTTTACAACATTTTTCCATACATAGCTTCAAAGGAGGTTGAGAAAGCAAGTATATGACTCATGAAAAATTTATAGTGGGGCATGGGCTCAGACCTCTCACCAAGACTATTACAGCAGGAATGTCCAAACACATCAAGAACAGAGAGTTGGCAGCCAGTAAGGTCCACTACATGACTGTTATTAGAGCATTTTTCAAATGAGTCTCCCATGTGCTATGGTCCTCCCTGGGGAAAAGAGGGGTGAAAACAAAACTGAATGGGCTAGTCCAACTCTGTAGCACTTCAGCGTTCAAACAAAAGTGAAAGAAACTTCACATCAAGTAGCAACAGATTGCTGCACTGTGTGTCTCTGGGTCAGCAGAATCAGGTAGCATTTCTGGAAGATCTCCAGCTTGAAGCAGTGGAGTCAGAGTTTAAGTCAAAAGACACTGCACATCTAATCTCTGTAAGGGCAAAGGCTAGTGTAGAGTTACCAAGACAAGCATGACTCAGCCAGTAGCTCAGCCAGCAACAGAGACAGGGAACAATAACCAGAATACGTTCCAGGGAGCAATAAAGTACCTCAGGGAATGCCAGAATATTTTTCTTCAAAAAAGCAAAATTTACAAGAGACTAAAATTTCTAAGTCAGGATTTGAAACCAGCAGGAACCAAGTATTAATGTTAAAAATCAAATATCTCAGGGACATATGGATCACATTTGTGACTAGGGAAACATCTGGTATTCTATTTCCTGGAATTGAAGCTTTTCAGAGAAAGGAAAGGGAACACTTTCGCTCACCAGTTTGTTTCTTTTTTTCTACTGTGGAACATGTGAGGTAGCTTTCCTGGAAGGCTTCATCATAAGGTTTTTGCAAGGTTGCTTTCCTCAGATATAAAAATCTCAGCAACTCAAGATATTCTGAGCCATTTATGTGCTACCCCAAACTACAACTGCCTCACTCCCCTCAGCATTCTTATTATATAGTCTATTATACTGTCTTCAAAGAACACAAATCTAGTTTTTTAAAACTTATTTCTTAGGTTTATTGACTGTCCCTGCATAAATATTCACCAATTAACTCCATGAGAACAGTCATTTTCTACATCTTACTCATAAATTTCTTCAAGTTTAAGACAATAAATGGCACATATGGTAGACACTCCACAAATATTTGTTGAATGAATGTTAAGATCTGGCTTCTCACAAAGTTGACGTCATTTGACACTATTATATAAAAATTCAAAATTTTTCTCTGTAAAACTTTATTTCATTTCAAACATTACCTTTCACTTTAAGAAGTTTCTACAGAAAATCCCTTACACATTTGTGCCTGAAATAATCCTCTACTCAACTGTACCCAGTTGTCCTTGCTCCAGAAACATACTTCACCCAATCTTATCTAGTCTTTCAAGAAGGAAAGTGAAAGAAGCAACATCAGAAACAACACCAGAGAGTTAGCGAGAATAACAATAGAAAAGCTGGGATCTGTGCAGACACAGGGTAGCATTAGTTTATCAAATATTTTTAGGAGTCACAGTTAGAACTCCCATTGGAACTCACCAGCAGTTCCTGAAATAGAAAAATAAAATGAAGTCATTTGGCATTATGTGTAACGAATGATGTGAAGAAGTCAGGAATTCCTGGCACTAAGTCTGGACAGTTAGTTTTCAACCAATGTCTCATCAGTGTGACTCTGAAAATCCAGTCTCTCACCACCCTCCATATCAAGGAAACATATAGCAAGAGGTGAGAATTTGAGCGCTGGTTTTGGAGTTAGAACTGAGTGAATTCTAATCATCCCAAACAAGATAACCTTTCAAGATAAACTTGTCATTTAAGAAAATTGGTAAAATATCAATTATAATTAATACTGTCTCCTAAGAATATTGTGAGGATTAATGCAATGTGTTAACTGACTTTATTACTAATCATTTCAAATACATACAAATATCAAATCATTGCATTTTACACTTTAAATTTATATGATTTTATTTGAAAATTGTATCTCAACAAAGCAGGAAAACATAAATATGGGTCAAAAGATGGATTAATTAATGCACATAGAATCATTAAACAATTCTCCATATAGTTAATTGTTAATCATTCATTCAATATATGTCTAAATGCATTATCATTAAAATTGTTTACATCTTTTCTAAGTAGCTGAGCTGCCTATTTAATTCAAGAAGTAAAAATAATATTGTTACTTTTTCCAGTCACTATACTAAGCACCTAAAAATTGTCTTAGGAACTCTGCATCATGTTGGAACTTTGGGCGCTGGAGAACAGGCGGCCTACTCGCTGCCCTGATGAGCAGCTGGGGGCCTGGCAAACCACTGGCACACCAGGGCGAGAACTATCAGTGACTCCTAAGCTCTGCATCATGTTGGAACTTTGGGTGCTGGGAGAACAGGCGGCCTATTGGCCACCCTGGTAAGCCGCTGGGGCCCTGGTAAGCAGCAGGCTAAGAATCAGACATTGATCTCCCCCCCTGCCCCCCCCATTAGCAAGTAGGCACCATCATTCTGAATATCTTTTTGGAGGATGAATGTATACAGCGTGGCAAATAAGGGGGATTTCCTTCTACCATCTCTTTGAAGACAAATTTTTTTATCACTGTTTTGCTCAGTTTTGATTAATAGTACTTCTTTATTCAATATTCTATTTTTAAAAGTTATATATTTCCTTCCATTTTCCTCTACTTGATTCAAAGAACAGCTAAAGTGAACAAAATGGGCTGTATTTTGAGCCCACTGCTTGTGTCCTGGTGACCTGTTCTGCTGTTTTGTGGTAGCTTTATTGCAGTGCAGTAGCATGGGTTTGTTCTGTCTTGTTCTGCTGTATTTTGCTACCTTCAAAAAAAATTTTTTTAAAACTAGATTATAAAGTAACACAATACCTCCGAAAATCTCCCAACTCCACCAAAGCTAATCCATGGATCATGGATGAGGAGAAACTCAAAAAAAAAATGCAACAGAATTATATAAGGTGATTAAAAGTATATAACAACAACAAAACAAGTCAGTAAGGTACTGAGCAACCTGAAACAGGATATAACTAAGCAGATAATGGACTTTAAAAGTAAAAAGAAGAAAAGAAAGTGCTCTAGAGGATATGGCTGCATGTATGTTTGAGTGTGTAGGATTGATAACCATGTTGCTAAGTTGTTACTGGATCATTGAACTTCTTTGCAGTCTCACTGTTTGAATGTACACTTTGTATTCTTCATTTTTGTAACTTTAACAACTAGGTCTAAGAAGACAATATGTAATTTATCAACTAGTGATTTCTTCTTTTTTTTCTGAAATTCTGTATTGTTTCTACCCCTTTTTCTGTTTTGCTTTTTTTTTCTCTTTAAATAAAATTTTTTAAAAAGTGTCTTATTACTTTTCTCATTGCTGAGACAAAATACTCAACATCCAAAGTTAAAGGAGGATAGGTTTATTTATCTCACAGTTGAGTTTCAGTTCACAATTGGCTGTTTCCAAGGCAGGGTCTCATGGCAGATGAACATCACAGAAAAGAAAAAAATTCATGCCACAGCAAGCCCAAAAGCAGCTCTCTTTCTGTCCCTTATATTATATCCAGGCTATATGCCCTTAGGGTTGCTAACACTCACACTCAGAATGGGGCTTCTCATTATCCACACTCAGAACTATGCCAAACCAATCACTGGGCTACTTTAGCAATCACGAACCCTTAATTCCAGCATCACACAGCCACCTCTGAAAAAGCCCCACCTCTGACAGCATGAGGCTTTGGAGGGACACCTAGACACAGGATGATCAACAAGGATGATCACTTTTATATTTTACAATGACCCTATAGGAGGAATTATTATTGCCCATATTATAGATGAAAAAAGTCAGAAGTAACCCAAACTAAATACTCAGGTATAACATAGCTGTTTAAATCTTTTGTGAGATGGTATTATTCTCTACTACAAAACAAGCAGTAATTGTGGTGTTGACAGACTGGAGATTTGTTGCCCTTACAAGCTCAAGTCTCTTGTTTTTTACCTGGAAACTTTTTTCTTTTTGACAGGTTCCCTTACAAACTGAGATGTTGAAAACCCTGGCACTGAAAACTCAGACAACAGATTTCACTCATTACCCAAATAACAAGAGTATACCTTAAACTTGCTTAAGACAAAGACACAAATGTACAGTAATGTCTGATACCACTGATTTTTAATTTCAGGACTTCAGCTTTTTTGGTTTGGTTTGGTTTTTGTTTACATTTGTGCGCCACAGAATACTTTTATGGTGCTTAATGCTGCTAACTCCACTATGTATTTATTTTGATACCTACTTCAGATTTCAAGGAATATGCATAAACTTAGAAAGTGTTATGTCTGAAGAGGACCTTAGAAATCATCTATCTAGTCCAATAAGCACTTATAAATGACTGAGTAATTAAAGGAATCCTTTTTATTTTTTAACCAAAGCTCCTTCACTTTCACATTTTATAGAGTTAGCTTCTAGTTAATGTTTTTTCAAACAAAATTCTACTGGGAATATGTGTACATTTACATTACATTATTGAGCTAAACCAATAAGAAAATTGTATTCATTTATTTTCATTCATTAATGCATTCAATCTAGCTCTACCATGTTCTAGAGTTTCTATTATCCAGCAGAGAAGAAAAATACTATCTCAGCCCCAAAAAGCTCACCTTCTTTGTCACAGAGACAGAGGGATATCCACATCCAGTGGAGGAAATCTCCAGCAGCGGCTTGAGGAGGGGACCATGAGGGGAGTGGAGAGGAACTGATACAAGGTTTTCGACAGGAGGTGATCTAGAGCTGTGCCTTCTAAATGGGATGAGGGAAGTGGGACAATTATAGAGAAAAACATCAATAAATGCTAGAAAAAGAAAAAACAGAGACCCTAGAATGGGAAATAATTGGTACATCTGGACTTTGATGACCACTGCACATGGTAGGCCCTCAGAAAATAGCTAGTTAATTAATTAACCAAACAATGATTCTGGAGGAAATAAAGTTATAACAGTCAGGTCATGAAAGAGATTATAGGACTATTCAAGGTATTAATGTTTTATTCTCTAAAGTAAAAGTTGAAAATGCGAATGTCTACAGAGATCTTGTAGAAAATGTAAGTAAAGGGGGCCAGACATAAAATGACCATAATTGTGAATATGTATTACTCAGGTATTAAACAAGTTACTATCAGCTTATACATATCTAATACATAATCCTGGATATTAGGTTGGATAAACAAACAAGTATCATGATATACATAAACCAAATACAATGTAACTACACAGGATGAGCTAATTTAATTCCATGGGAGCAAAGAAGGATGGTATTACCAATGAGATTATATTTGAAGTAGATTCAAAGGATAAGCAGAAGCTCATCTACTTCCAGATATACTAAACACACTCCTTTCAGTCCAGTCAAGTCATCTCCTCAACACCCTACACTCCACTATGTCTTTTCTCAACTCGTCTGCTTTGCCTGGCAAGTCCTGCCTTCCTTCTTTACTTATCCAATTACTATCGATCCCTAAAAGCCCAATTCGGATAAATTTTTCTCATATATAAAACGCATAAAGACTACTTGATGTCAAATGACAATTGAGCATGTGACTCACCATATTAGAAGTCTGAAACACTTAAGACATGAAAGAGTATGCTGTGCTCAAGAAAAGTGCGTAAGTGTAGTGAGAAAGTTACTACTTTGGGAGCAAGAATTAATCAGACAGACCTCAGACAGATGGTTTAGCTTCTGTTTTTCTCAGTATCCTTAACCATAAATTGAAGCAGTATCTTTACAGCCATTATACTTCTTTTCCATTCTAAGACTATGAATTTGTGATTTTGAGCAATCATTTTATCACTTTCTTATGCCCATAATAGGATATTTACAACGCTATTAAAAGTTTCCTTATGTAACAAGTTGAATGAAAAATACTAATCAATGGGAGCAGTACTCAAGTGTGTCCTCCCGATGCCATTATAAATATCATATAATTCCTACCATGGTTTTACTAAATTATATAAGTCACAGGTTCATTGAGATAAATTCCACTCTCATGTCACTATGTCACTACTTTGGTCATCTCCTATTTATTCAAATGACCTAAAAATAGACCATCTGTGTTTTTTTCTCTGGACTCAGAACTTTACAGCAGTGAGAAAGTAAAGGGCAAGGAGAGTATGGATGCTTAAGATTAAAGGACCACTGCCCATGGAAACAACACGCATAAGTTAAAGAATCTATGAAATTAAATAAAATAATGGATTTATTTTTGTGTTCTTTTGCTTATAAATTATCAAGGTATTATTTGTTATAAACAGGCAGAAGATAATTAAATACTATATTTTAAAATAATGGGTTATGAATTTTTAATATCTATTTACAAAATAAAAACAGGAAAATATTTTATCACCATCTCATCATCTACCATTTTCATTTTACCTCATTCCAATTTTCTGTATTAGTTGTACTTTGGTTTTAAGCAAAACAACCAGCTCTGGTTGGATTTAAACAAAAAGTTAACATAATGAAAGTACACTAGGTTATGTTTTGAGTCCAAGAGAAATCAAGTGATAGGGACTGGATCAGTTTCAAGTAACTTGGCAACAGAACTTCATGGGACTTTTTACCACAGCATTATTCTGACTTTAGCTCCAATGACCTTCAACCTGAATCTTTCCTCAAACAGCCTATCTCAGTCACTTTTATCATTACTGAGATAATGCCTGACACCCAAAATTAAAGGGAGGAAGGTTTATTTAGCTCACAATTTGTAGAGGCTTCAGTCAAAAAGCAGCTGGCTTCCAGGCAGACTGGCATATGGTGAAGGGGCAACAGTTCATGGTAGCAGAAGACAACAAAAACAACAAACAGGAGAGGCAAGCCTCTTTGTGTCCCTTATAGTGGATGTAGACTATTTACCTTAGGGCAGGTGTACCACTCACACTCTTAATCCTAGCATTAGACATGAATAAATCACAAACTCTAGATTTAGCCACCTTTGAAAAGTCTGCCCCCCCCCATGACTGTATGTGGCTTTAGGGGGACATCTAGACACAAACCATAACACACTCCAATTTTAACTCCTAGGAAAGAGCAATTTGGGTCAAATGTTTTACTTGCACACAATCAACTATGATGAAAAATATGATTCAAGAGTAATATATTATGAATAGCCACCAAAGGCTCGACCCCAGAGAGACCAATTTCAGAGAAGGAGGAAACGTTGTGGTCCAGGAAGACACCTCAACAGATGCCTATCAATTTCATACGCTTTTTTTCTACTCTTGTATTTACCTCTTCCTTCCTTGCAACACTATGTCCGGTTACATATATATATATATTTTTTTTTAATTATACCTTGAGTGAGCTTAAAATGCCCTCCAAGGGATATATAATTATATAAAATTAAAGTACTGAAAGAAGCAGAAGAAATAATATTTTGTTATTCTATATATTAAGATGTAAACAATTCATTTGGATTGTGCACACAAAACAGAAGCATTGAGGAGCTGAACTATAATAAAGAGACTAGCTATCAAAAATGGTCTCTGATAATAGTTTTACTATAGTAAATAGTTTGACCAACCACAGGAAAGTCTTTCTTGATTCCTAAAACTATGTAGTTATTTCTTAAAATAAGAACTAGACATTTATCAATACCAGATATTCTGGAATATATATAAAACATGCATATTCTGTTATGTTCTGCCCAGTCTGTGAAAGAAGTTCCTCATGGGCAGTTTCAAACATATTTTGTTTGTCCTTCTAGCTGTAGTATTTGTACCCTCTCATTTCCTGAAAGTTTAATTTTCTTTGGCTTCCTAGAACTAACATATTTTACTTAACACAGGTCTCTTTTGCCACCACTGTCCTATCCATAGAAATTTTCTAAGACCCCTTTTTCTTTGCTATACTTTACCCTTATTCACAAAACTCAATTACATAATTGCCACAAGGTCAAGACTGCCAACTTCATACTGAAAATTATTTTAGTTCCTTGTTGCTATAGAACTCTATTTTCATGATTCACCTATTTTCATGCTTCACTCTTACTAAAAGGACAACACCTCTTAAAACAAAGTCATCATTATGCCACAAATAAGATTAACTTCCTATATTTTTTTTGAAATTACCACTGTCAGTTTTTCCCATTCTTGGTACTATTTCAAAGCCCTATAAATCATTCAATGACCTTTAAATCAAACTGCACCATCCTTTTGATCTCCAGTGCCAAAAAATAAATATATAAATTTTAAAATTATACCAGTCTAATGATGAACAGTCTTGTACACTAGTCTAAATCTCTACCAACAAGGTCTTCTGAATTACGTAGAACAGATGGACAATAGTGTAGTCTTCTATCTTCCTATTCTCCACATCAACTGTCACTCCCTAAAGCACTGCTAATTCTGGAAAACAATCCATAACTGAAAAGAACCAGCCCAAACTGGTGATGGACTACAATCCCATGATGCAAAGCAGGAGCTCAGACAAATGTTGACTATGATTCCTCCTGGGAAGCGACCAGTTTCTCAGAAGTTCACTTCGGAAACTTAGGCTAGTACAAAGAATATCAACCACTTGTCACAGGACTAGATTTAAATTAGCTACCAGAGAGCCAGAGGCAGACGCTCTGGGGGAACTTCTGGGATGGGCGCGCTGCTTAACGTCACTTCCGGGACAGAGTCCCACGCCAACCCCTCCCTCCTACTCGGCGGGATCCCAGGCCCCCTAGCCAGGCTGAGTCGGACAAACGTGCTGAGCTGGTGCTTTGGGAACGGAAAGACACGTGAAGTACTAGGTTCTGTCACAGAGGCGAGAAGCTGCAGATAGAAGTAGGTTTTACAGTCCCACAGCTCAAGCTGAATCATGGAGTGTACTAAGGTAAGGACCCGTGGCGAAGCTGCCTGTGCTGGGCTCCCGGGCGAGTGACACCTGCATTCGGGATGTCTGGCGGGAGGCGCGAGAGTACGGAGAGACGCCGCAGGCCCCCGGACCCGAGCCCTGCCACTGTCTGGCTGCCACTGACTCCTCCGGGCGTCTGGAAGGCGCTGACCGTGCGCGGGGCGGCGGAGGCAGGAGGATCTCCGGCACCCTGGAAGCCCTGGGAGCTGTAAGTCCTGCTGCCACAGAGCGGGAGACCCCTACACTGCTCAGACACCGAAGGTCTCCGCCTACGGTTTCTCCACTTCCCTCTCTCCACCCATTCTCGCCCACCGGGTTGGGTTGCTCATAATCCGACCTCCTCACCTGACAGAGGTGTGACTGAGAGGATCCTTCCTGGTGCATCTCCATGCAAGAACGAAAGTGCGCTTCTAATGAGCACGATGTGTTTTCCTAACGCTTAAGTAGCGCTCACTGCTTTGAATGTCAGTGTCTGTGTTCATAAGCTGCCTTAACTGAACCTGGAGCCTCAGGTAGTGGAGTGGCAGAGTAGGGCTGTCACCTAGGCCTTGAGAAGGTTGCGATCTCACTTTCGTGTACTTTTGGGGGAGGCCATCAGAGGGAAAGGAGGAGCATTGAATCAATCACTCGAGTTTCTTGAAGCTTTGATGTTGAGGAATCTTTCATTGTACCGAGAGCAAGGTGCTGAGTTTAAAATATTGTTACCAAACCCCTAGGACTCCTTTCCCACCCTTCTCACCAATAGAAATGCATGGATAAAGTTGGGCAGGTAGATCTTTGGTTGCTGTGTGCATTTCTGTCATTTTGTTGGTCTAGGTATTACAATTTTTTATAAGCTTGTTATTTAACAATTTAATGATAAACCATTATTTCTTTGATATTGTGCACTTATTCTGATACAAGGCATACTGCTTCCTTTGATATCAGATTACTGAATATGAGTTTATAAAGATTTGTTATGTCCTCTTAGTTAATTGCAAAATATTCACCGGAAAACTGAAGTATGCTTTTAAATCATTTGATTGTGTTTATTATGTTTAATATTCAGTTGGATTTTATTTGAATAATTGGATCAAGTTTGTCAAATACATTCGATTGTGTTTTATAAAATGTTACTTTTAGAGCTGTTATTACTATATTTGATTCACTGTTCTTCTTTCATATAAATGTTTAGACTTATAAGTGTTTAGACTACATCAAAACGTAAATTTTGATTACATAATTTTGATTTTCCTCCTTTTCTCCTTCCTGCTGTCAGGACATTCTAAAAGAAAGCTTCGAAGAGTCTTTTACTCTTTTGTCCTACTTTTATTTTTTTTCTTTTGGCAATGCTGGGGATCAAAGGTTAAAAATGAATATTTAAAATCTTTCACAAAGGGGCCAAGAATACAGCTCAGTGGCATAAGCTCCTGCCTGACACATGCAAGGTTGTGAGTTTGATTCCTGGTACCCCCAAAAAAATTCCTTCACAAAGACATAAAGTGTGTAAAAATGGATAACATGATATGAGAAAAGGGCTCTAAAGTAGTTTTACTCTTTTTACCTTGTGAGTGAGAGTCCTTTGGCACTGTTAAGAATTGTAAAAAGGGGTTCAAAGCCTGTTTTTATTCCAAATAAAATAACAATCAACAAAATTTAAAAGAACATTTTTTTTCTTTTGGATTGTGCTTCAGATTAAAGACTAATCTTTCAATATATCCTTCTTATTTTTAGATAGTGAATTCCTAAGAAGAAAATGGATTTCCTAGTAGTTGTTTGCTAAGCGTTTGGACACAGCAGTGTACAGATTTGTTGCAAAGGCAGAAAATGGCAACTCCTTATGTCCCAGTTCCTATGCCCATAGGAAACTCCGCTTCTACTTTTACAGCCAACAGAAATCAAAGAAGTTCTTCTTTTGGCAGTGTCTCCACAAGCTCAAACTCCTCTAAAGGCCAGTTAGAAGATTCAAATATGGGTAATTATAAACAGACAAGTGTTCCTGATCAGCTGGACAGAACTTCATCTGTCTGTAACAGTCCTCTCATTAGGACTAAGTTTACAGGTACAGATTCCTCCATTGAGTATTCTGCTAGACCAAGAGAAACTGAAGAACAAAATCCTGAATCAGTCAGTTGGGAGGATAGACCATCTACACCTACTATCCTGGGTTATGAGGTGATGGAAGAAAGAGCCAAATTTACTGTAAGTACTAACTTCTGATGTAAAGCAGTAGAAAGTGAAAGATTGTCTTGCCTGTGTATTTAAACTAGTGTTAATTAATGTAAGCCTACACTTAAAATTTCTTAATACAAAATTCTATGATTTTTATACCACTAAATTCTCTCATGCTGTAGTAAACTTTTATTTTAGTGGATTTTCACAGAGCAGACACATCTATGCAACAAGTATATACACTAAAGAACATTATTAGTATTTTAAACGTCTTCATGCTCTCTTCTGCCATTCAGTGCCCACTCACCCAGTGCTTTTCTGATAGTAAGATTACTTTGCCTATTTTTGTTCTATATATAAATGAAAGGGTTCAGTATGTACTTAGGATCTGATCTCATTTTTTAGCATTACCTTTATAGGAGTCATCCTTGATCTTGCATGAATTATAGGTAGCTTATTTCTATTACTGATTATTTATTTATACTGATTATTTATGTACATATGCTGATTATTTATATATAGTATTTATTTATTTTTTGAGACTCTTACCAGTACTACTGCTTTGACCACTTTAGAACATAGCACTTGATAAACACATTTACGCATTTCTATTTGTTATCTGTCTAGGAATAAAATTGCTAGTTCACGGGCCCAGCTTTAGAAGACTCTGATGAGCAATGTTCCAAAGTAGTCGCACCAGTTTATGCTACCATTTATACTTCCCAAAGTATAAACTTTGGGAAGCAGCATGTGATTTCCAGTTGCTCCATGCCTTCCAAACATAGGGTGTTTTTCCATCTTTTTCATTTTCCTATTCTAGTTTGTGTAGAATATCACATTATGGTTTTAAATTTTCTTAATGACAAATTAAAGATTTTTTTTTTAACTTTTTAGCCATTTGGATATTTCTGTGAAATGTCTGTTCAAGATTTTTGTTTGTTTTTCTTTTGGAGGTTTCCAGTTTTACTTGTAGTTCCTCTGTGTATTCTGGACATAAATTGTTTGTTTTTTAAAAATATATGTACCATGACTGTCCTCTTGTTTTTTGCCTTTTCACTTCCTTAATAATACATTTCATAACCAAAGTTCTTAATTTTGATATAGTCCAGTTAATTAATATTTTCTTTTATGGCTAGCACTTTCAAAATCTTGGCCTACTTCAAGCTTACAAAGCTATTATCTCCTACTTTATTATAAAAGGTTTTTGGTTGGGCCTTTCACATTAACATGTGTAAGCCATCTGGAATTGTTTTTTGTCTGTGGCATAAATCATGGCATTTTATTTTTTTCTTGGTGAGATCAATTAGTTGAGCTTATATTAAAAAGATCACCCTTGCTTTGCATTTGCAGTATTGTTTATGTCATAATTATTTCACTGTAAATATTTGAGGCTGTTGTGTGCCATATTTCTATCCATTACCAACTCCAGAAGCTTAATTACTGAACTTTTGTAATGTGGCTTGGTACTCAATAGCTTAAGTACTAGCTTTGCTATTCTTCAGGATTGCTGTGGCTATTCTTGGCCCTTTGCATTTTGTTAAATCTATAAATTATTCTGGGAAGAACTGATATCTTTACCATACTAATTCATTAAATCCATGAGCGTAAACCATTGACTTAAGTCTTTAATTTCTAGTAGGGTTTTTTGTTTTGTTTTGTTTTTGTCATTTTCAGTACAGAGATCTTTCTTCTTGTTAGATTTATTTCTGAATGTGTATGTGGTTGGCTGCTCTTAGAAGAAATACTTTTTCATTTTCTATTTGTTCACTACTAATTTATATATTTTGATCTTGTATGTTTATATATATCAACCTTGCTAAAGTTATTAGGTAAAGAAGTTTATTTTTTCTGGGTTTTTTGCCGTGAAGTTTTTATGTTTGCTTCAGTGTTTTATGTTGCAAATATATATACCAGTATGCTAGAACCTTGAAGACAAAATGTTGACATCATTTGTGAAGTTCATGAGGTGACAGTCTTTAGAAATAAGTTAAACTGGTGATACAATGGTGATATAAGGGCAAATCTTCATGGGATTATCTTTTGAAGAGCAGTTTTAGAAATACAAAACCAATGCCTCATTTTCTTGCATTGATCTTGCTTCCATATGAAAGAGCAAACATTCATTGAGGTGATGCTATACTGGAAATGTTTGCATCCTTCCAAAATTCATATGTTGAAATCTAACTTCCATGATGATGGTATTAAGAGATAGGACCTTTGGGGAAGTGATTAGATCATGGGACAGAGCTTTTATGAATATGATTAGTAACTTATAAAAGAGGCGTCAGAGAGCAGCCTCATATCCAGCCCAAGACAATAGCTATAATGCACCTGGTGTGAACAAGAAAGTGAACTCTTAGCAGACACCAAATCTGACAGTGTCTTGATCTTGGACTTCCTAGCTTCTTCCTAGCTTCATAGCATAAGATGACAATCTTTAAAAAGGTATTTTTGAAGAAAAGGCACGTGCTTTCCTTAGGTTGTAAGGATTCATTCTGGCTGCTGAATTGAAACTAGATTATCAGGGGAAGAGTATAAGGAAGCAGTTAAGTTCTTGCAGTAATACAAGAGAGAGAGTAATAGTATAAACTAGCATGTAGAGGAGGTATTGAGAAGTTTGGAGATTCTGGATCTGTCTTAAAGAAAAAGCCAACATTATTTTCAAATAATTTGAAAGTAGAGTAAGGGAGAAAGAAGTCAAAGTTGATCTCAAAGGTTTTGACCTAAACACTAAGACTAAGGTTGCCGTTTAACTAGATGTGAGGTTCTGAGAGGACCATTAGAATTTGTTTTGGGGACATATTAGATTTTAGATGTGTTCCAGATAGAGATGTCAGGTGTGTGTGTGAATGTGTACACACGCATACTCTATCCACATATACATATCCTGTGTACACATGCATGTTGAGTACATATTTGAATTGAGTTTAGAGAAGAAGTCAGAGCTAGACATTCAAGATTGGGAGCCCTTAGATTTGCAAAATAGTTTTTTCCTAAATATTTTCCATTGAATTGATCTCTTAACCTTAAAGTTGATCTTTCAATTGAATAAGGCATTAGGACCTACTATCAAAATCTGATAATGTATAGAATGTCAAATCTCTGAAAAGATGTTTAAAAATAAAATGACTAGGAAAGATCATGATTAGAATTGGAAAGGAGGCATGAGGACTTCATTTGGTATCTTCACTACTACTTACATGGGTGTGTTCACTTTGTAAAAATTCATTAGATTGTAGGCCTATAATTTATTTACTGTTCTGCATGTATTTTTTATCTTAACATATAATTCACTTAAAAGCCTAAAAAGAACTATGTAAAATGTTAGTGCAAAGTAGTGTACATGAAGTTTCAGAGTAGTAACATAGCTGCTATTAGAATGTAAAGAAGGGAATGATTAGTACTAGCCACATAAAGTTTTCATTGGAAGTACTAAACAAGTAGAAAGATTGAAAGAAAGCTTTCTATGAAAGGTAAAACACAAAGGTTTTTACTTTAACTTTCTTAAACAAATAGGAAGTTTAGTGGCCTCAGTAGAGAATAGCTTGATTTGAAAAGAACATTTTCTGAAACAGAAAATAAAGTCAGTCTGGGTTATTTGTAGATAAACCTAATTATCACAAGAAGTTGATTTTCTAAGTCTAATGTACTCAGGAATTTTGAATTAATTCAACTCTTTTATAACTAATTCCTAAAAATTAATTTTCTTCTATATACATTTTGTGACTTTCTTAGTTCAAGACTTTCTGTAGTCTTTAAAGAATATCCAGGTAATCTTGTTCCACATCCTTATATGTTACAAAGATAATTGCATGTTTTTTACTTTAAAGCTAAAGAATTCATTTTTAACCCTATTGGTTCTCTCTTGTAATAGCTGAAAAAAACAGTCTATAGCAGAAAATGCAAATGGGAAGGACTGTCTACAGTCCTTAAATGACTTGTTCCTCAAGTAGCTATCTGTTACAAGTATGTGAATCACATTTATAATTGTAGATTTTTCTAGTGACCACATTAAGAAAACTAAGAAGCCAGTGAAATTATTTTAATAAGATTTTATTCAACCTAATATGTGCAAGATATTGTCATGTCAGTAAGTCATCATTGTGAAGCCATTTTAATAACCATGTACATCTTTTTCACACTGCCTTTGAAATCCAGTGTATATTTTGTATTCACTGTATTTGTCAGTTTGAACTGGTCATGTGTCTAGTATCCAATAGTCACGTGTATCTGAAGTGCAGCTCTAGGGTAACAAGTGAAAATTAGGAATTTCACTCATTCAACAGATATGTAGAGTACCTCATATGTTAGCTTAACAGAATCCTCTAGTAAAAACTACTAGATGTTTCTTTGAGATTCTGTCATAAATAACACTTCTTCATAATAAATTTTAAAATTATACATTTAAAAAATAGGATCTAAGTTTTTCATCATATATGTTTTTAAAAAACATGTTGTCTTGCTTCAACCAAATTTCTATTCAGTACCTGAGGTAAATACATAAATATACAGTGGATATTAGAAAAATTTATTACAATAAAAGATACCTTGCCATTGATCCTCCTCAGCTTTAAACATACTTATCCCATCTTTTTTTGCCACTTTCTGAATCAGTTCTAGAAGTCCTCTTTCTTAAGTGTCTTTATGAAGTATAATCAAAAATATATGTAGTAAATACTGCTGCTCAGCAGCATCCTATGGAAGACTGACTCATAAGAACATTAACAGTGTGTCTGCATCCACCTGATTCACCGGATCTGGTGCCATGTAACTTATGGCTCGTCCCCAAAGTCAAAATGACCATAAAAAGGAAATAGTTTGAATTTCAAGGCAAGACCAATAGCACAACTAAAGACATGAAAGAGAACTTTCAGAACTGTTTCAGTAAATGGCAAGAACAATGGAATAAGTATGTTCAAATGGGCGGGGCTACATTTTGAGAAGGATTAAAGCAGTGTGTCTTTTATTGCAATAATCTTTTTCAAAAATTTAAACATTTACCATATTTTTATCATATCTCATAATTATAGCAATTGAATTTTATCTAATATGGATTTGTTTTAATATGTTAAGCTCATTTCAGCTTTGGAGATAAAAATAGTATTGAATTAACTTGAAAACATAGCTTGACAGACACTAAATTTGCAAATCACATAGGGCAAAATAGCTATTTTTTATAGCTTCTTCAAGCCCAGTTGGTATTTTTATCAGTTTTAAAATATGTTGCCATAGAACACTGTGGAAGCTGATGAGTTGGTTATAGTGTATTCAAAGAAAGCCTTTGTCTTAAGTTTTCATGTTCATATTTCTCAAAAAAAAATTTCCTGTAGTACCTCCATTGATTGTCTGCACTTCTGACAATCTAAGTAATTTCTGATGCTTTTTACAGAATGAGTATCTCAGTTTGCATTATCAAATAAAAGATTTTAAAATATGTGGTTTGAAAATTTTTCTCTTTCTCTCTCTCTCTCTCTCTCTCTCTCTCTCTCTCTCTCTCTCTCTCTCTCTCTCTCTTCTCCCCAGGTATATAAAATACTAGTAAAGAAAACTCCAGAAGAAAGTTGGGTAGTTTTCAGAAGATATACTGACTTCTCTAGGCTTAATGACAAAGTAAGTACTTCAATAAATTCCAGACTATCTTTTGAATATGTTATTTATCTGTATCCTACACTTATTTTATATTCGTATCTTTTTACCTTGTTTTTGAATCAAGTCAAATCTCTGCTAGTTCATAAGACAATTAAATGCTTCATTTCACTTTAATAGCTTTAAATCCTATCTTGACCTTTATTTTTATGAAAAAAAATTATTTGAATGGAAACTGTGAAATCTTTAACATTGAATTTGTAAAATTATTTATGTAATCTTGTTAGTATAAGAAAGACCTATGTAAGATCACTTTATTGGTTTTAATTTTTCTGTTTAAAATAAAAAGATCACTGTATTGTGAAACCATGTAACTATGAAAGAGTAAACAAAAACATTTTAGCATATTATATTAGTTTTGCTGCCTACCATTATCACAAACCTGGCTACATATTTATTATACACCTGCTTATTAGTGGTTCAGATGGGTTCAGCTTTTTACCATCAAGCAAGCTTAAAATCAAGCATTTTCCTGGGCTGGGCTCTTATCTGGAGTCTCTGGGGAAGATTCAGCTTCCAAGCTCATTCAGGTTGTTGGTGGAATTTAGTTTCTTGAAGTTGTAGGACCAAGGGCCTTGTTGTTTTGCTGGCTGCCAGCCAGAGATAATTCTTGGCTCAAAGAGACTGGTCTGCATTCCCTGCATATCTTCAAAGCCACCAACAGTGAGCCATGTCCCCCCCACTTAGGCTTTCAATCCCTCTAGCTTTCACTTATGCCAGAGAAAACATTATAAGTGGCTCATGTGATAAGATTAGGCTCACCCAGGTATCTCCCTACCTTAAGGTAAGCTAATTTGTAGCCTTATAATTACAGATGCAAAATCCCTTTTGCTGTGTTACATAACAGAAATTACAGAAGCCGTAACAGAGTCAAAGGTCATGAAACTACCTACAAATCTGCCTATTGCATATATGGAACTGGTTAATAGTAAGTCTCAACATGTTAAGAACCCTTAAACACAAACCCAAAAGTAAAACGTAAAAAATGACAAGAACAGGATAATTCACAGAAGAAAAATAAATGACCTATATATCTGAGAATATTTAGTATCACAAGTACTCCAAGAAAAAAAATTTTTTTTCATGCAGAGATTGCCAGACATTTAACTGATGTTATTCAGTGCTTCATAGAAAATACCATTAAATGTTGCATAGTTTTAACACAATAACCACATTTGTAGGATTTATCTTATAAACAGTCATGAATATTAGGAACTCTAAGGATATTTATTTCAGTGTTTTATATATAGTGCTTTTGTTTGTCTGTGTTCTGCTTTGTTTTTAATAATGAAAACTTAGAACCAACCTAAATTTCTAACAGTGAGGAATTAAGTGCTGTTAGAAAATGTAATGGAAAAGGAAGAGTAGAACTTCTGACAGACCTTGAGGAAAATCAAATGAGACAGGGGGGTGGAGGTTGATACTTTGGAAGCCAAGAGAGAACATTATTCTAAAAGAAGCAAGTGATTTATGATGCTCTTAAAAGGACAAGTAAGATGACCTTAGAGTATCCAGACACTTGTCTCTAGTTTTGGCAGGTGTTTAATAGAGAAAATTTACTGGTCTGATTTTCTTCCATTCTCTTTCCTCTTTCCTCTGTATACTAACTCTACATCTTCTATATATTAACTCTACAAATTTCCTCTAAAATTTGTAGAGTTAGTATATTTTAGTGTTTAGTGTTGGGAATCCGCATTTATGTGACTTCACAGCTATCTAGCTGCCAAAAAGTTTCTGCTTCTCTGAAAACCTCAATTTATATTTAAAAAATGCAAAATATAGAATACTAAGCTGTTTTATCTTTTATTAAGGTATAACCTTGATGCCTTTTTGTACAGCTTAAGGGTTCCTAATCCAAAAATGTGAAATTCATAATGCTCCAAAATCCTAAACTTTTTGAGTGCTGACGTAACACCACAGGTGAAAACTTCTGTGACAGGTTACAGTCAGAATGCAAGCACTTTAAAAATATTATTTGAGATTGACTTTTATATATATATATAGTATAGATAAATAGATATATATGATGTATATGACACATGAATTGAGTTTAAAGTATTATTTCAAGTGTACCTATATCATTTACATTTTATTGTTCCTAAACCTTATATATTATACTGATGAATCAAGGACCTATAATTCTGTACTTCTATTGATTTTTTTAATGATTAAATAGGAAGATCAAAGCAATTTATAAAGTTCCCAGATATTTAAGTAAAATGCTTTTTATAGAATCATTATTTTACTCATTCAAATTTATTTTGAACAGTTTCAATTTAGAGCTATTTAATCTTTTATGGCTTTCTATTTTTCTTATACTTTTCCTTAGCTCTCTAGATTGACCTTTATTACTAAAGGTAATAAATGTTTTTTCTGAAAGCTGAGACTGAGATTACTCAAGCATTTCAAAGAAAGATATTAAGTATCTCCTTGTTCTCTAAATTGGGCACTTAAAATTATTAGTAAAAGTCCATGTCAGTCTTGTACAGTGTCAGCCTTTATCCACTCAGGTTACAGTCTAGAATACCCAGGGGATGCCTGAAAGCAGATAGTACCAAATCCAGTCCATGCTGCTTTTTCCTATATGTACACATCTCGGATAAAGTTCAATTTATAAATTAAGCATGGTAAAAAATTAACAATAAGCTAGAGTAATAATATGCTGTAATAAAAGTTATATAAGTGCAATCTCTCTCAAGCGATCTTATTGTACTGTAGTCAACCTTCTTGTGGTGATATGAGGTAAAAGGGTGCCTTCATGAGATGAAGATGAAGCAAGTGAGTGAGATAGGCATTGGTACAGTGTTAGGCCCCTCGAAGAGAGTCCTGCTGCACCATGACAGCCCGTCTAATAACCAAGCGAGCTCCTGAGTGTCTTAACTGGCAGGTAGTGTATATAGTGTAAATGTGCTGAGCAAAGGGATAATTCACATCTCACTGGAACAGCACGGAGTGAGATTTCATCATGCTTCTCAACGCAGCACATAATTTAAAATTTATGAATTTTATTGATGGAATATTCTATTTAATAGCTGGCCACCACAACTGAGCATGGGAAACTGAAAGTCATCGGAGGCAAAAGTATAGACAAGAGGAGACTATAACAGATACCAAAGAGAGCACTACCCATGATTGTACTTGCTAAATCAGAAAACTGTGTCACAGGCCAGCTGGCACGGTTAAGTATAATTGGTAAAAATAAAGTAAAATCTTAGACTGAACATAGTTCAAGTAATACTAGTTAGAGAAAACTGTCTATGGGATACTGATGTTCTTTTCTATTTCTTTTTGTAAATTCCTGGTTCAGTTTCTCTGAGGGTTTTCTAAGCATCTCTGCTATAGGAAGTGAGCGGTTTTTAGCGGGTTCTGAAACATGTAGAGCTTTTCTGAGTTGAGGCAGTGGACAGAGGTGTAAGCTGGATGAGGCATTAGTTGCAGAAATATGACAATGAAAAGTGGGCTTTTCTATAAGTTCAACTTTAGAACTCAGTATTTTCTATTTTTAGGTCAAAGCAATTGCTCAGAGCGAACATTTCCGTGTGATAAAATGAGTGATTTCAGTCCAGGCAGCAAGACTGAAAGGGAAGGAGGGAGCAGGATGTTTCCAGCTCATCGTCAGGATAAGCCAAGCTCAGATATTCCTTAGATGTAGTTCTCACATGGAAAAGGTCGGTGGTAGCCGGCCTCAGTCTGCCGGCCTCCTGAGTTACTGCTCTGTCCTGAGCTATTTCCTCTCGGGATATGGTCCAACTATAAATAAGAACAAGAACAAGAATAAGAACAACTAGAAATAAGACAGTGGCATCCTTTTGCCTGTCACTGTCCTGGGAATTTTTTTTCCACTGCTTTCCTTTTGTTGGATTTTGTGTCCTCTATCCCAAGTCTTTCTTTTCTTAAATTACTGAGTCTTACAACAACTCCTTTTTCTCCATGAGTAATATTTTAAAGAAAAAAAAAAAACATATTCAGACCTACATGCCACTTAAATTGTTAAGTTTAACACCAATAAAAATTTATTTCCTCATCACTCCTATTGTTTTCTTTGCAGACATATAACAAGACTCCAAGGCACAAAATATCTGCCTATATTTTGAATTTGAATAAGTTTTCAGTTACCCATGTTGTTAATTTTTGTCTCATTTATTTTGTTTCTTCAGCTATTTATAGAAATAAACAGTATTGTATTTTACATTTTCCTATTTTTCCCTATACATTTTCCCCTTTTAAAAGTCTTTTTTTCATAGCTGTGATAGTCTTATATTTAAATATAGAAATGGTGATTATACATGGATTTATTTCATTCACTCCTTTATTGAACATGTATTTTTTTACTGCTTTTATATGGCAACCGCTATGCTACACATTGAGAAAGCAACTAGAAATAAGACAGTCATTGCATTGTACTAAAATGGTTCTCAATCTTAGCTGCACTTTGGACTTCCCCGGAAACCTTTCTAAAATTACAATGCCCAGGCCATTCTCCAACTAATTAAATCCTAATCTGTAAAGGTAGGTCACAGTCGGTAATATCTTTCAAAATGCCTCTAGTGATTCCAGTATGCAGCTAAGGTTTAAAATAATCTAATATGAGAATCCAAAATTAAATAAATGTCATTTACATTGTAATAAACTTCATTAAAATATACATTGAAAATTTAGCAGTGTATGGCAGAATGTCTGTCTTAAAAATCACAATGCCTTCAGTTCTTATGCTTTCCCAGAATCTTGCCACTGCCCATCAATCCATATGCTCTCCCCTTGAACCTAGGTGAGCTTATGACTACTTAACCCGATGGAGGATGGTAGACATGATGCCATGGGACGTTCGAGGCTAGATGGTAGGACATATATAGTTTCATCTTGACTGTCTTTTGGAATACTCTCTTTTGAAGTCTAATCTCCATGCTGTATGAAAGCCCATGGCACATGGAAGAGCCAGTATTAGATTTGTGGCTGACAGTCCCAGAAGTTTCAGCCAATAGCCCATGTCAGCCACTTACACATGTGAGTGATCTTCAGACAATTCTTGCTTTCCAATTTCAAGTCTTCTAGCTGGTTCCTCAATTCACTGTAGAACAGAGATAAGTCCTCACAGTACCTGTGATGAATTATTGGCATACAGAATCCATGACTTTAATGAGTAGTTGCTTCTTACTACTAAGTAGAGGTCATTTGTAACACACATTCAGTATTTTGAGCAGAATATATAAAGGGAGGCTTAACCTTGTTTCACAGGTCAGGAAGGTCTTCCCTAAATATAGTGGGTTGAAGATTTAACACCAGCTGAACTGAATCAGTGTGGTGCTGAGTGTAGATGGCCCACCTGAGAATTGTGACCATCATAACAAGGCGACCTGGAGAAGAAGTGTGTTGTTTTTTGATGCTGTTTGGTCTCCTGTTGCCATGGATTCTCCTGGAGGAGTTTGCTGAGCTTCTTTCCTGATATGAACTTGGCCATTCTTATCATCAGAGGAGCTCAGGATCTTGTTACTGAGAATGGCTGTGGTTCACTTTGGAGGAGTTCTGCTCCTTACTTTGAGCATTGCTTCCTGGCTCCAGAGGGGATAATGGGGTGCTGTTCAGTCTCCAGGAGAAGCTTATCGTGCTGGCTTCCTGATATGAACTCAGGTATTCTCATCATTGGAGGAGCTCGGGACCTCATTGTCAATGAGAATGACTATGGTACTTTTCAAGGGAGCCCTGGTCCTTACTTTGAGCATTGCTTCCAGAACCCTCAACCTACCAGCACGACACCTTCAACCTATTGGCACAGACTTCCTAGCTTCCACCACTGACCTTGGAGCCTTCCCAGTGTAGATCCATGAAACAGACTTGCATGAGTCATTATTGTGGGCTCTAGGTCTCCAGTTGGACTTGTGGTGGGCTTTATCTTGGGCCCTAGGTCTTCAACTGGACTCATGCAGGATATTGCTATGGGACCCAGGCCCTCACCTGGATTCCATGAATCTTAGTGTATGGACAGATTTCTTGTACTTTCTTTGTATTTGACTCCTTGGGTGACCATTATAAATAATACTATAAATTGTTCTTGCAAACCCTGACTACAACACTAAGAAAGTAAAATTGAAGCCAAATGTCCAAGATGGATCACAAACAAAAATCTAGGAGATGAAACCATAAACTCCTGGGGGGAGAAAAAACACTGAAGATACTCTTTGCAGCCTTGGGATAAAGAAAAATTCTTATCTTAAAAATTAGAAAAAGACAAGTAAGTAATTAGACATTAAAATTTGAAACATATACTCTCATTAGAATTAAAGGTCAAACTTCTGTTTGGGAGAAAAAATGTTTAATATCTGACAAAGACTTGTATGTGGACTCAATAAAGTAGTCTCACAACTTAAGATGGGGGTGGTTGAAAAATTTGAATCAATAATTCACCAGAAAATGCATGCAAATAGGCAATGAGCAAATATGCAGCATTGTTTTTCAACAGGGACATGCAAATTACAGCCACAGTGAAGTACTGCTACATATTCACTGAAATGGCCAGCACCAAAGATGGACAGTGCCAAGTTTTGACAAGAAGATGGAGCAGTTAAAACTTATATGTATAGGTCTGGTAGAATTAAATAAAAGAAAGCATAGACAACTTAGCTGAATTTTTTAAACTTATTTTGTAATCACATAGTGAACAGGGTAGATTTTTATGGAATTGGTATAATTGAGTTAAATATTGTACTTTCTCTTTTCTTTTTCAGTTAAAAGAGATGTTTCCAGGTTTTCGATTAGCACTTCCACCAAAACGCTGGTTTAAAAATAACTACAATGCCGATTTTTTAGAAGATAGACAATTAGGATTACAAGCATTTCTTCAAAATTTAGTAGCTCACAAGGACATTGCCAACTGGTATGTAACAAATTGAAATGAGATTATAAAAGCATTCCAACAACTTGTTTAAACTAACAAATAAATCTAGGGCCATAGTTATTTAAGCATGTAGCAGAGAGTAAGAGTGTAATTACTTGTCTTCCCTAATAAAATTCTTCATAGGATTTTTGTAATTTCTTTCAATTAAGGATTTTATTTGGCATTTCATTTGTTTAAGCTTTTAAAAAGTCAGTAGGGTGGATAAATTCAGTGTACCATGTAGTCAGACCATCCACCTGTAAATTTAATATTTACCATTTTTGCAATCGCATAAGCAGAATGTCTGGTATATTAGCCAATTTCTGTTTCATACATCACTGTATAATTTTGAAACTAATATCTTTTGTATTTCTCCAAAGCAATGTAAAAATATGAAAATCATAAAGCTGGGTTTATGTAGAAAGTAAAGTGAAAATGTTAAAATCAATTAAAGGTAGGAAAAGGTTCTAACAGAAGTTTTTGCTGCTGTATATATTTATAAGAATTGCTTAATGACAGTATCAGCTGGGCATCTCATTTGGAAACTTTTATCACATAAATTAGAACTATTTTGAAAACAAATAAGGAGTATTTACAATATAAAACCATCTTGTACATATCTCCATAACTTGTCTACCAGTTTTTCACAAGATAAAAAACAATTAAGCGAACCATTCTGTCCCTTTTCCTCAGTCTGCCTTTATGTAAGGCACCTTGAGTCATTTGTAAGACACCTACGACACCTGAACATCTTTTTAATCTGTGCTGCCTAGGCTGAGTGGCTTTTCAAAAATCCCTACCTATTACTTCTTCATATTCTTAATGCAAAACTACAAGCCACACCCTTCTTTATACTCCAGATTCATGTACTTGCCTCTTTGATGTCTCCCTCAGAAAGTTACCTCAAACCTCAAATTTAAAGGCACAGTCTCCAAACTTTTTTTTTTTCTTTTCAACAGCAGCTTCTACCTGAAACCAGGAGTTGTCCTTGACATACCCCTTTTTGTCCTTGTTCCTTCCTTTACATTTGAGGTCACACTTAAGCTGCCCACTTTCCTGCATTTGCACCATCGCTCTAGCCCAAGTAGGTGGCTCTGCCTTCATTACTGAGCAAGCATTCCCACTGCTATTCCGCGTGCATGCTTATTTCTGTCACCCGTTAGAGCCGAAGTGATCTTTGGTGATAGATAAGTCTGGTCCCTCTGCCTGCCTGCTTGTCGTTCCAGCCTTGGGTTTTATTATTCATTCCCATCCCCCATTCTGTATGCATCTGCCATATTAGTCATTCTTTATCCTTCTAAATCTCCTTGCCCTTTTATCCCTCACATGTGCTATTTGCCAGAAAGGCAGCTGGCAAATACTACCATCCCAGCTGGCCCCTTGCCCATCTAACTCCTGTAGATCCTTCAAATTTCAACACAAACATCTCTTCTTTAGGTAACTACCTTCAGTTCCTGAGACAATCTCTCTTGTACTTCTAGATTGGTATTAAGTATATGCCCATTTTTAAGAGAATTGAGAAAATAATCACTTAAATCATCATCACTAGGTTTTAATTCACTCATTGACTCCCAGTTGAAAAAGACTGTTTGGTACTTGACTGCTTCATTTCAGCTCATAATGCTTTTGGTAGTTATTCGGTTGTGTTTCTCCAGTCAGATTGTAAGATGTGTAACTGCAGGTCATGCGGCTGGCTATTCTCCGCGCAGTGGCACACAGTCCGCTCTCAATAAGTGCTTGACTGAAGGACATGCTGTTGATATTTGTAGTTGTACTGTTTATCAGCAAAGATTAAAGCAAACATGGCAAACTTGGTGATCATGTGGCTAGGTACTGGGAACACAGTGTTCCCTGTTTTTCTTTACATTTTTTTTCAAAATAAAAAAAAAGGGGGAAAGGTTAATTTTAAATTAGGCACACAAAGTAGGGATAAAAACCAACAAATGTTAAAATCATGGAGGAAGACTTGAAGAAAATGTATTTCATACCATACCATAAAATGAGACTTTTACCAATAAATCAGCACCTCCTTTCCCTGTTCTCCTGTTCATTGTACAGTAAACCTCTGTGTTGAAAATATTATGAAGAATTAAAATGAGATTTATTCTAGAAATGACTATCTTAAATATGAACAACTTTAACTCATTTTGTGATTCACTGATTTTTAATTTTAGTTAAATATTCATGTACATTTTTTAAAAAATTACTAATAATAGATCTCAAGTTAGACATTGCTAGGGACATTCAAGCTATTTCTAAACTGCACACCACATTGGTATTTATCAGTAGTTGTTCCAGGAAAAGAAATATGTCTTAGACAAAGAAGTTGTAGATTGTTCAAAATTCTAGGAAGTCATAGATGAAAGACTCTAGTGTGCTTTGTAGTTCTTTGCTCATTATGTGCCTGTGAAGACAGGCATTTGTTGTTATTAAGCAGGTAAATTTGGGCAGCCAAAGCCTACAATATTAGGCTAAGATTGCAGAAAGTCCAAGATTACCAAATAGCTGCTTAGAAAGTAAAGGTCAACCATGAAAACTTTCCTACTTGTTCTTGTGGAATTACACCACAGTGCATCACCTCACCCTCACTACTATTTCTTCTATAAAAATGAATGGATGATTCTCAGCATGTCAGTGGCTCTTCATGTTAGACATTTCATGAAGTAGTAACTATATATTAATTATTCTTTTGCCCTTCTTTCTTATATCCTGAGCACCTTGCCACAGTTATGAACCTTCCTTTGAGTTGGCTAAGAGCTTGCCATTCATGACACAACTGTCAGTTTTTGTAACATTTCAGTTGCTTCAGTTGTAACAGCACAAAAGTGCAAGAAAATAAGGACAGAATATTAAGGATTGTTTGACTGGTTTAAAAAAAGTATTGTTTCCAGATACATTTAGAAAATACTAAGTAAGAAAACAGATAAACATTTTAATATTCCATGTTAAAAGAATTTTCTTGGGTTGTATCAGTCAGTGAATATTTATTTAGAACTAACTATATAAAGGATGTGAGTATGCAAAGATGAATTAGATGCTAATCAGGTTTTCAAAAATCTGAATAAAAAGAAACCGTGCCCCAAACTGAGATAATGGATACAGAGATAGCTCTCTTTTAGCAAAAAGAGTGACAGAAATTTTTTTTTTGTGGGGGAATTGGAAAAGGCATCCCAGAGGATGATATCAAACTTGAACTCTAAAGAAACTTGATAATTGTACAAGCAAAGAAAAGCTCTGCAGATGAAAGGAAATGTCATAATCAAAATGTAGCAGCAGCAGCAAGGTGAATGCCCTGTACTAGAACAGCTTGCAACTCAGTTTGTCAAGGTGTATGATACATAATCATAGTCCTATAGTGTAAAATCTGTCATAAAAGGTAGTTATTTAATGTTTTCTCTCATCTTTTGTTACCCTAAAATCATGACATTATTCAGCATGGTAATGTTGTTTACTAGTCTCTATTTTCAGAAATATTCCACATACATATGATTGCCAGTATTTTTCTTTTGTTTTAATTCTTTAAAATACAAGCTAAAGCAGTGTGTTTTCTGTAGTTACCATTCATCAATAAAGGTTTTGATACCAAAGGCAGTGTTTTAAATTCCATATCCTCAAAAGCAAAAGTTCAGGATGGGTCTGGATTAGCAACAGTTTAATGACATAAATAAAATTACTAGTATCCACTCATTTACATGAGGGAACAATTCAAAGAAATGAGAGCATTTACCCTTTAAAACTAAAAAGTACACAGGGCATCTTCACATATTTGAAGACTGTAATAGGGAGAGCTCCTCATCAGGTATATTTAGCTTTAGAATAGTGTTTCCTCACTGTAATGTGCTTGTTAATCACCCAGAGATCTTGTTAATGTTGAGCATAATTCAATAGGTGTGGGCTAAAGATTCTGCGTTTCCATCAAGTTTTTAGGTGATGTCCATACTGCTGGTCTTAGGACATTTTTAATAGCTGAGCTAATAAGTAATAACTAGCAATAATAGTGAGAAGTTAAAGGAAGGCACTATCAGCTCAGATAAGAAAGAGGTTCCTATCATTTCAACCTGCCCAGTATAAAAAAGGTGAGCCTTTCAAAAACATTGAGTTCTCCAGGGGCAAGTGGCGCACACCTGTAATTCCAGCACTTGGGGGTGTTGCCGGAGGCAGGAAGATAGCTGTGAGTTCTAGGCTAGCACGGGCTACAGAGTGAGTTCAAGGCCAATCTGAACTACATAGTGAGACCCTATCTCAAAAAAAAAGGTTGAGTTCCAGTGGTATTAAAGAATTATTAGATGAAATACATTTGATTAAATAATTATAAATCCTTTATAAAAATTTAATAATTCTCTACTTTTTTAATGATACTCAAAGATAACTACTTTATACATTTAAACTTGAACTATTTTCTCACAGGAAATTTTATTGTTAATGTTTCTAAGTTATTTTTGTATAAAATGATATTAAGAGAAGTTGGGTTAATTTTAGCATTTTTTTTCTTTTTATTTTATGGAAAAAAGTAAAATAAAATTTCATAACAAAGTAATGAGAGAATAACAATAGTTAATACATTGTATATGGTTATCTTTAAAGTAATTACTCAGAGTACAAGATATAAGCATAAAAAATTCTCCAAATAATGTTAACACAAACCTTTCTTTTCAATGAACTAAGAGAAACTAGTACTCTATTTAGTATTTTTTTTCTTTTTCCCTTCCTTTCTCCTTTTCCCTACCCCAGTTCCTCTTTCCTTTTGAACAATTTCTTCCCATTTCACAATATCTGTGGTACATTTTGAATCTTAGTCTTTCAGTTTCTCACACCAGAAAGACAAACAGTGTTTACACATATGAATCCAATATTATTTTACTTGTGAGTAAAGTTGTATCCATTTACCTAAGAAAGTCTCAAATTTATCCTTCTTTATGACTGAGTAGTACTCCATTACATAGACATCCTTTTTTGTCCGTTCCTCAGTTGATGGGTATTTGTGTTGTTTACAAGATTTAGCATTTACAGATTGTGCTGCTATAATCATAGGTGCACATGTATCATTGTGCTATGTTATTTTTCCACAGTGATTGAGATTCAATTTTAGTCTTTTTATAAAATGAAAAAGTAACTTATGTATGCTGTAGTTCATATAATGTCATCTCATGAGAATCACACACTATTGCTAAGGTTGATTGAATGGTTTTTGCCACAAATACTAGTTTTATAGAAATTACATTATGGACAATTACAAAATATGCCAGAAAGACCAATTATTTTGTATTCAGATATATACGAACTCTTAACTGATTAAATTGGGTCTCAAAGACCTTATGCAAAACTCAAAATAATTTTAGGCAAATTGCTTAGCTAATTTTGGTTTGCAAAATAAGATATTGGACTAGATATTCTGTAAAAATCCTCTTTCAACTCTAAATTTCTGCTCTCCCCTATTTGTTTTGCTTTGGTATGAATCTTTATATTTCTTCAAGACATAATATCAGCAGCGGTCAGAGTCTCCAAGATTCTCTTAACTCTTAAGAGTGCTGCCCTGAGCCTACTTTTTGTGAAAGTTGGAGTACCTGTAAAAGCTATGCTGTCAGTAGATATGAATTTTTTCTGGTATTCTTAAGAGCTTCATAAATTTTATTTCTAATTATATTACTCTCACAACTGAATTGACTATTCATTGAATTCTTATTTTGTGCTCTGTTGGTTAATTTGGATATAATCTGTATGGTCCAGTTACTTATCATCTACTTATGAGTGGAATAAATAGATTGCTTGGTGAACAGAAAATGTAGTAAGTTCTGTGGAAAGGATCTCTTCAAGATGCTATGTAATTCATAGAATACCAAACCCAGGAGAGCACAGAGAAAGTGATTTAGGAAAGATTTTCATGAATAGCTAATAGGCTGAGTCATGAAGAGTCAGAGTTAGCCAGGTGAAGGTAGGGATGGGGCAGGAAGAAAGCAGCCAGCATAGTAGAGGCATGGAAGCATCAAACAGCATTGTAGGCATGAGAGTGTACTGTTGCTAGAGTATCAAAGAAGAAGTTAGACTTGAGTGGAGGACAGGTCTTTATGCACACTCCCAAGAGTTTAGCTCTGTTCCTTAGGTGAGATTTTGAGATATTCTGGATTAGAGGGATAAAACTGATATTTAGGGACATTTCTGGGCTAAGATTACCTAAATGAGAGATGATCAGGGTTTAAACTGGGCCTCTGTGGTCAGCTTACCATCTACAGTAGGAAGCTGGGCATGAACGCTTCCACCTCACACGAACCCACCCATCTCATCTACTGCCCTCCTCTGTTCACAGCCATGACCCCTGAGTCTTTAACCTCAAGGTTGCATTTTATGTCATCTTTTTCTTTTCTTTAACTAGTGGAGAATACTGAAAAGCAATATTAACCAATATAACATGTCCATCTGAAATCCCTCTAGTGTTTTTATGCAGTGACTTTTATGCTCTGTTTTGGCAGAATTGAAATCTAGTATCTTTTAGTTTGTAATTGACCTTTTAATGAATTGTAGGTCTTCGTCTTAGGTCCCCCCCCCTTTTTTTTTCTTTATTAACTACAGACTTCAAAATACATCTAGCTATTAAATTACTGTCTTTTAAAAAATATTTGTGAAATGTAAATACATACATATCTATGAAAGAAAAGAAAAACAACAGTAAATATAAGGTAAAAACTCCATAGATGGAACTAGTTTTTTAGGATCGGGGCTTGAAAATACAATTATTACAAATAATATTTTTTTCAAAAGTAAAGAGCTGAAATTATAATGCAATTTTGCCATAAAAATAAAAACAACATTAAAATATACCATCTGTTGTCTCATTTATCTTTGAGTAATTTAAGCCAATAATTGATCTCAATTTCAAAACAGTTTTCACAGATGTGCTAAAAAGTTACTCCAGATAATAAGACAAATAGAATAATATAGAATCTTCCCTTGCCTTTTTTACTCAAGATTGTTAATTTTTTCCTCTTAGAAAAAAACATACCTACTATCCTAGTGTTTTTGTTATCTAGCCATTGTCATAGTCAAATAGAAGCAGAGATTAGGGGCTATATCCAACCTCTCATTGAACAATTTGAAAAAAGAATAAGGTTTTAAAAAGTGATTTCCATATTTCACTTAGTAATATAGACATTTTGGTATTTGTTTGTTACTAGAATTCACTTGATTTGTTTACAGATCATGCATTAATATACAGAAAATTACTGAGCAGAACCATGGCACACATAAACTATCAATAAATATTTATTGAATCTAATTAAAGTTCTCTAGTAAGTGATTCCCAACCATCAGTGAAGACTTCCTTTCATAGGGGGGAAAAATGTATTGGAATTTCTGTGTTTTCTTAAACCTCACCATTTCTCAGAGATTTTTGTTTGGCCTGTCCTTTTGTTTGGATAGGAATATAGTGTGACAGAGTGCTGGCTTATTATCTACCACCTGAGATTGCTAAAGCAGAAGAAATCTAATGAACCACTGAAAAGTGTACTGTAAATTAAACTGTAGACAGTTTCAAATTTTGTTGGTAAGCTAAAGATTTTTAGAAGTAGGGCAGGGGGTATTGTTGTAATCTAACTCTTAGCACTACCATTCTGTTCTGTATACGCCACGCCCTTTGACCTTTAAAAAAGGAGAAAACAGGATGTCCCATTTCCTCAGGAATGCACAGGTGTGGGGCCCCCCACATCTTTGCGGTTCTTCTCCTTTATAAACCACCCCCAAATCTTAACCTAGTTGCACAGCAGTGTAAATTCCACCCTCACTCTTTGTTGCTGGATACCAGCCTAAATAAGAAAGTGCTCTCTTCTTTTCCCTCCAAGACGTCTTGGCCTTTTTATTCTTTTTGCCTTTTTACAATTTTCATTTTATTTTGGGGTGCAGCCTTTTGGGGTACAACAGGTATAACCTGGGAACTACTATATTAGAAAAAACTCAGGGAATCTGCTAAATTTAAGAACTCTCATGAGCCATAGATCATTAAAGTAAAATAAAGTAGATTCCTTCAGCAGGATAGCCAATATCATTGCTGATCTTAGCTAAATTTCTGCTATAAACTAATGGTATAAAAAAGGATATAAACTCCTTTACACATTTTTCCCTGCCTAGCTATAGCAGTCCAGTAAGTAAGTAGTGAACATATAAAGAAGTCATTAAAGTAGAAGAAATGTGAGTATAAAACTGTAAGAAAATGTTTCACATTAGGTTGTCATACGCTGAAAGTTTTAAGGTCCTTCCATATGCTTCTTAGCATTTTCCTTTCCATTTTAAATGCTCATTTAGTGTTTCATGCATACTTTTGTCCTCAACGCTAAGATAAATTCATTTCCTGTGGCTCATTTTTACCTAATAATAAGTACTTCAGTGTAAATAATGGGGGGGGTGTGATTGTATCGTGTAGTAGTTCTGTCCTATTGTGCACTGTTAAACCAATTAAGTATCCTAAAGGCCATGTACGATTAAAGAAGTATATGGACAAATTGAATGTGTTTAAAGAGAAATGGCCTAGAAGGAAAAAGAATACAAGTGAACCAATACATAAAAGAATTTAAAGGTAATAGGCCATATATTTAGACTCAGAATGACAGACTAAAATTCAACAATGATAGACTAAAGTTCACTTGTTCTTTGTGATAGCAAATAAGTTATTTTACCTCTCTGAAATTTGTTATTGTTTGTAAAATGGAGATATAGTTCCTATCCTAACTTCACATGATTTCTGTGAAAATTAAATAAATGTATGTGAAAGCCCTGAGTGTACAATGTACTTTGAAAATGTTACTGTATTACTGTTGATTCTTAAAGATATAGGGTCACAGGAAGTAGGCTAACATTGTTGACATATGTTTAGCAGTGTGTGAATTTAGCAGTGTGTGAAAAGGTACTACCCCATTACCTCTGGCAGTATTTCGGTACTGTATGTACCTGGCTGAACCTGTAAAAGGGACAAAAAGCATACTATGAATGGTTCAGATAGATCACATTTAAGATCTCTCCCATTTCTTATTCCATGATTAAAAATACTCAAATGTTTTCTGTTTCCCTCAGTGTGTATCCTTTTTTACCTATATTAGCATTCTAAAAGCTAAAATTTGCTTTTCTAAATGACACTTTACCAACTTTTTTGTTCTACCTTTAGAGTATTCTGGATTATTTTCTTAATATTGTTTCTCTGTATTAATTTGTATTGGTTTTCTTTTGGAAAGATTCCACTCAAAACCTATTCATCTCTTCATGACACTCTGCCATGATCAACTTTTCTGGCCCCACCTAAGCCCAAAAGCTCACTCCCCTAACTTAGCTTAACATCTCTTTATGTAATAAGTACATCAATCATGTTCTTAACCCTTTACAAAATAAAAACAATTAAGGCTCTACATTTACATTTTTGCACACACATAGTGCTATCTCATACTCCAAAATTGCTTTTTAGAAATGAGCTTATGGTTGTTATAAGGAAGTTTGATTATCTACCTTCCTAAGCTGTCTTTACCTACTTCTGACTGAAAATTATGAACATAAGAATATTATTTCATTGTTTTAAAATTTTTGGTGACTTACAAGTTATGTTAGATTTTTGAGGCATCAGAATTGTTTTTCTCAAACTATCTGGGAAAATGGACAATCTTTAAATTGCTTCAGAATAAATACTTTTAATGTACTTTTTTGTTTGTTTGTTTTGTTTTGTTTTTTGAGACAAGGTCTCAGGATGTGGTACAGGCTGGCCTGGACTCACTGTGTAGCCCAGGCTGGCCTCCCAACTTGTGACAATCCTCCTATCTCAGCCTCCCAAGTGCTGAGTTGCAGGAATGCACCACCACACCTGGCATTTTCATTTATTTTTGAAACATTCACCAAAAAAGAAACAAATGTAGTATGAATTGAAGGTTGCACTTATTCATAATAGAATAATGACTTTGGCAAACTAGCTAAGACTAATATTTCTTTTAAAGTTATAAAGAAACGATTCACTACTTAGATTGGTCTCTTGTACCACTATTCTAAATTACATTTTATGTCTGTAGTTAGTATGTAATAATAAATTCATGGTTTTTATTTATTTTCATAAGACCTTAAAAAATATCTTAAAGTTGCATCTTCTGTAGTTTTATATTTGTTTTGGGTTTCTCGTACAAAGACACATTAACTAACTTGTTTATTTTGGTGTATCAGCAAAATCAGCTTACCTAAAACACAAAAGAGCTTCATAACTTCTGCTGTTTGCTATCTTTTGTAAACTTAATTTGTACCCACACTAATTTTTTTTTTTTTTAAACTTTGAAAAGCCTTGCAGTGAGAGAATTTCTTTGTCTGGATGATCCACCAGGTCCATTTGATAGCCTAGAAGAAAGCAGGGTAAGTGCTGTATTATGTATCACATGAAAGAGGAAGTAATATGGTACAATAACTACATTATTCCTCAAGTGGACTAGCAAACAGCAAAATATTATTTCAGACTGCAGTAGTTTTACACAGTTTTTTTAATATTTTAGCCAAAGATTTGTTTCATTGAAATATGTGGAAGTTATACATGCCATGTAGAAGATCTAAAATGAAGTCCTTTTTTTTTACTGCTTCAAGAAATAAAAATTTTTCTGGAATTTAGTTTCACTTCATTTAATTGTATTATTTGTATGTTGAGTTTTCTTTCATCTACGTATCCGTGAACCTACAATTAAAATCAGCCAGTTAAAATCAAACGTACTTCCTCAGAGGGAGAAGTGATTTTCTGTTATCAGGTCAGCTTGTGTTTGATACTATTCAGATTACATTAATTGACACGGTCGAGTGACCTATTTCTTGAATTAATGGACTAAATTTACAAACAGATTTGATAATAAAATAGACTAGTTGGATTTTATGCAAGTTTTCCCCCCCAAATGATACTTAATTGGTAAAGATTTAGCTTGTAGATTTATAATGTTTTTTGGTTAAAGTGAGACAGTTCTTCATGTTGGCATGACTACTGTAGCTTTTTAAAAAACAATCTTATTGAAGTAAAATCTTCATTCATAAAACTAAGCCATTTGTTTTATTCTATTGTAAATGTATATTTTAGAAAATTTATAGGCTGTTTCACCATCGTAATCCTGCTGTATTGTCATCACCTCAAGAACAAAAACTTCTTTTTTTAATTTTAAAAAGAAAAAAAAATGACACAATTTCAAAACAAAATAATAGGAAATTAAAATGGCTAATATATTGCATTTTGTTTTCTTCAAAGTACTTGTTCAGATTACAGGATACAGACATGAAAAATTGATCAAACAATGAAAGCACAAACCAGTCTTTTTTATACTAATACAGATTAGCAGTATAATTATCTATCTTGTATATATGTATAATCTTTTCCCTTCTTTCTTTTCTCCTCCCATTCCAGTTCACTTTCACAATACATATTACACATTTTGGATCTTATTTACTCTTTCAGTTTTTACACCAGGGAAACAATACAGTGTTCACATGCGTGTCTGATTTGTTTCTCTTATGAGTATGGTTTCAAGATGCATCCATTTACCTATAAAAGCCTATAATTTATCCTTCCTTATAGCTGAGCAGTACTTCATTTTATAAAAATACCGTATCTTTTTTTATCCATTCTTCGGTTTATGGGCATTTGGAGTTTCCAAGATGTAGCTATTACAAATTGTGCAACTATAAACAGTGGTGCACATATATCACTGTAGTACGATGTTTTCCGTTCTTTCAGGACAATAGCCAGAAGGAGAATAGCTGGGTTCAGTAGGACCTCCAATTCTAGTTTTCTGAGTAACCTCCACCCTGATTTCTGCAGTGGTTGTAGCAGTCCACACTCCCACCAAATAATTTCTATAAACCATTTTGTACACCCAGCCCAAGGCAACCACTAATCTTTCACTCTCTACAGATTTGTCTTTTCTAGATATTTCATATACATAGGGTTATATATGTCTACATACAGATACATAGATAAAGAAATAAATATAAAGCTAGTATGTGGTATTTATAATCTTTTTTTAAATTTTTTTTATTTAAAGGAAAAATTTTGAAACAGAAGGAGGGTAGAAACAATGCAAAGTCTCAAAAACAAAACAAAAAACAAAAATAGTAACCAGTAAGAAATCACTAGTTGATAATTACATACTTTCCACTTAGATGCAGTTGTTCAAGTTACAAAAGTAAAGCCCACAAAGTGAACATCCAAACAGTGAGACTGCAATCAGTTTTGTTCATCCATCCAACTAAAACTTTAGCAACATGGTTATTAATTCCACACACAACAGACATACATGTAGTTATATCCTTTAGAATACTTTCTTTTCCTTTTTTTGCTTTACAATAACTATAATCCATTCTCATAAACTACTTAGAAGTTCTACACATGTATAAGTCTCTACACATATACCTAGACGTTCTGTACTAGAGGGAGAAACAAATCAAAACAAGTCAACAATACAAATTCCTAGAGAAACACGAAATGAAAAGAACATAGAAAAACACAACACTAGGTGATCTACGGTAGTCACTATGATGTCTCTTGCTATTTTCAATAAAATTGTCTGTATCATCAAATATCGTATACATTTAGCATTGCATTACACTATTAATAAAATCTAAACATTGGAGACATTATAGGACTTCAAAGGCAGTTAATAATCAAACCAGAATGGGTATCCTATTGAATCCTGTCATCTTCAGAGTAGTTTCCCCTACTCTCAGACTCAACACTCTCAAGCATATCAGATTCAAATAAAATCAGTCAAGATAAAACAGTGATATAACCAATCTTCTCTTATTTCTGCTATGCTATTTTTCTGTTGTTATTTGTTTACTTTTCTCCTTCATTCTACTGTATGCCCCTTTCTTTGAGGCCTTTTTGCCATTATTCCTGGAACCCTGGTGATTTTCTTCTCTCTTTCTAGAATGTCCTTCAACATTCTTTACAGGGTTGGATTGGTGGTCACAAACTCCCCCAGTTCCTCTTTGTCATGGAAATATCTTATCTCTCCATTAATTTTGAGAGACAGTTTTGCAGGGTACATCATTCTGGGATGGAGGTTATTTTCTTTCAGGGCTTGGAATATTTCACTCCAAACTCTTCTTGATTTGATGGTTTGCATTGAGAAGTCTGCTGTGATTTTGATGAGTTTTCCTTTATAGGTAATCTGTTTCTTTTCTCTGACCGCTTTTAATATTCTGTTCTTGTGATGGATTTCTGGGATCCTGATTATTATACGTCTGGGTGTAGATCTGGTTTTGGTTGTAGCTGGCTGGAGTTCTGTATGCCTCATTTATATGAACTTCACTTCCGTTACCTATGTTTGGGAAGTTTTCCTTAATTATTTCTGTGAATAGACTTTTTATTTCATTTGTATTTGTTGCTGCATCTTCATTCACATATTTTATTCTTAGGTTATAAATCTTCTTGTCATCTTCTAGCCTTTGTATCGTTGCTTCCTGGTTCCTTGTTATTTTTAAGGACCCTTCCTTTCACGATCATATGTTGCAAATCTTATCTTCAAGTTTTGAAAGTTTGTCTTTAGTTTCTGTTAAAAGGTTTTGCCAGGTTTCAATGGAGTTTTTAATTTCCTGATATTCTCTTTGGATCTGTTTCATATATTCTAGGTTTTGTTTATATTCTTCATCAAAGGCTTCTCTCCTCTCTCTGGGTTCCTCTATTCTTTCATTTGTATCTACTTGAGGATTACCTAGGACTTCTTTTATTAATCTTCTTATATCTTGCTTCACCTGAGTTAGAATTTCAGATTTAAATTCAATGATGAGGTCACGGAGGTATTTCTTTATTTCTGATGAGGCTGTCTCTGACATTACAGGTTTGCTGCTCTCAACTTCCTTTGCATTTACCTCTGCTGGACTCACTTTCCCGCAATTGGGGACCTTTTGCTCTTTCTCTGTCTTGTCATGTTTCCGGCCCCCTTTAGACAGGTAGGTGGTGGAGGTCTCTGGGCCTTTCCTATTGCTTACAGTTTTTGTGCAGCACACTTGCTAGGGAAGTACCACCTACCCAGTCCACAGCGGATCTGTGAGGTGCATGCTGAGAGCCAGCCCCTTGCCCTACGTCAGTCAACCAGTTTATGCTTCAGCAAGTTTGTGTGTTCCCTGGGGATGCCGCTGGCTCAGAACAGCCTTGTCCCTGGCTATTGGGTTTCAACCAGGGGCGTGGCCCTGCCCGAGCAGATCCCACCAATCTGCTTTGGACTAGGGGTCATCAGCGGAAGCTGCCTCAGGTTTTGATTCAAGCTGGCCCTGCCCAACTCTGAAATGTCACCCAGCATGTCCTCCCGATCTGGGGAATCCGGTTCCCATCACTCACCAAAGTTCATGCAGCTCAACTGGCTGTTTCCACTCCCTGCCGCAGCACCTCCTCCAGCCGAGGGTCTGGAGTTCAGAAATGCCCGCTCTTGGCAGGGCTGCGATCTCAGCTCGATCATGAGTCACCTGACTCTTAAGACATTCTGGTACAGCGATCGGGGCTTGCCTAGCTCCAGCCCTCTGTCCATGCTTCTTCTTCTTTCTTTTTTCTTTTTTTTTTTTTCTTTTTCCTCAGTTTCTTCCTGGATCGTGAGAATTCCTCTCCTTTTGTCTCGCTTTCTCCATGTTGCCAGATTCCAGCGTCTGAGTTGTTTTGTTTTTTTTTCCTCAGAGAGGCTCTCTTATCGTGCCACCACTCAGTCGGCTATCTTGCAATCCTTCTCTAATCTTTTTAATCTAGCATCATTCATTGAGGATAGTTATAGCTTTTGTTGCTATTTCATTGTTTTATTACTAAATGATTTTCCATTGTATACATGCACATATACCACTCTTTATCCGATTGAGAAATTTGCATTATTTCCAGTTTCATGCTATTACAAATAATGCTGTGAACAATTTCATACAAGTAGGCATGTGTTTTCATTTTTGTTGAGTTAATCTTTAGGACAGGAATTGCTTGATCATATAGCAAGTTTATGTTTATTCTTTTAAAAAATTGATGAACTGTTTTCTAAAGTGGTTATACCATTTTACATTCCCACTACTAATACAAGATTGTTTCAGTTTCAACAAATATTTGATATTACCCACTCTCATTTCTGAATGATAGCTTCACTGACAGGTATTTTCTTCCAGCACTTTTGAGTATGGCATTGCACTGCTTTCCAGCATTAATTGGTTCTGATGAAAAGTCAGTCTTTAATTATATTGTCATGAGTCATTTACCCTCACCTCTTTCAAGATCTTCTCTACCTTTGACCTTCAACAATTTGATTATGCTGTATCAAGGTGTGAATCTCTTTGTGTTTATCTGACTTTTGCTTTTGAGTTTCTTGGCAGATTAATGCCCTACATCAGACTTGGAAATTTGTTAGCCATTATTTCTTCAAATATTTTTTTCAGTCCCATTCTCTTATCAACTTTAGGACTCCCATTACTCGAAAACTTGTATGCTTCGTGTTGTGCCACATATCTCTGAAGTGATGCTCATTTATCTTCATTTCTTTCTCTGTTCTAGAGACTAGATAATTTCTGTGATTTGTCTTCAAATTCTTGGATTCATTTTTCTACTGTGTCAAATCTGCTATGTCAGATCTTGTTAATTTTTCATTTAAGTTATTTTTCAAATCAAGACTGTCCATTTGCTTATTTTTATCATTATTTCTCTTTATTATCTTTATTGAATAATAAAAGTCTCTAATGCATTATTTTAGCTCATTTAATATATGTAACACCTGCTTTAAAAATTGTCTAGTACAGCTAATACTTGATATTCTGAGATACCTTTTTTCCCTTAGTATGCTTAGATTTGCCCTATTTAATGTCTCATAACTTTTTGTTGAATCCTAGATATTTTAGGCAATGTATTTTGACAACTCTTGGTTCAGACTGTTTGTTATTGTTCTTATTTGTGTCTGTTTAATAACTTGACTAAACTAAATCTCTGAGTTTGTCTTCCCAGCAATATGTGGTCTTGCTTCTGGTCATTTTGTTACTTCGATCTGCAGTTTGTTTAGAGATTTAGCATCCTATTATAAGTATACATTGAACTAAGGAAAATAATTGCTTATCATTTCTTTTCCACTTCACGTATTCCATGATTTCATTCCTTTAAATGTATCCTTCCTTCCTGCAAGAAATTTTTGTGTATACTATTTTTGTAAGAATTGATTTATATTTTCAGTATCTTTTAGGTTGAAAAACACACTGGCTACTGCAATTAGGCATTATGATTGGATAAGCGAAGTGTGGAAGGTAATTTGAGCAAGAGTTTCTCAACCTCTACACTATAGGCTTTTGGGCCTGGGTCAGTCATTGTAAGAGATAGAAGTTCATTGCCAAGTATCCTGAGTTTAAAGTTACCCTCAGTTTGGAACAACTGATTTAAGTAATCATCAAAGCTGTATTAAATTTACATGCTTAATAAAGTAATATGAAATATATCTCCCAGAATATTCCTCAGAATTTTTCAAAACTTTACTTGAAAATAAAGTTCATTTGAGTAATAAATTTAAGGAAATTCTGTGCTAGGTCTTCTTCTTCAAACTAAAACATATAGTGACCTTGTAAGATATATATCTCTGTATTATGGGAATTTTTTATGCAGGCAGTTCATACTGGCCTTGAATTCACTTTGTAGCCTCGGCTGGCCTTGAACTCGTAGTGATCCTCTTGCCTCAGCCTCTCGAGTGCTTGAGATTACAGCATGAGATTTTCTTAGGCACCCTCTCATTTTAAGAAAAATTCCAAAATGATTTAGTAATCCACATCCCATGGAGTGTAAAATTAAACTTATTCAAAGAATAATGAAATTTCAAAAATCTAGTAAATCTCTCTTTAGCCTCGTTCTCCCAGCACCCTGTTGAAGGCAGTCATTTCTTTCTCCTGATATACCTATACTAGAAGAAGAGATTAAAGCCAGGGACATAAATAAGTCTACCTTTTGGGAAATTCAAATCTATTATTAGTATAAAATAGTTGAAAGAAATGAGATTTTACTATACTAGCATTAATGAACAGCTTATAATTAGAATGAATTATAATTAACTTTAAAGAAACTTTAGTTCAAATTTTAAAAAAAGCCAAAATCCTTAAACTTTCTATTCTACACTTAAATTCCAATCTTCAGTTATTCTACGTTAATAACTTAGTTTTCTTGTTTCTAATTTTGAGACATTGAGAAAGATAATTAACACAATCTGAGTTATACAATGAATCAGTATTTTAGAATCATTTATTAGCATATTTTCCAGTATCAGTAGAATAATATGAACTCTTATCGCAGAGGAAAATCATATACATAATGGATTTTCCTTTAATTAACAGAAAGGATAAAAATAATTTTATGGCTTCATTATTAGGGCTAAATACCTCCATCAGTGTGTTAGGAAAACTACGGCTTTTAAAGTACTGCTTCCTACTCATGTACACATTCATCTTCCCTAAGATCCCTTAGTGCAATGGTTTTTATTCTTGGAAGAAACTTAAGGATTTATATAAAGTATATATAAATATATCCTACAATTTAGCAAATAGTCCTCAAAAGTGGAATTATTTGGTAGTAAAATATGTTCTTCAAATTCACAACATATGCTTAAAATACTCCCCAAATTTGATAAATTAGTCTGTACTGTAACCAACAATATACTTTCCCATTGCTCCATAGCTTCACAAATTGTATTGTCAGGCTTTTAATTTTAGCCTAATTTTCTTGACTACCAGCTGATGTAGAAAGTAGCTCTTTAGCAATTCTCTTCCATAAATTTCCTGTTTGCATACTTTGACATGTTTTCTGTGATTTTTGTTACTCCCCTACAACTCAGGTCATAAAGACGTTCTTCAGAAAATTTCCCTTATAAGCTTAAACTTTGTCTTTTCACATCAGTTTATTTAAGTTATCCTTGTTTGTGCGAATGGTCATCCATCCCAACATCATTTACTGAGATGTTCATCCTTCCTTTACTAGTTAGAGACTCTTCATCAACCCTAAGTCATTTGTTACGACTGTTTGTGGTCAGTCAGCATTGTTGCAATCTTTGTCCTTCTGCCAGTAGTATACTGCTAATTACTGTAGCTTCTTAAACCTTAATGTCTGGCAGAGAAAGGGTTCTCTGCCTTACTCTTCTTCACAATTCTACATTACATTCGTGTATCGGTACTCACTGGCTTCAGAATTCATCACACCCAGTTCTAGTAGAATCCTAATGAGAAAAAGTCATTCCGGATTCTGGCCCTCAGCACTCGCTGAGGACATGTCTAGCTTGCTGGAACTTAAAAGTCTGAGTCACCACACAGCCCCACAGAAGAAAATGCTTTTTTCACATTTTTATGTAATTAATTGTTTTTCTGTCTTTTAAGCTTCTGTATTATATAAGAATCTTCTAATACTACCCCAGTAAAATGTGAAAGTTTTAAAGAACTTTCACAGCTTATTTCTTTCTGATCATATTTTTTCTTTTGGAAAAAATTCACTTATACTCATTGGTTTGGGCGGTGCCACATTGAATTAATAACGAGTACCAGAGTACACAGTATTACTGTTACGCGTTTGATTTTATGTATTTATTTTTTTTATGTCGCATCCTTGCTGAAATCTGTTTAGTTTTTAAATCCTTTTGGATTTTCTGTATAGTCAGTCATCCCCAACAGTACTAACAATTATGTTTTTTCTTTTTTTATCTTCTAATATCTGTCATTTCATTTTCCTGTATTACTGGGCTGGCTTGGTCCTTTGTAGGTCAATTAAAGCCATTATGGTGGGCATCCCTTTCCTCTCTCCATAACTTTAAAGGAAATGATCCTGTGTTTCACAATTAGATATGGTGTTATCTGTGAGCTGTTAGTAGTTGTGAATTGTTTGTTTATTGTTTTTATTTTTGTTGTCAAGATAAGGAAGTCATCTTTCTAATTTGCTAAGTGTATGTGTGTGTTATTAATGCTTTTACTGGCATTCATAGATGATCATCAGAGGTTTTTTTTCTTTGATTTCAGAGTGGCAAATTACATTTTTAGATTTTTCAGATGATAAAAAATTACTCATTTATGAGACTGAGAAATTCAGCATATTTTAATTGAATTATAGTGGTTTTATTTAGAATTTTCGAGTCTGTAATTTTCCTGTTATTGTCAGCATTGAAACTTCTGTCAAGATAATACCAATTTTCTAAATTTTTGTTCGTCAGAACTGTGTGAGTAGGATTGCAGTGGTATTATTTATTCTTAAGTGTACCCTAACACTTGCATGTAAACCTGAGTCTGGTGTGTCCTTTAGTATGTTTTCAGTTTTCAGATTTTTGACAACTGTTCTTGTTTCTTTAATGATTATACTGCATTTAGATTATCTGTTTTGGAGGAGATCGATTTTGATAGTTTATATTTTTCTGAAAATTAACAGTATTGTCTGTATTTTAAAATACATTTATGTAAAGTAGCTCATAATGTAAGCACATAAATGTTTTAAAAATATTACTATAATATATATCTACTTCCAGGCTCGTTGGCTTACTACTGTAATAATTATCAAGAAAAAAGACCTGTAATTATAAGTCTCCATGACACATAGGAACTAAAATGCCAAGATAGCAGTGATCTAAAAACAGTGTAGAAAATAAATCATTTGGATTGTATACATATTATTTTATCTTCAGTAATGTATTTGAGAAACATATTGCATCAGTAAGTAATTGTATTCTGTGCATGTGTGTGTGTGTGTATATGTGTGTGTGTGTGTGTGTGTGTGTGTGTATTTAAGGCTTTCTGTGAAACTTTAGAAGAGACCAACTACCATTTACAGAGAGAACTACTTGAAAAACAGAAAGAGGTGGAATCCCTGAAGAAACTGCTTAATGAGAAGCAACTTCACATAGACACCTTAGAGAACAGAATCAGGTAGGGGTGATGCTTATGTTTGTAGTCTCACTAAGTCAGCTGCCAGCGCTCTGGGCTAAATGTCCTTCGTATTTTAATGTGATTTACCATGTTTCTCAATCTGAAAGTTGGAGAATCTTGGCCTTGTAAATTGGAAATGTTGTCTTTAGATTTAATTTAGGAGGCTGCACATTTGAAGGATGGGAAACAGCTAAATCAACATTTTATTGTTCAGCATAAACAAATCATTATAATGCATCTAAATGGCATTTTTGTTTTTAAACATATGCCAACTTTTCACATGTGAAAGTTCTGGTGTATCTTTATTATTAGCATATGTTGAATTGATGCTGAAACTCATTTTAAATTAATTATAGCTACGTATTTCCATGATAACTCCAATGGGGAGCAGCTAGCCATATGACCACATTAGACATAACACCTGAAAACCACAATCACTACATGTGTCTACAGAAATGAAAATATACCCATTTTTTTTTTCATGGAAAATAACTTTCTGCTTTTAAACATACTTTTAGAACATTGTCTCTAGAACCTGAGGAATCATTTTATGTGTCTGAAACAGAAAATGGACAGATCCTAAGGGTGGAGTCCTCTGCATTTACAATTGACCAAGATGTCTTAGATGAAGAATCTAGGTACATAATGTTAACTTTATTGTAGCCTAATCATTTAAATAGTTGCAAAGAAATTGTTCTAATGCTCTGTGTGTTTTATGAACTTAGTGTTATTGTATCATGAACTGTTGAGTTAATAGAGAAAGACTGTGAACTAAGTTCTCTCTAAAAATGTGTCTTTGTCATCCACCTGTATACTTTGAAGCAATGTCTGGATTAACTGGGTTTTGATCAAGTTGATTAGTTTTATAAAACTTAAATTAATTGTCCTCAGTATCATCCATTTTCCATTCAAAAAATAGAATACCATAATAGCTGCCATCCTGTCTAGCTCACAGGAATGATGAAAAAATAATTTATTTAAGGCACATAGAACTTTTATCGCATACCTATCAGGGTAATTATTAATTCTTTAATGGTAATGTTTGAGTTATAATTATGAGAACAGTTTCATATTGGTAAATGTATTTTCACACTAGATTTTTTATTGGTAAATAGTAATTTGGAGACTTGAGTTTAAAAATATCTCCAAAAGTATTACCGGATACCTATTATTTAAAAATGCGAAATTTCTGATAAATATGCTATTATGTATATATTAAATATTTAAACAGTCGTTCTCTGGGTAAAAGACTTTTGAAAGTAATACTAAATGGTGAAATAGCATGCATCCAGTCTTTCACTGAAACATTTCTCTTTTTTTTTCACAGAGCTGATAATAAGCTACACTTAAGTTTTAGTGACCCTGAAAATGCTATATCAGAAATAGAAGTGGCAGAAGTGGCATATAATGCTGAAGAAGACTGATACAACGCAAGCATTTCCCTCCATTTCAGCATGTCAGCAAGATTAGAATAGAGTGGCAGATGACATTTAAAAAGAAAAGAGTGAAACAGTTACAAAAAGGAAGAATTTAAATATATAAAGTTTACATAAAATTTTTCTAAGTTATTGGAGTCATAAATATATTCATTGCTGCTTTTGTCTTTTATCCAACCTTGTATTTAATACACTGAAAAAAAAATCTAGTTAGAATTTTGTTACCAATGCCTGCATTCTTAAATACTGTGCATAAATTATTATGATGTTTTGCCTGTAATGTTGCTCCAAACTAGTTTGTGTGCCTGTGTGTCTGTTTGCACCTGTTTTTAATTGCCAGTCATATTAGTCAAATGGAAATTAACTGCATGTTACTGCCTGTGTGATACTTCTTTGTATCTGTGACATGAAATATTTTCATTAATGGCTTAAATCAGTGAACATATTAAAGGTAAAGATGAAATGAGTATTTAATGTTGACATGTTTATCATCTCTAAAAATAACTTATCAAAATGTTAATATATAAAAGAATAAGATGATTCTTAGTACCAAAGGAAAACTATTTTAAAGAACTGTTGTCATAGAGCTAAAGTGTAAAATAGCCTTGATTTTAAAATCCAATTCATAATATCAAGATACTGTAAGTATCCTAGCTTATTAATATTACAGCTTGTTATTTCTAAATTTTAGATTTCTACCTGTAGATTCAGTGAGTTTTTCTCTTTCACAATACTACCTCTTTTTTGCTAATCAAGGCATATTCTTTAGAAAATATAGATTCTAAAGAAGTAAGGAGTTAAGAAACACAATAAAAAGCCATATATACTACAAATTCCCTAACTAGCTTGATACTTGGCATTGCATTGTTATTTCTGTGCATATGAAGATGTTGTTATATGCAGTATGGCTAGTTTTCTTTTTAATATATTTCGCCAAGTGATGCACTTTATAATTAAACTATTTTGTGCCAAGTTTAATTGGTGAATTTCTTTAATAAGGGTAGTGAACTGGAAGAATTATGTAGTGCCTTTACTATTTCACTTTTACAAACTTCTCTTAGGATGTGAGTCAACTTCACGAAAATGTTTATGCTTGTTTCAGCTCTGTGTATATTTATCAAAAGTGCCTTGTTTTATTTTTATAGTATGAAGTTATTTGTTGATTTTCTATTTCTACTGTTTTGCATATTGCTGTTAATATATATTGCAGTGATAGTATTTGAAATCCCAGCTGGTGTACTGAACTACATAAGCTGTACAAAACCTGAGAAAATCTTACTGGGGAAATAGAATAACAATCTTTGACAGTTTGTTTTTCCTGCTTTGTTACCTAAAAGTTTACCAGTATCTTACTGTGCATATTGAGTTATGGCTGTTTAAAATTCTACTGATATAAATCAACACATCCAGTGGATGTTGTTAACCTTTATTCTTAAAAGGAAACTATACCAAAGTACCCAAATTTTAAGTCTGTGTCAGAATACACAAGTATTCTAGCTAGGAACATTTTCCACAAAGTTATTAGAAATGTGTTTATTATTTTTAGAGGCAGAAATAAATATAATAAACTAGTATGCTTATTCATTTTTAAATTATTCTAAGCTTTAAAAAAAAAAAGCATATTGTGAACAATCACTTAAATTAACACTAATTGATGTTAATAGTAAAACAAGATGATCTTTGCCAAGTTCCAGGTAAGTATAGTGCTACATGTCTGTCTGAAAAGGAGCCACATACTTTAAAATGACATTTTTAAATTAAAGATTGTATTTGAAGTTTTGAATGGAGGGAAAGAAACTATTAATTAGGCAAACCACTATTATTTATATTTAGAATTTACTTTTTTACTTGTATATTGCATTTTACTCCCAGTATTATATTCATTTAATAAATTATTTTTTCATTACAACAGTAGCTGTGTTTTCCAGTGTCACATACTATATTCTCCTCTACTTTCTGTTTTCCCTCTCACTACTATTACCGTAAATTGAATTGTATCCAAAGGCCATATATCATAGATGTGGAATGAATCTGTGATTTCCTAAGTTTCTGTTTTATTTCATTGATCATCTTTCAGAAGCATTTGTGAATAGGTGCAGTGCACTTCAAATGTAACCAATATTAATAAAAAAAATTTTAACTGAATTTTGTGTATGATCTTGTGTCTTAAACTTTTAAGACTTAAGTTCACGTGTAGGTAGTGCAGCCATCCAACATAGCATTTTAAAATGTGTTTCATCTGTCTGCTACTCTGAGACCTCCCACTTAAAGCACATTTATTGAGAAAACTGTTCCTCGAGTGTGTCATCTGTATAGTATGGCTCAACAGTCTGTGATATTAGAAGAGAAGCCTGGTTCTAGGTTCTGAAAATAATTTGTCTTATTTTGAAATAGATTTTATTACTTATAGAGGAGTTTGTGAATTACACTGAAATTCATATGCCCAACTACGGGAAACAGAAATACTAATTTCATCTTAAGCGATCTTCAGAAGGCTAGATAGTGAAGCACATTCCTGCTCATTGATTACCTTTACTGCATTCTCCTTTGTTTTTTAAGCCCTCGAATTTGAATAACAAAAGCAATCATTGAAACTTACAGCTACTATTTCAGCTGCTATTTCACAGAAATCCCCTTTGTGAGGATCGGAGGAGGTAAGTCTCTTTGGGTCCACAAGTAGTAATACCTGTTTGTTTCTTGACCAGTTAATTTGTTTTTAATCTTAAAAACTGTTACTCTCTTAAACACTTTGTAAGACAAATTATAGTTCACCTGGAGCTGCTATATAGGATAGTATACGTCATGCTTTTGTGTAATAATCATGATCTTGTTTTTTGGTTTTTTTTTATCTTATTTCCTAAACCCTAATGGGTTTTTTTTTCCTATTTAAGTTAGTCCATTAGAATGCATGTCTTTTTATTCTGTCATATTTGAATGACATTTTAGACTGCACATACTAAGAATTTGCCACAGCCTATACTTGATCTAACACTATTGCCACCACGAGTGAGGCCAGTGATTACAAAAAGTGAATTCTCTCATTTTTAAAAATGCTTTTTGCGTTTAACTATATGGTTTAACTACAGCCTCAAGTCTGAACATAGCTCATTTGCCACTTTCTTCTATTCATCGTTCACAGGAAAGAGTACTGACTTCACACAAAACAGTGCAGCCAGGGTATGTTCAATAAGTGAAAGGTGGGTGCTTTATGATAGATACTGGTGAGAATAAGTATTAACCTTATCTAACAATATTTACAGTCTAGTTGTACTCAAACTGGCATTGGCAGTAGTCGCATCATACCTAAAGTCCTTCGCTGAAGTGTGATACATGAAAACCCTTCCGTGGAGTTACTAAGCCTATCCGAAGGATTCTGTCTAGAATTAGTTCATCTGCCAGTCTAAACTTACAGTTCCTTTGGGCAACTGGCACTGTTCATTGGCTGACCCAACAAATACTCACTAGTGCCCCTTTTCTGCTTTACTACTAGCATGATGGGAACCGGAAAAACTGTCTTCTCCACTCCTCTTAGGCTTAGCTCTGAGTCTTGCTGCTGTGGCAGTGTGCGGTAGGTAGGTCCCAGGAGATCTTTTCCCATCAGGAGGTGATTGCCCTGCAGATTCAGCATATCTTCTTCCTCTTGTTTTGACCTCACATGATATTCAGTGGTGCTGCAGCAAACATTTTGCAAATAAGGTCAGACCAACAGAGAAGAGCAAAGAATCTTAGTCTCCAGCCACCCTTTAAGCCACTGGGTATAAGCCAGTTTGTGTTTGGTTTGTGAATCATAAATGCAAGGGGAAAAAGATTTTCAAAAAACATTTTTTCTAACTATTAATGATACTGCACATTTTGTCAGCAAGGAAAAAGTTAAAATAACTTCCTGAAAACTAAAGGAAAGAACGTCTATTAGACATATCAAAAGTCCCTTCTAAGGCTTCTAGAAAATGAAATATGTATGATTCAAAACAATTTTTCAAACACATACATATAATATGTATGTAGTAGGTCTTCTTGACCTATTATAAAACACCATAGACTAAATGGCTTAAACCACAGAAATTTTACTTTCTTATAGGGCTGGAGGCTGAAAATTCAGATCAAGGTGCTGGGAAGACAGGTTTCACTCAAAGACCATTTCTTTTGTAGGCAGAAGCATCTGGCTTGTGTTCAAACGACCTCTTGTGTGTGAGTTTTGAGCACACATGAAATGTCTTATAAGGAGATCAAGTCAGATCAAGGCCTCGCCATACTGACCTCATTTAACCTTAATTACTTCCTTAGAAACCCCATCTCCAAATAGTGCCACATTGAAAGGCTTAAGTCAACATATCAATGGAGAGGGTGTACGTAAACATGTAGTTCACACTAGTACACTGTGGCTGTAACATCATTAAATGTTTGCAAAGATAGCCCTCAATTCAAAGGGTTAGATAGCCTATTCTTTAATCTATTCGCTTAATAAATACTGAGCCTTCATTATGTGTTGTAATGAAGGCTCTGAGTTGTAAAAATTATTAAGAGACTTATGTTCTTTTCACTGAGTTCAAAATGATAAAGTCTTTCATATAGGCTGGCCTGTATAAAAGAAGGAGCATCCATCTGGAACAAAATTTACATGTTATTAGCAAAGGAAAAAGAGAAAAGTTTTTTAAGCTAAAGGAGAGAGAAATGTCTGTTCCACCTGTCCAAGACTGCTGAACTGAGACTCCTTCAGAAAACTACATATATGATTGTGCTGTGGTAAATATGGTGATAGAGTTACTCATGGTGAAAACCAGGAATGATGGCAAAGATGAGCAAAAAATATAAGTCTACACTGTACTCCTTGAAAGCAGAATGGAGGAGCATGCAAAGCAGAAGGGTGGACTTCAGCCTGTGCACATGGCGATTATCATTACCCCATCCTGTACCTCCCTTCTCATCCATCACATTTCACATCTAGCTCCGGAGTGGAGTAAAAGCTCACTTACCCAGTGTGATGAGTCAGGGAAGAACACAGCAGTTGTGATACCTTAAACATACGATTTTAATTTATTGTGCATAAGCATGTATTTGCTTGCTAATATTCTGCTAAAAGTCCAAAGCCTTTCTGTGAGTGCTTTCACTAAAGACAGTTTCATCTCTTTTTGGTAATCTGTAACCCTAGTGAATTTTCTGATTCCCAGCTTTGGCGTCTGCAACATTACAACAAAGATATGTATGGAGGAATCTGTGACAGAAAAGCTCAGTTCTTGCTTTTTTTTCCCCCCCTCAGCAATTCTGTGCTGCAAACTTGCCTATAATTTTACCAAGTCTTTAAAAATTCCTTGACCTAGTTTTCCACTGAAAGGATGTCTTGCACTCCTACTTCATTATTTCATAGTATTATAAATTCTTTAAGATTTAATTTTAAACCTGGCTGGTATACACAGATTTGGAAGCAAAATTGATTCTTGGTAATCATACATCTCCTTGTGGGTCAGAGAAGAGCAGGAGCCATGAGCACGCAGGGTACTGCAGTTCTTAGTGAGTATATTTTATAGAAAGGACAGGGAACTCTAACAGACCAATGAAGTGTGTGTCCCAGGGCTGAGGGGGAGGATGACTTACCTTATCCTTTAGGTCTATCCAGTTTTCCTTATCTCCATGGGCATCAGCCTGGTCCTACCATGAACACATCTCATGTAACCACTACAGCAACTGTGACTGACTGCCCTGCTTCCACCTTTGCCCCTCCTACTGTCTATTCCTCCATAGCAGCCACAGTGCTCTCTCTGAAAATTCTAAACCTCACCTTGTTTTCTCTCTCCCTAAAATTTTCAGTGAATTCCCATTGTTCTTAGAATAATACACAATGCAGGCCTCTTTAGAAGGCACCTAAACATGGTTGCACCTCTGCCAGCTGCTCTCTGCTGTCAGAGCGCACTGAGCACAAGGCTGAGAACTCCTGGCCAGTCAGGCTGTCCTGTCTCCCACCACTGTCACATCCCCGATCTCGGCACTATTTCCAGACTCCACCCCTCAAGTCATAGGTTAAATTTTTCCTCTTCAGATTGCCTAAAGTAGTCACTTGAATACCAAATGTATTATTTACTTGTTTTTTGTTTCACCTCCCACCTCTCACATTCTCCAAAGGGCAAGGCTTTGTCTATTTTATTCTAATCTTTGACCCTTTTGTGCCAAGAAGGGGTTCTATCACATAGTAAGTACTCAATATGTATTGGATGATTAAGATTATAACAGCTTGAGTGAATTATTAAAGAAAATACAGGTCAATAGCAAAAGATATTTGTAAAGAAAATCCATGTCTTGGAAATTGATATTCTGTAAGAAGATTGTAGAGCTACCAAGGTATAAAAGATAAGGAGGTCTAGGTGGACAGAATAGATTCCCGCTGGGCCATGCTAAATCAGCAATACTGCAGGCAACCCAGATGGACCTCTCTAGTAGGCAGGCAGATACAGCTGCCAAAGTTCAGGGCAGAGGTCTGCCTGAATAGAACTGAAGTCAGATTAAAGATGTGGTCTTCCCTCTCTTGTTTGTCATACCTCTTGTCCACAACACTGTGGTCTAGAACATGTTAGAAACTCATATGTTATCAGAACTAAAAAAAAGAAAACCAGAAATGCATGATTCCATGTGTGCCCTGGTGACAAGCATCATGGAAAATGCCTAATGGGCCCAGGTGTCTCATCCAGCTAATTTGTTTTTCATCCCACAAGTGATTTATTACAGATCATGTTGCTTCTGCCTTCAGAAAAAATACAATAATAATACAGTATCACAAAGTTTCAGGCTTTTTTATTTATTTTAATAATTGGCATTGAAAGCAGCTTAAAAAAATTCAAATATAGTAAACAGTAAAATAATAAACCATATCACTAGTAACCAAATAAATATGAGAAATCTATATCTACATGATATATTAGCTGAGAACATATTAGCTGAGAATTTTTCAATGGTGTTTTTAGTATAATATGAGGAAATTGGGCCAGGGATATAGCTCAGTGGCACAGCACCTGCCTGGCAAGCATGAGGTTATGAGCTCAATTCCGGGTTCAAAAAAAAAAAAAAATTGACCTAATATGAGGAAATTAACTCAGCTCCTTATTGTTGGGGCTGAATTGATCTGAAAATGACATTTCTGCAGCTAATTTGGAAAAATAAGACTACCGAAAATTTATTATTCTTGTCTGGATGTACTCCCAAAGCCCGATGCAGTAGTCAGGGCTGGGCTTTCCATAGGTGACTGAATTCAGAGTTTACAATGATTCATGGTCCAGTGCTGGAACTGTGGATGTGAGTGCTACATCACTCCAGGGTGGGAAGCCTGCATTCAGTACAAAGCACAGAAAGAGTCTGTGTCTCTCTTTGCTTTTCCTTCCCTTGCTTACTGTTGCTAACTTACACTGCCATACACTGTTGCCTTCTGCTTATGCCACCCTGCCTTGTAGCCAGCCGCTTATGAGTTGAAACCTCAGAAAACTGTGAGCTCAATAAACTTTTCTCTTTAATCTTGGTTGTTGGGTATTTTGTCTCAGCAATGAGAAAAGTAACAAAATGTTCACAGCTTTCAATCCAGCAATTACACTTCTAGAAACTTAAGGACACAAATGTGACAGGTGAAGCATACATTGCTTTATAATACTTTTCTTTTAAAATAAAAAACAATAAAAATGATTACACAGAATTTCAAAACAAAATAATAGAAGATTAACAGTGGTTAATATATTGTATATTATCTTCAAAGTAGTTGTTCAGATTACAGGATGTAGGCATGAAAAAATGATCAAACAATCAAACAATGAAAGTACAAACTGTTATTTTTGATGAACTAACAGAGATTAGGAGCATAGTTATTAATCTTGTATATATAAATGGGAAGGGAAAAAATTGTTCAAAAGGATTAACTTTATAATTCTGGAAAATTAATTTTAAACTCACAATGAATTCATTTTAAACTAAAAACCCATGTGTCTTATTTATTTGTAGAGATTTCCTCAACCCATCTGACTCCTGTAAAAGGAAGACAAGGTCATCCAAATAGCAGCTTCTTGTGACCTAGAGGAGCCTGAACATGCTTAGCCCCATCTCCAGACACAGCAGGTGCACACAAATGGGTAGTATTTGAGAACCAAGCTGACACCATCATCGCTGCTCATTCAGGAAAGTCTGCTTGAAACCCTAAAATATAATGGGAGCGCTGCGATAAGCTGGTGTTGGAGAACAGATCTAATGTTGTTCACTAACTAACCATGTCTCTCCAGGCCTTTACCCTAGATTTCACGTTTTGAAGGCCTGAGAAGACTTGGTACAGCATGCAAGTGCCTTTTGTTCTAACTGCATTTCCAAGTGACACATTTGGTAAATGGTAGTTATCAAATTAAATTTAAAGTGCTTTTTAAATCTATAAAATACTGGAAATTTGTGTAATGTTTGCAGTAGGAGAAAATAATTTTGAACTAGTAATTAAATCAGAATAATGCAATGTTATATATTTATCTGGACACACAGAGCCTGAGGGAAACAGCTTAATTAGAGATGGAAAGCAAGTAGAGACTTTGTAAAGAATCTAATGGGGGATTTCAGAGTGAGAGAGGCCCAGTTCACAGATTTGAAACCTGCTAAAAATCAAGTCTAACCACAAACAGGCCAACAAGTAGGGCAAAAGTTGGGCCTGAAGGACACAAATAAGGGGGGCCACTGCTCCCCAGATGCTCCCAGCTTCCAAAGGGAAGCCAAGCTTAGGCTTAGTGGCTCTTTCTCACAGGCCAAGGAGTGTACCGGGTCACAAGAGTAAAGGAGTAGAGAAATCACTGACCTCTGCCTCCCTACTGCACATGCAGCCAGGCGAGGAAAGAGGCCAGCTCTGTGCTAAACAGCCAATCTACTACCCCCAAGGGAATCCCACAATGCCACCATCTGACGGTTCCATTTTTAAATGTCTAAGCGCCTTCAGTAGGCCAGGCCATGGCCTGCTGCACAAGGGTTATACAAAGATAACCCTGAATCCTGAATCTCTCTCTCTCTCGCTCTCTCTCTCTCTGTTTCTTCTTCCCCTTCTTCTTACACATGCTCTATCAACCACTAGCTCTAATTTTATTTATCAAAGCAAGAGCTGTGTTTTGTCTAACATGGAGTAAAACTTAGTCTTGTGGTAGCTAAACAAGAATCAGAAGACAGAAACAAACACACTTACATCTTAAAGTATGCATGGGTAAATGAATAAAAAGTTATAGTACAAGGACTTAAACATCTGTGAGGAAAGAGAAAAAAAACAGAGGACTAAAGCAGGAAAAGATGGGCTAGATAAGAGGAAGAAATGCTGCTGGGAGGTTTATGCTTTGACATGTGTCAAACCCTTATCCTTCAAATACACCTGCCGTCAATGACCTTAGTAGCAACCGAAGAGGTCTGCTTTCCTAACACACACACAACTCTGTGTTCAGAGGAAGACCTTTGCTGCATGTGCTGAAAGACATAAAACATATAGAACTTTCACTTAGGAGCTAGATGATAATTACTAAAGATTGATACTATTTGCATGAATATGTATTTACATGGCCTTGCTCAGAACACTGTTTAAAAATCTACTGCATTTACTTTTCTCAGTATCTCATGTCTGCAAAATGTTTCCTAGTTTGCTTCAATTCTTAAAACCCCAGAACCCTGCAAACTCACCTGCCTCTTAAGCTAATTCTAATTGTGAGTATAGTTTTTGAGGCAGGAGGATCTCATTTTGGGGGCCAGAAACAGCAACTTCCTGTCTCAAAATAAAAAATAAAAAAGGCTGAAAATGTAGCATAGTAATAGAGAACTTACCAACGTTGAATGAGGCCCCAGGTTCAATAACCTGTACTAAAAAAAATAGTGACTTTGCTTCTTAACTAGTGACTATGCTTCTCAAATAGTGTGTGTGGGGGGGTGGTTTCTATGCATTTCTGAGTTTTGGTTGTTATGTAAAATGGAGATGATCATAATGCCCATTAATCAGTGTTGTTAAAAGGAGAGCATGTAAAAATTGTTCAGAATGATCTGTATAGCACTGGGCATCACCTGTGACCAGGAATTGTCACCACCATCCAGGACAACACAGATGCTCAGATATGGAGTCACTGTTTGGTTCTCTGTGCCATGTAAAGATGTGTGTGCCATAGTCAGGCATATATGCCTCCCCCAGTGCCTGCTAAGCTACAAATGACAGCAGGTCAGCCACAGTCTTGAGACAAGTATGGCAGTTAGGTTGGTGTGTCGGTCTGGTTTTGGGGGATGCCCCAGGAGACTGGTGAAGCACACTTACTGCTGTATCTAGGTGGGTAATGGATATGTAACTTGGCAGGTCTGTGTCCGGCCCCTGCTGCTTCCTCTCTGACAATGTAACCATGCTCTGCTTCCCAGCTGCCATGAGCTAAATATCTTTGCTTTTCCATGCACTTCTACCATGCTGTTTCTGCTTTAGAGCTACCTAACCATGGACTGAATCTCCAAAAACTGTGAACCAAATAAATGAGTCAACCAACATAGAAAACTACCTTCAATGCTGTATTATCCCAATCACTACCTTTTGTGGGCTCATTTAGTGATGGTGGAATTTTTGTTTGAACAGAAATTTTCATGGGAATGCATTTTAAATATATTTTAAATGAAGTTGATAATAAAGTAAAACTCATTCTTGCAAACTCACCTCAAACTCACCTCTTCTGATTCACTGCCCATGCGAGTCTCTTTCTGTTCACTGAGTGTTCAAAAGGTACTTTTCTATCAAACCTTCAAAAAATTTTGCTCCACATTTTCCTTCTATAGAAGTGAAAGAAGTTGACCTATTCATGCTCAGGTATCAAATTCCTTTAAACCGTTTCTTGGAAATATTTTTCTTTTGGCTTAATCTCACCCTTCAGCTATGTCAAAGGAATGATATTGATTCTGTGTGCTATCAAGGCATGAAGAGCAAGTACAGAAGGCTAAATATATTTTCAAGGTACAAAATGGTCACCATGACTAAACAGTGTGCCTTTGCACTTTGGTTCCTCACTCAATTCCACAGAGTTTTTCACTTAAAATGTTCAAAAGTAAATTTTTAGTGACTTTATTCCACTCTTTTTTTTTTCACTAATTTTTGCTGAAATGAGAGTCTCTACACTAAGAAAGTCAACTGAATTTGGAGATATGAAATAAGAATTCCCTTCAAATCGACGTGCTCATGCTGAGGTCCATCAGGCTTCTGGAAGAATGATGACAACACACACACAAAGTACATTGGCCTTGGCTTCTGCCTACCAAAAGATCTGAGAAACATTTTAGGTATTTACTCAATTACCTGACGCTTTGTGATCTGTAAGCCTTCAAGCATTTGATCAGTGAGCGCCATGTGATGAGGCAGGTACTCAACATGTGCTGCAATGAGCAAAGACCCTTATAACCCAAGCACTTTTCCAATCCCCTCCATCAACCAACCCTCACATCACCCTAAACTCAAACATGCTTCATCCCAGTAATGTATGTGCTGTTCCAACCAGAAGACCTCATAAACTCCCTCTTAGCAGCATTACTTTCCTCTTATGAATCACCTACCACCTTGGGTTGTAGTCCTCTGCCCTAAGCCCATCCACCATAGTCAACTCTAAGCACTCTTCTCTGCATATCACTACACAATGCCAGGATATACTCCACAGGGGCTCAAGAGATATTTACTGCATATGAATAAATTATAGCCAATCTTGGAAATAACCTTTTAAAAGGATATTTGAAACTCTTAGTCCCTAGTCAATTAATACTTTAAAACCCAATCTTAAGTATCATGAACTAGAAGCTCTAACAACTAGAGGTACCCCAGAAAATAGATGATACAAATGGACCCTCAGGACACAGCTCCCTTTGCCAGCAAACTGGCCTCCCATAGAAACTACAGTGACTTGAATCCTGCAGGGATTATAGGGTGAAAATTTGTAGACAGCCCCTACCTGGATAGATTCAAGCACAGGAACATTTATGCCTGAGGCAGGCTGTCAAATCTTTTGCTTCAAAACTCCTTTTTTTACAAATGAAATCTCAAACCATAAAGGTTACATGAACACAGTGAGCAAATGACAAAGCATTATAGAAAACAAAGTTCTTTGGCTCTCAGCCTAATGCTCCTTTGTTTCTTACAAATATCTCCTGCATTTGGTTACATCTGTAAAGATTTTATGGATGATGGATCATAGCCATTATCTGTACATTATGTTGTCACAGGCCTCAGTGAAGGGAGAGTTCTTTGTCGTGCCCCTGATTACAAATTTTTGATCTAACTTTTGGGACAGATTGATAAACAATCAGGAGTCACATTTCAACACAACCAACAGGAGCCTCGGGCAACCCACGCAGCTTCCTGCAGTCTTTGAAAACTGCCAGCTGTTGCAACATGGTGCCTGCACCACTGTTCAGGCTCCTCTGAGGGAGGAGTCATCCTGATCTTGAGAGAGCAGATACTTAGCAAGAAATGAGCTGAGTCTGGGAAACTGTCAGTACAACCCCAGGAGAAAAACCTAAGAAGGGCCGCAATCTAGATTTCCTGAGTTTGTGGTTTCTAGTTTCTCAAGAAGAGCTCAGAGAGCCTTAGACATTTTGATCGCACACAGTGACACCTCAAGGGACAAGCCCCAAGTTAAACTCTAGTGACTCCACAGACCCAGTTAGGCCTCATTTACATGTACTGGCATTGTGATTTTGCCTCTTTTGAGGGGTTTTGGCCACTATGCTGGCTCTGAGTTCACATAAGTTCAAAACCTCCTCTCCTGAGGTGGTGGCAGAGTTGCTTGGTCATCTGGAAAGCAACTCTTTGGTTACCACCCAGACCATTCTCCAAAATAGGAAAACAAGAGGGAAACCAGCCTGGACCTTACAGCAGCTGCCATCTCTGGGCATTGGCCACTCTCCCTTTTGGAGGGTAATTTCATAGTGACACCTCTGCTCCTCCTGCTTGGAACTCTCCCAAGGGTACTACCCTTATTGTAAAAGCTAATCTTGCTCAGAGAGCACTATTTGTCTATCACCTTGTCTGCTGGAAGCTACTACTTTCCAGCTCTGAGTCCTGCCCATGACCCACCCACAAGGTTCTCAGAGAAGATCCAAGGGTTACTGCAGCCCAGAGCAGCACCCAACCCAAGCTGACCCCAGTTTTCTGGTAACAGTCCCACTGCCACCCCATCTGTCTCCTTAGCTGCCGTGGCTGCAGCACTGATGCTAGGGTAAGGCTAGAGTAAGGCTAGAGGTCACTGGGGAGTCCAGGGAACAGAATCTCAATTTATGTGGAAGCTTCATTAGCCACATGAAGAAGATGAGACACAACATATTCTTACTCCACCTTTGAAGAAATCACAGCCCCTTTATTAAAGCCTCTCCCCTTGCAACTCTACTTCTGGTTTCAGGATATGCACACACTTCCAACACAGGTTCCTGCTGGAGGAGAATCTGACCTCTGCTCTTCAGGTTCAACACAAATGGTGATCATCTCTGTGCTATGACTTCGGACAAGTTCAAGCAGCAACCCAGCCATCACCCGAGGATGTTGTGATTTCAGGTGTATAGTCAGAACCCAACAGGTAAAAACACTGGATGCACACACAGGTAAACCATGGTGTTTTAGCTGATGAGTCACGACCTATGAACTCTTTCCTTTCCCCACTGGTGACCACCAAGATGAACTTCCCAGCTTTTTTATCAGTCTGCAGATTCCCTCCAAATTCAGGGCAATGCAGAGGGCTAATATTGACAGCAGAACCATAGTGGTCAAAGTCCAGGATAGTTTAATGTCAATCCAATATGTACTTGGGAAGTTTCACTCCTATTTGTTACAGGGCCTACAAGTGAAAAGCTAAGCAATTGCAGGGAATAAGTGGTTGCTTTAGAACTTGTAGAATAGGAACCTCACTGTAATTTTCTTAGTGCAAATTTCTCTCATGGCAACAGCATTACCTTGCTCCACTCACTTATATATAACTCCCTCACTCTACTGATGAAGGGAAGAGACAGCATCTTTTTACCCTTGCCTGGCCACCACCTAATGCGGTGCCTGGGATACAACAAGTGTTTCATAAATAAACTTTCTGTAGCTAGGTTTCTAGAAAGGACTGCACAGATTGCTTAACTGTTCTAATAACAAGAATGAAGCCTCACAGCCTGTTTCCATACTCATTTAAAATCAAAATACTGAACAAAATCTTACTGTTATGCACTGATGACTGCTCATGAAGCAAGCTCCATTTAAAGTCATGAAGATGTCCACAGCTAATCCCTAGAGCTAGTATCTATGTCACTGCACAAAGCAAAGGGGTCTTTGCGATATGGTGAATAAGTCAAAGAGCATGAGATGGAGCTTATGCTGGTTGTAGGAGCAGTCCTGTCCTATTACTCTCACGGGTCCTTACAGCAAAAACATTCCCTGGATGTGGTCAGAGAGGGTATGAAGATTGAAGAAGGGTCAGAGTGCTGCAGTGTGGCTGGTTCTGAAGAGAGAGGAAGAGGCCATAAGCCAAGGAATGTCAGCAGCAACCAGAAGCTGAAAGACACAAGAAAACAGATTCTCCAGGGGCAAAGGCAGCCCTACCCACACCCTGACTGTTGTTCCCTAAAGTCCCTATGTGCTGGACTTGTTTAAGCCACAAGATTTGCTGCGACTGTTTCAACAGCAGTAGGAAACTAATACTACAGCCCAGTCCCTGGCCCTCACAGGCCAGAGGGCAGCTCTCCTGATCTCATTCCTTCCTTGCGGAGAGTAGAGAGTAATAAATGCCCTCCTCAGAGGACACGTGTGAGGATGAAAGGCAAGGAGAAATGCGGGGTGCAAAGGGATGCCAGCAAGCAGGAGGCGAGCAGCAGCGCTGCTCTGAAGTAAGCACAAGCCCGGGCAGACCCGGGTCCCCTGCCCACCCTGAGGCCACGCTCACACTCCGACTCCTGCGCTGCCTGGCGCCGCACTGCCTGGAGCCCCCTGCCCCGGCTCAGTTAGATTGCTGGGATTTATGCACATTCCATGGGAAGCAGTAACAGATTTCCCAGAGGACCCAGCCCCTCCTGGTTAGCAGAGCCCAGGACAGCTGTACCCGGGGAGAGGCTGCTGCAAGGGCGACTGCCAACCTCCTGCTGTCACAGCAGCCTGGCCTTCGTGGTCTGCAGTGAGGCACCGCACGCTGCAGTGAAGCAAAACCAGATTTCCACAGACTTCCTGCGCTCAGACTCAGTTCCACCATATGGTCCGTCTCGTTGCCTCATTTAGAAACAACCGTTTTCATTTCAATTAATAAAATCCAAATTGTTATCCATTTCCCACAAACGGAGGTGACTGCAGCAGGTTTGAGTCCGTGGGAAGTCTCATTTAGGGTGGGCGTAGGGTGCCGCCTAGTGACAACAATGAGTAATAGCACAAGATAATATTCGAAAAACTACCGAGGACGATGTCAGGAATACTTGAAACTAGAAATCCCAAGGCTGCCGTTCTGCGGACTTGCTGGCTTAAATAAGATACATCCCAAGGAGATCTACCTTAGATGAGTGACCGTGTCCTCTAAGAAAATGTACCAGCAAAGACATAAAGAAAGCGTGCTAGCTAAATCAGGTTATTCATACCATCTGGCTCTTGACAGAAACAGGAATGTTTTCCATTTACCACAGGATATTTTGATGAATTCTTCCATTTGCTCTCAACCTGCTGACTACTACAGCCCCTCAATGAGTCTCCTCATATTCAGTTTGTTTACTCCAATCTATCTGTGTGATAGAACCGTGTAAAACACAAATGGATTATCATTTGTGTATTTGTTTTTTGAGACAAGGTCTCTGTGTGGTCCAGGCTGTCCTTGAACTTACTGTGTATCTCAAGCTGGCCCTGAACTCACAGTGATCCTCCTGCCTCAGTCCCCCAAATGCTGGGATTACTGGTGTGTGCCACCACATCCAGTTTAAGACTTAGATTTCACTGTCTGCTCAGTACCTTCAGCATAAATCCAAATTCCTACATGAAGATAGCCAAGACTTTCCTTATCTGTCTCCTTAAACTTCCACAACCTCATCACCACTCACCCAGTGCTCCAGCCCTCTTACACGCCCGCATCCCTTTCACACCTCCCTGCTCAGCTACTTCTCACTACTTGTTCTTTCAGTACCAATTCAGGCAACAGGTGTCCAGGAGATCAGCCTCTGGTACCCAAGCAACAGTGGGACATTTATCATATTGCATTCCTATCTTTTTGGTACCTCTTCCTTCCTTCCCAATGAGACCTCTTGGGAGCTAAACCTTGTTCATTTCTGAAAGCCAAATGCACTGCAGAATGGTTGTTATTGCTGTTAAAGAAGTTATAAAGAATATGATAAAGGAAAACTCTTCATGACTCCTTACAGTGTGCTAGGCAATATAACAATGTTCCATGTGTTGTTATATTTAATGTTCATATGGAACCTACATAGATATCATTCAATATTTGTTTCACAAATACAGAAAATGAAGGTCAGCAAAGTTAAGCAAATTATGTGATGTCACCATGGTGGAAGAAACTGTCCTTCCAAATCCCATTCAGGAATGGAATTACTACCTCCTCTGCATGGATTGTGATCAGTGGCACTCCTCACCCAACACCAGGATGGTCACATTTAACAAACACACTCCAGGATCAATTCAGATGTCACTCTGAGCATCCCACGGAGTATGCTAAAAGCTTTCCTCTGAAACTTAACTTGTACCCAATCTCATCTCCTTCCCTTTTCTTCCAGGTGTTCATGCTAAAAGCACTCAAAAACAGACTTCATGCATTTTGCTCTCCATCTCACTTGATAGAGCACATATTTTAGCACAGACAAAGTCCTGGGTTCAATCCCCAACACCAGAAAAAGAAAAAGGAAAAAAATGACAAAGAATTTGAAAAGCAGCAAGAAAGAAAAGGAGGTAAGATATCCTTAATAAAACTAAGTTTTATCCTTAATAAACTCATCAGAAACAACATAGACCACAAGCTAGTGGAATAGCATATTCAAAATACTGAAAGAAAAAATGGTTAATCAAGAACTTTATACCTAGTACACATACTCTTCAAAAAATGAAAAAGAGCCCTGATGACTTAGTCACTTTCCGGAAAGCCATACCTGTTAGTATCACAAAAATGAAAGCTAACTTTTAACACCCTTGGTAGAGAGATATAGAAAACAAAGCAAAATGGAGGGCACAATAATCACATTAAATATAAGTAGATTAAGTTCTCTATTTAAAAGGCAGAGATTGACATTATTATAGAGGAAAAACATTAACCCATTAAATCCCATCTACAAGAGATTTTTAGAATTAAGCAGAGTGATAAATTGAGAGTAAAAATAGAGAAAAAGATATCCTATGCAAATTGTAACAAAAAGACAATTGCAGTAGCTATACTGATATCATACAAAATAAACTCTAAGATATGGGCATCCAGCCTTTGTTTTGCTTGGGCCACAGTGAGTGAAGACTACATATAATATCTGAAATATAGTTAATGCAAATAAGCATTCTTTCATTTACAGTATTTTTTATAACATATCTTACAAGAGTAAATGACTCACCAACCAGAGGTTGTACATACCTGTTTAAAGAACAAAGAAATCTATACTGAGAAGACAGCAAGAAAAATAAGGAAAACTTCTAACTTCTAGTGGACTGGAACTTGACATAGAGGTCGGGCTATAGATACAATGATGGAGACCATGTTTTATTGAACTTTAATTTCCATACTTAGATCAGATTTCAGTGTACAAGTATTTAATATTTATTTGTAAATAAATTTACATATGAACTATTAGTCATTCCCACAGAATTGATAGTTCAAGCTATAATTTAAGAGGACTGCACTGGGCCTATGATCACGTGGGTGTGAGCCTACCCTCCATCCAAGGGACCATGCCGGGCCTACAAGATCCAAAGTGACACATTTGGGCCTTGCATAGGGCATACACAATAGACAGGTAGGTCTTGCAGCCTGGAAAGAAGTCTGAAGCAATAGTAACAATATGAGCCAGAAGCTGGTTCACATCAGTACTCCTAGGACAGTCATCCCAGGAAGAATACAGGACTTACCAATTAGCCCTGCAGGAGGACTTCAGGTGACTGGTCCTTGCTCTATACTGCACTACAAGTGACTGAGGGAACACCAGCCACACAGTAAGACCATGAATAAGATGCACACTATGCACAAGTCAGACTAGCAAGATTAAAAAGACCAAAATATGTATCAACAGGTGGTAATTTAAACAAACCAGCATTTTGCTTAAGGACAAAGACACATGGAATAGACCCAGAAAAAGACAAGATAAAAGAGCAAGATACAACCTCAGATCCCCAGGAGACATCAACATAGAAGAAATTAGAAGATACACACCTGAAATTTCTGAAAAGATAGCAAATGAGGTAAAGAAGCAAATCCAAGAGGCTATGGAGGAAATAATTTCTCAGGTAAAAAAAAGAACTGACATCCATAATGAGGGAATTGCTCAGCATAGCTAGAAAATATATACATTAAAAAAATAGAGAAGCTTAGGAAAATAATGAAAACTTTGAAAGAACACTATAGGAAAGAAATATAATGCATGAAACACATTCAAAGAGATAACTAGGAAATTAAAATTTTCATTGAAAGCTGGAAAAAAAACCACTTAAACAAAACTGAACACAGATTTTTCAGACCCTTGAAGACAAGATCATAGCTAGTGATGACAAAAGAAAAGTTTCTTAAAAATAATAAGGGACCATGAACTATAAATTCAACAGTTCCAAGATACTGCAAAGAAAAACAATATACAACTAACAAGTGTCAATAAAAAAGCAGATGTCGACACAAATGACATTTTAAAAAAAAAACTATTTACAGAAGTAATAGAAGAAAATTTCTCAAGCAAAGGGGACAGACTCTGAAATATATGTAAGTGAGATGTATAGAACTCCAAACAGCTGTAACCAAAATAAATCTACACCAAGACATATAATAATCAAGATCCAGGAATTCAACCCAAAAATGCCTGAATATTTTTTTTATTTAAAGAAAAAAATTTTGAAACAGAAAGAGGGTAGAAATAATACAAAATCTCAAAAACAAAACAAAACAAAAATAGTAACCAGTAAGAAATCATTAGTTGATAAATACATATTTTCTTCTTAGAAGAAGTTATTCAAGTTACAAAAGTAAAGCCTACAAAGTGGACATCCAAACAGTGAGACTGCATTCAGTTTTGTTCATCCATCCAACTAAAACTTTAGCAACATGATTATTAATCCCACACACTCAAACATACGTGCAGTTATATCTTTTAATATACTTTCTTTTCCTCTCTTTTTTTCTTTACAATAACTAAATCCATTCTCGTAAACTACCTAGAAGTTCTACACATGTATAAGTCTCTACACATGCACCTAGCCTTTCTGTATTAGAGGGAAGAAACAAACCAAAACAAGTCAACAATACAAATTCCTAGAGAAACGCGAAATAAAAAGGACATATAAAACCACAATTCTAGGTAATCTACAGTAGTTTCTAGGATGTCTCTTGTTGTTTTCAATAAAATTGTCTATATTGTCAAACATAGTATAATTAAACTTAGCATTGCATTACACTATTAATAAAATCTAAACATTGGAGACATTATATGCCATCAAAGGCAGTTAATAATCAAACTAGAATGGGTATCCTATTGAATCTTGTCATCTTCAGAGTAGTTACCTCTATTCTCAGACTTGATACTCTCAAGCATGCCAGATCCAAATAAAATCAGTCAAGATAAAACAGCAGTATAACCAATCTTCCCTGTCTTATCTCTGCTATGCTATCTTTCTCTCATTGTTGTTTGTTTACTTTTCTCCCTCATTCCACTGTCTACCTCTTTCTTTGAGGTCTTTCTGCCATTGTTCCTGGAACCCTGGTGATTTTCTTCTCTCTCTCTAGAATGTCCTTCAGTATTCTTTGCAGGGTTGGATTGGCATACACAAATTCTCCCAGTTCTTCTTTGTCGTGGAAATATTTTGTCTCTCCATTAATTCTGAGAGACAGTTTTGCAGGGTACATCATTCTGGGTTGGAGGTTATTTTCTTTCAGGGCTTGGAATATTTCATTCCAAGCTCTTCTTGATTTGATGGTTTGCATTGAGAAGTCTGCTGTGATTTTGATGAGTTTTCCTTTATAGGTAATCTGTTTGTTTTCTCTGACCACTTTTAATATTCTGTTCTTGTGATGGATTTCTGGGATCCTGATTATTATATGTCTGGGTGTAGATCTGTTTTGGTTGTAGCTGACTGGAGTTCTGTATGTCTCATTTATCTGAACTTCACTTCCGTTACCTATGTTTGGGAAGTTTTCCTTAATTATTTCTGTGAATAGACTTTTTATTTCATTTGTATTTGTTGCTGCATCTTCATTCACATATTTTATTCTTAGGTTATAAATCTTCTTGTCATCTTCTAGCCTTTGTATCGTTGCTTCCTGGTTCCTTGTTATTTTTAAGAGATCCTTCCTTTCACAATCATATGTTGCAAATCTTATCTGCAAGTTTTGAAGTTTGTCTTTAGTTTCTGTTAAAAGGTTTTGCCAGGTTTCAATGGAGTTTTTAATTTCCTGATATTCTCTTTGGATCTGTTTCATATCTTCTAGGTTTTGTTTATACTCTTCATCAAAGGCTTCTCTCCTCTCTCTGTGTTCCTCTATTCTTTCATATGTGTCTACTTGAGGATTACCCAAGACTTCTTTTATTAATCCTCTTATATCTTGCTTCACCTGAGTTAGAATTTCAGATTTAAATTCGTCGATGAGGTCATGATAGTATTTCTTATTTCCGATGAGGCTGTCTCTGGCATTACAGGTTTGCTGCTCCCAACCTCCTCTGCATTTACCTCTGCTGGACTCACTTTCTCTGGTTCCGCAGTTGGAGACCTTTTGCTCTTTCTCTGTCTTGTCATGTTTCCAGCCCCCTTCAGACAGGTGGGTGCTGGAGGTCTCTGGGCCTTTCATATTGCTTACAGTTTTTGTGCAGCACACTTGCTAGGCAAGTACCACCTACCCAGTCCACAGCAGATCTGTGAGGTGCATGCTGAGAGCCAGCCCCTTGCCCTACGTCAGTCAACCAGTTTATGCTTCAGCAAGTTTGTGTGTTCCCTGGGGATGCCACTAGCTCAGAACAGCCTTGTCCCTGGCTATTGAGTTTCAACCAGGGGCCTGGCCCAGCCCAAGCAGATCCCATCAATCTGCTTTGGACTAGGAGTCATCGATGGATGCTGTTTCGGGTTTGATTCAAACCAGCCCTGCCCAACTTCAAAATGTCATCTAGCCAGTCCTCCCACTCTGGGGAACCCAGTTCCCATCACTCACACAAAAACAGAATGCTAAAAGTTGTTAGAGAAAAGAAACAGATCAACTATAAAGGAAAGCCCATCAGAATTGCAGCAGACTTCACAACACAAACCTTCAAGATAGGAAGAGCTTCAATTGAGGTATTTTGAGTCCTGAAAGAAAACAACCTCCAACCCAGATTAATGTACCCTGCAAAGCTATCTTTTAAAATTAATGAAGAAATAAGATAAATTTATGACAAAGAACAACTGAAGAAATTCATGACCAAAATCCAACACAAAAAAAGAGTACTGAAAGATATTCTAGATAGAGATTTTTTAAAAGCCCAAAATTCTAAGAACATCAGAAATAAACCACCAGACAGGGCAAACAAATAAACAGAGGGAAAACTCAGAAAACCAACAACATGAAAATAACTTGAAAAGATAAGCCAATACATATCAGTTATAACCATCAATGTAAATGGCCTCAATTCACCTATCAAAAGAAACAGATTGGCAGAACAGATTAAAAAAAAAAACCACCAATGGGCTGTACATAAGAAACACATTTAACTCAAGAAGAAACTCATAGATTGAAAATCAAAGGATAGAAAGCAATAACCCATGCAACAGGAACCCAGAAAAAAGCTGCGGTAACTATCCTGTTGGCAGACAGTGTGAACTTCAAACCAAAAATGATCAAAAAAGACAAATAATTTTTCCCCTAACATACTTGCTAGAGGAAAAATTCAACAGAAAGAGATAACAATCATAAAAATCCATGCACCAAATACAAGAGTACCCAACTATATTAATAGACAAATATTAATAGACATGAAAAATCAAACAAGTAATAACACAGTCATAATGGAGAGACCTTAATACCCCATGGTCACAAAGAGACAGATAACAAGACAAAAAATCAGCAAACACAGAACTGAACCAAATATGTGAACAAATGGAAATAGTAGACATTTATAGAGTGTTCCACCCAACAAAACCAGAAAACACATTCTTCTCAGCTGCTCATGAGATGTTCTGTAAAATAGACCATATACTAGTCCATAGGACATACTTAAGTAAATGCAAAGAAATTAGAATTATCCCATGCATATTATCTGACCATAGTGCAATGAAATTGGAAATTAATGGCAAAAGAAACCACATAAACTCCATAGACATATAAAAACTAAGTAACACCCTCCTAAACAACTAATGTGTCACAAATGAAACGAAATAAATTAATATCTACAATAAAAAGAAAATGCAAATACAATATACCAGAACTTGTGGGGAAAACCACTTAAGCAAGATTCAAAGTGTACAATAGATATTGTGAAAGGGGAAGAAACTGCTCAAAAGGAAAGAACTAGAATAAGAGGAAGAAGAAAAAGGAAGAGGTAACAATATATGTATATATATAATATATGATATATATATGATATATATATATCATATATTATATATATTCTATCATATGTATGTATTCTATCATTAGTTCATTGAAAAAGTGGTTTGTACTTATATTGATCAGTTTCTTATGTCTTTATCTTGTAATCTGAACAACTACTTTTAGGATAAAACACAGTATTTATCCATCATTAATCTCCTATTATTCAAGACAGCTACCAAGTGTCTACTGGTCAGGTAACAGATACAGTGAGTGTACATATGCTGAATAAAGAGATTATTGAAAAACCAGACAAGACAGAACAAAACAAAGGAAAATTTCAGCAGGTTACTCAGAATAATACACAGTTAAGAACTTAAAAATAATTTCTGAAATTTTCCATTTAATAAATAATGCCTGAAATTTTCCACTTAATATTTTGGATGGCAATTGGCCACTGGTAACTGAAACCATGGACAGCAAAGCTGAGACTAAGGAGATATTTCAGTAACCAAAATAACCAACTAGATACATGTTGCTCCTTTTGTGAACCACAGAGAGGCCTAAAATGGAGTATTTTTCCATTCCACTGAGAGGGAATACTTAATCATCTTAACATCATAACTGCATATATATAAAACTCTCAATAGCCTGGAAATACTGGACATGTTCAGGAAAATAATTCACAATCAGAGCATTCCTATTTGCTCAATGCATCTGTCTTCTAAATAATAGTGCTAGTACTTTGTCCTGTGTGTACTCTCTTAATGTATAGCTCAAATTGTACACAGTGCAATAAAACTTCTGGTGAGCCAAGATTCAAATGATGCAAAGTGAATTGGAAGTTAGAGCAGGATTTTACATAGAAATACTTTCTCCCACAGAAATGCAAAAGTCTGTCTTAAATTAGGGAGATAGAAGAAAGGAAGTGCAGAGATGAAATAAAAATTCACTAATATTCCATCCATTTATTTTGTGGGCTGTAACATAATGGTACAAAGATATTCTTATTAGTCCTAACTTCTTTTAGCATTTTCTTTTCTTTTTTCTAGGCTTGCTAACTTTAGCACATTATCTAGTATCTTCAGTTAGACACATACCACTGGGGTGTATGAACTGTTTCCTACTCCAATTTTTACTAAATGAATCAGTTCTTAGGTTGTGTTTGCCGGGAATGCAAATGTGTTGAAGTCAAGATTGAATTACTCCTTATGTTGAGTGGGTATCAGTCACTTTAGATTGAGTGTTTTGGTGGTCAACATCCATGCCCTCCCCTTCAGGTAGGATCACCTTGACTACCATATTTTAATGAATTTATCTTCCTGCTTCTCCATTTATTTGCTTCCATATAACTGGTCCCACAGGTACCTATATGAGCTAAACTTGGTCAGTCAAATATCCTGGCACTGGAATTTGACTCTTGACCAGAACAACTGCCCAAAATAGGCAGCCAGCACGCCACTCTGGTAAGTGGCTGTGGCCTCCCAAGCCGCAGCCACCCCAGGACGAGAACCATATCAGCATTTCCGGAGATCCACGCCATGCTGGAACTTGGGGCGCTGGGAGAACAGGCAGCCAGCACGCAGCTCTGGTGGGCGGCTGTGAGCCTACCAGCACTCAGGCTAAGAATCAAACACCCATCTCATTCCCCCCACCTCCCCACTAGCAAGCGAGAGCCAGGGATCTGACCGTCTCTTTTGAGTCTGACTATAAGCAATATAGCAAATAAGGGGGATTTTCTTCTGCCATCTCTTTGAAGGCAAATATTTTTATCTCTGTTTTGCTCTGTTCTGATCAATGCTATTGCTCTATTCAATATTTTGTTTTTATAATTTCGGTATTTGCTTCAATATTACTCTGATTGAAGGAACAACCATTGTGCAGAAAACTAGACATACTATTGTACCTATTGCTGTTTTCCTGGTAACCTGCTGTGAGGTTCTGTACCAATTTCACTGCACTGTCTCAATTGGTTTCGTCCTGTCTTGTTCTGCTGTATTTTACTATCTTCAAAATAAAATAAATAAACAACTGCCCAAAATAATGGTAGCTTTCTTTTCCCTACAATTGGCCACTGGGAAGAAAGACTTTCTTAGATCTGTCTGTTGCTTTTATGTTTTATGACCTTTCTTAGATTTCCATTTTAAGTATTTCTTTCTCTTCTGATTACTATTCTAAAAAAAAATCCAACTTTATCTCTCTTGAATGTGTTTCTTACAAAAGCCAAAACAACATAACCAAAATATTGGCAGGCTTCTTACATAGCAGCACATGGCACTAACAAACTATCCAGACTGCTAAAAACAAGGTCCATCGTGAGGAGTCAGGTAAAGCTATGGAAATAATATTTGACAGGCATCCTACATTTGATAACATCTCACAAGATGTTTTTCTGCATGAAGGATGTTCGCAGGAGGAAATTAGATGTCCAATAAATTCCTTTGTTCTTTTCAATACTTTTCAATTTAAGAATGTTCTACCCTTACAACTGTTCTCTAGTTTCAAGCTTATGGTCAGCAGAGAGATCACATTATAATTTACTTCAAAATACTTTTTCTTTATTCCAGTTCACACATTATCTGCATGCTTACTGATAGTAGGCAGTGGACCTTACCCCGAGCTAGCCAGTAGAAATATGAGAACCTTATCTGTAATGTTAAATTTCTTAGTAACCACATATTTAAAAAGTAAAAATAATTATATTTAACACATTTTATTTAGCCTTGTACATCTAACATTTCAACATGCAATCAGTATAAAATTATTGAGATATTTTACATTATTTATATATACAAATCTTTGGAAGCCAATGTGTATTTTACACTTAGAACACATCTCAAATCAGATGCAAATTTCCACCCAAAATACATGGTCAATATATAGACTGTGTAAGTTTTACAGTTGAAACAGTCAATTTGCATATCCAAGTTCAAAAATACTGTTTAATAAATTAATTGATTTTTAAATTTAAATTAACCAAAATAAAATGAATTTCCTCTATTATATTAGTCACATTTCAGGTACCCATTTCATGTATCTAACAAACTGCCCAAGCATGTGTTTAATCAGGGTTAGAAGAAATGTTCAAACATCTGTGAGTTCTCACTTGGAAGGTTCTGATGTTTTAAACAGACCACAATAACTTTTGTTATTGAAGGAGACAAGGATTTCCACTTGAGGTATTCAGCTGGTTTGAATATGTCCTCTAAAAGCTCATGCGCTGGAATTTTAATCCTCAAGTACACATGTTAAATGTATTTGGAGGTGGCAAAGTCAATCCATGCCAAGTCAATCCATGCATGGGGTTCCAAGAATGGGTTCCCTGTGACAGGCTGTGAGGCTTTCTAGAAGCAAAGAGATGCAAACTAGCACACTTAGTCTGTGTCAGATGCAAAGCCTGCCACCATGCTTTGAGACAGCAAAAAGGTCCTCACCAAGGACACAGATGCTGGCACCATACTCTCAGACTTTCCAGTCTCCAGAACCTTGAACTACATGAACTTCTTTATAAATGACCCACTCTCAGGTATCTTGTTATGGTAGCAGAAAATAGAAGACAAGTGTGTTGAATCTCTTTAAACTACATCTTTATAGTTTTCATCAACTTTGGAAAAACTTCGGCCATTATTTCTTCAATCATGTTTTTTCTCTCCTATTTCCTTCCTCATTTACCCTCCAACTCACCCACTAAGCCCTCCTCTACCATTCTAAGATCTCTTGCTCTCTTGCTCTGTTCTTCTCCTATGTTTTTTATTTTCCCAGTCTGGTTTATATTTAGCGTGGTTTCTGTTACAATATTTTGAAACGCACATGTCTTTTTTTGGCAGCATCAAATCTGCAGTTAATACTATCCATGATGTCCTATATTTATACTGTCTTCTTTCTTAAAGTTATGGAATGTATTTATTACAGTTATTTTAGCCAGCATATGGAGAGTATTTATAAATGCTCTTCTAACATCTTTGTCTTCTATCATTCATGTCATTTCTGAGCCTCTCTTTACTGCATGATGTTTCTCTTGGTCAGCCCTTATACATCCTATACTTTGCATGACTGAAATTTCCTCACAAATCCTGGACTTCAGAAATGCTATTCTGCTGTGTGCCCTGAGCTTTGCTTGAATTATTTTGTTATTGTTGTTAGTTTTTATATTCCTTTTAAGTATTGAAGAGTTTTCATGTGTTTGTTTGTTTGGTTGGTTGGTTAGTTGATCTTTTGGGTATTTTTAATTGTTGTTTTTCTGGAATGCTATTCAGTGGCTTGGAATCATTTGATCATTTTGAAGCTTACTTCATTTTGAAGCTTTTTTACGGTGTATCCAGAATAGCCTTCATTCTCCATATAATTTGACTACTGAGGCAACACACTCTGAGGACTCCGCCTGTGCCCCCACATTAGGAAATCTTTCCACTTTGGTTAGTGAAAACACAGAGGTTCCAGGCCCAGCAAGAGCTCTGAGAATTGATTTGCCTACATCTCTCCAGCAGTTCTCAGCCTCAGTAGCTCCCTCACAAAACACAGAAATTGATTTTCAGCCAAAAACTTGAAGGAGCTCTCTCCTCATCTCCAGAGTCTTCTTGTATTCTTTCTCAGTCTTAATCTGTAGGAACTGCCATAATGAAACACCAGAGCCTGGAAGCTTATACAAAACAAAACTTTATATCTCATAGTGCAAGAAGCACTAGGCTCTAGAAGGTACTAAAAGTCCAAACTCATCACCAGCAGACATGGAGTCTGGTGAGGGTTCACTCTGGTTTATAAATTGTGCCTTTTCCCTGTGTGTTCATATTGGCTAAAGGTTATAAACAAGCTCCTGGGGCCTATGTGATAAGACCACTAATCCCATCCCTGAAGTGGTGCCCTCATGATTTAATCATCTCCCAATAATATTGTCTTGGGGATTCGGATAGGATGACAGTATATCAATGAGTGGGAGGCAAAAATTCAGGCCGCAGTTCAAGACCACAGGCCCTGACTGGGTCCCCACCCTAGGAAGGCAGTGAGCCAGGGCAGTTAGTTTCCTTTCTGTTAGAAATCCCTGCCAGTGTTGGCCATTGCTCAGTGTCAGAAATTGTTGTTTTCTATATTGTGTGTCCAGTTTTCTAGTTGTTTAAGGGCAGAAGGCAAATCTAGTTTCTGTTATGCTATTGTACCAAAAGATATAAAAACTCAATTGCTGTTCATTTAATAAGTATTGATTGAATTTCTGCTGTGTATGAGAAATGGTGCCGAGCACCAGGCATGGACTATTGAACTAAAAGATATACAGTCTCTGCCCTTATGGTTACCACAGTTCAACAGGGAAAAATGATAATTAAGTGATTGTTCAAGGAAAAATGTAATATAAATCATGAAAAGTGACAGAAGAGCAAGCAGAGAGTTATGAAAGTATATAATAAGAAGATCTAATTTGGTCTGGGAAAGCAAGAAAAATTTCCCCAAACCAAGGACATTTTAACCAAGACTTAAGGAATAAGGAAGATTTCTTCTCTATGCTCTGAAGGACAGGAAGATTGCCAAAGACCAAGGATGAAACAAAATCACTAGTGATCACTGAGTCCAGCTCTTAGATTTCCCAATGAAGAAACAGGAGCTCAGAAAGTTTGTGACATGTGCTTGTGGCAGAGACTGAAACCAGGGCTTCTTACCTTTAGATCTAGCATTCTTTCCGGAAATTCCACCCTATTGCTAAGCAAATGTAGAGAGCACTAAAGCATTTTCTCTAATGATACTTGCCATTTTATGCTCTATGATATATTATCCATAATATATAATTGTATAATTTGTTTTGATTTTTAAAGTAAATATGGAAAAATATTATTCAAGATATACGTTTAAATGCCAATTTTTTTTACGAAGTATATGTTGTAAAATGTAAAAAAAAGCCAATCTGCTAAAGAGCACAAAACAGAAAAGAATAAGCAAGCCCACGATTAGTACACTGAAGCCGGAACAGCATCGTAACGGTGTTAATGCAGATCCCTAAGTGGCTAAATTATACCCTGGAAACCCTTGTTCAGCAGTGTAAGCTGTTAGTGCTCTCAGACATTTTGGAAAATGCACCCATTGCCCTATTTCAAGCCTAATTGGCATAATAAATGTCAATTAAAGCTACTTTAAAGTTTTAAATTGCAAAACTCAAGTGAAACTATATGTATGTAGACTTATATGAGACTTCTGGGCAAGAAGTCTCCTCTGAAAGAGATACAATGAATTTCTATTTATCATTGACATGAATACATGCAGGAAACTTGCAATTACATAGAAAGGAAATTTTCCCCAGCTTTCCCAAATGTATCCTTAAAGGACAACTTTAAACTGTTGTGTGTCTGCTATGTCAGTAGAATTCTATTTTCTTCCAACAATCACATAGAAAGTATCAACTGCATGTGGAGACTGGAAATACAGTAGCGATAGAATACATACACACGGCCCCCACCCCATCCACATGGAAGGATCCTCTACACTCAGAAGCCCTTTCCATCCTTGATCCTGTGTCTGCACATGACTCCTTTCTTTGTTTTTAATTATGAAGCTTAAACAACAATTACTGCTCAAATGTAAATATAAAGCAGGGTCTTTGTTAACTTCCAAACTTAGCAAAAAAAAAAGAAAATTATCTCTCATGTATATAGTTCACTCATGTGTATCCAAAAATTCCATTTAGCTTAACAAGAAGCCCAAGCTGCCAGTTCATTCAAACCAGCTTCCTCTTCTGTCCTTCTGGAAGACACTGGAATATAAAAGTGATAAAAATTAGTCACTGGAATTATTCACATTTTCAGCATAGAAAACAGGATGAATTATGTATAAAAATGTGTTCATTTATGAAATCAAATATAAAGAAGGGCATAATGGGCTAAGCCCAGCTATTGCTTGAGCAAACTACAAGAACTCAGATGGTGGGTTTGCATATCAGACCTGCGCGAGACCGATGTGCCCTGGGCTTTCTATCTGGCTGCGCTGGGAGAGAAGAGGAAGGCACAGTGGGAAGCCGGATATTTGTCATCTTCTTATTTAATTCCTCCTGCTCCAATTCTTCAAGTTCTGCCATTAGCTCATCCTGGGCATAGGAGAAAGGAAGAATTAGACAGTTAACGTTTCAAGAAGTTGGTTTCCTTAAACACAATAACAAGAACATCTGCTACCCAATTGATATGTGAAAACCCAGTGAAATGGAATATTTATTTTGAAACTAAGTCTTTTTTTTGCAACACTGAGCAATGATTAAAATATGAATATTTTGGGTTGTGCAAATTTGTTGTAGTTAATCTTATAATACTTCAGCAAACAGCCATTCAAGTAATTTGTGCTAGCTGAATATGTAATCTCTTCAGTTTCTGGGGAATTCACACCTTGCCTGTCATTTTTCCAATATGGTCTTTTCTCCTGTTAACAATCTGTGAAACTTTAATTAAAGAAAATAAATATTTTTATTTGGGCTAATGTTGTTGAAAAAACAAATATAGCAAGACCATAATGCACAGAAAATAGAAGCAAAGGTACTTTTGTCTCTTTTGTCAGACCATCAAAGTCAATATAAATCATGCATGCACTTGGGGTAATAAAACTTCAATTCAATGTAGATATAATGTATTTTCTCTGTTAACAATGATCCTGGTGAATTTAGTTTATTTTAAAATGATTCTTTGCCCCCCAAAACACAGGAAAGTAATACTAGTTTAAGATCTTCAGGACACAGGTCACCTTATGCCAGTCTGAGATGACCTGAACTAGTTCATATGGACCTGTCCCTAAGTCCTCAAATGGAAGCCAACTCCTTCCAGAAGGAGTCAAAATGAAATTTGTCATCACAGATTTCACTGGTTGACATACTGAGAAATGTCAGAGTGAGAAATGAATGAACACTTATATTCTACCAAGTAAACACTTTATTCATTCACTCATAACAAATTTATTAAGACCCCCATCCTGGGAAGGTTTTCAACTCGGCATTGGTGGTGCAACACTGAATCAATACTCTCTACATTCAAGGAGCTAATGCTTGAACTTGGGATTAAAGGCATATAAACAAATATATTAAAGGGGGAAATATAACACCATGGAGCAAGAGAAAATATATTTAAGTCACCCACTCATTGATTGAGTCAGTGAGTATCATCTTTGCAGCATGCTGATTATCTGACTTCTATTTAATCAATCACATGAAAAGAAAAGAAAATATGAAGGTGCATATTCTCAGTGAAATAGCACAGACAGAACAAGTATGTGTTTTGTGATTTTCCACAAGTTATGTAAATAAAATAATATCAGGATAAATTTTCTGATGTTCTACTGCTCACAAAACAATTAGGAAGAAATACAGAAACTATACTAATGACAGAATAAGGTATCCTATGTAGAATGCATGCCCAGAATTGCCAATAGTGTCTGATATTTATCAACAGCACCAGAAGGATATTGATTATTTCTTTACACATATGGTAACAGAGTAGTCATCTCCATCATTTTTGGCTGTTAGGTGCCAAGCACTTATTCAATCATCATAACAGAGTTGTAGAACTTAAGAAATTTTGAAGATAATTCAATGATCCAACTGTCTCCATTTTATAGATGAGAAACTAAGTCAGGAAAGTAAACAGACTTTTTTGAGTTTTTACTAACTGGTAAAACTCAGATGTCCTCATCATTCCAGGCTCTTTCCACCATATCATAATGCACTCACTAGATGCGTGGTGGTCTACACCAAAGGCTGGAAAATTTTTTCTGTGAATGTCCAGGCAGTAACATTTTAGGCTTTGTAGGTCAAATAGCTTCCTCTGTCACGCGGTCTTCTTTATTTTTGTTCTCTGCACTTTTAAATGGTGAAAATCATTGTCATCGCTCACTGTAGAATGATGTGAGCTACAAGCCCTCTTTTGCCAAACCCCAAACCTTTTATTTTATTTCTTTTATTTTTTGTCTTTTGGGGATAGGGTTTCACCACGCAGTTCAGGCTGCCTTGAATTCACTTTGTAGCCCATGCTGGCCTTGAATTCACAGTGATCCTCCTGCCTCAGCCTTCAGAGTTCTGGAATTACAGGCATGCGCTACCATGCCCAGTCTCCAATCCATTTTTAAAAGTTGTGAACAATAAATTCTCATCTTCTAGGATTCCAAGGGACCACATATTTACTTCTTAGATATATCATTTTTAACAAAAGCAGAAAGTTGGATTCTTCGCTATGCAGCTCCGACATCAGGAAAGGCTTCGAAATGCATCCTAGTGCTACTTGTGTGAGCTTTGAGTAGAACAATTGAAATTCACCATCATTATAATTACAGCATATATTATCAGACTTGATTAATCTAAACGGAATGTGTGTGTTAATAATGCCACTCCACATTTGTTCTGTTTCACAGCCTGAGTCATAAACAGAGGCAGCCTAACCTCTAATTTTACAGCTATAGAGCAAGTACATCTGTTCTTTGTAGACGGACACAGTCTGCTTTGTTTGCCCAGATGTGCTGGCGTGTGATTCCTTATATGGGGGTTATTTAGGCTCCAACCATTAAGCCACTAACTTTATATAATCACACACTGCTTTCCTTTTAATAGCTGAAAACTTAATTAGGAGGCTGTTTGCCAAACTATATTAATCTTTCCTTTAAATCAGAGCTACTAACATTTCATTTCCCTCTGAAGAGAAGTACATTTCCAACAACTAACATTTATTCTCTAAGTAATAAAGGAAACCAGCAACTCCGTATTAAGGGAAGCTGTGCATTATAACAGCCACAGTACCACACTGCTGACACTGCTACCCACCTCATCAAAGCCATCGCCAACTCCAACCCGTTGAGAAAACGCTTCTGAGATTTCTTGTGCAATATCCTGTTGCTCTGTGATCTCTTGCATCAAATCATCAATTTTGTTCAGATCCCTGGGAAACATATTATGTTGAAATATTTCAGGATTTTAGCTTACAATAGTGAATTTAGAAAAATGAGTCAATGTAAACTACAATTATTTCAGTAGCATAAGAAAAAAAAACCCTGGTGATAATAATCACTTTAAAAATAATTTGCATTAAAAATGAATAATCCTGTAGATTCACATTTTTTTTTAAAGACAGGGTCTTGCCATGCAGTTTAAGCTGGCTTTGAACTCAGGTGTAGCCCAGGCTGGCCTCACTCATGGTGATCCTCCTGTCTCAGCCTCCTGAGAGCTGGGATAACAGATGTGCACCACACACATAGTAATGATGTATTAAATATGAAGTAAGTAGCCATTATTGTTGGGAGTCACTAGAATCAAATTAGTTTATAACTAACAATATTTACAGAACCATTTGGAAAATTTGGCATGACATATATAAAATTTAAATGTGCTGCAGTATATTCGCTCTGGGAAAAATGGTACCACAGAACACTAAAGACCACCATGACCAAGACAAGTATGGCAGCTGTCAGTAGCCACTCGGAAAGCAGGCCTGTGGAGATGTTAAACTCCGGAACTAGAGATCCGTTTCTATAATACCCAGCAACCCTGAAATCCTGGTTCCCTGAGGGTCTCCAGCAGTGGGGTGATGTCCTGTGAGGTTACTAAAGAGAGCAGGATCAGGTCCCCTAAGCCTTCAGAAGAATCAACGGCCACAGCAAAGTGATCCAAACAGCCACATGACAGACAGCTACTTCAACAACAGTTCCTGGCACCCAAGTCCCTCTGGCTCCTACCCACCAGCCTGCTGGTGTCTGAAGGCCATGTTCTGAGCTGGTTATATAACACTCTGTCTCTGAATCATTCCCTCAACTCTGCAAGTAGGCCAGATTCATTGGATTCAAGAAAAGTGACAGCTTCCCTTATTACTAAGTAATCTAAATACTGAAAGTTTGAGTCCCAGTGGAACTAATCTTTTTTGTTTCTCAGACTCTGTTTACCATAAAAGCCACATACTTCAACACATTTTTATATAGTGATCAAAAAGAAAACTTAGACCACTCCACTAAAACACCATGGGCCTCCAACCTTTATTATTATATGTATAATGATTGTATTAATTAAAAAGAATAAGAGGAATGTACAGCTAACATCTGAAGTTGGGAGTGAATTTTCCTCAGAAGGGGTGCAATGGTCCAAGGATGGTGAGCTACCTAGAGAGAAAGGCTAACACTGTGATACGCTCAGCCCCTGGGTTACAGCAGCGATAGAGGATTTTGAGTCTGATGATGAACCTAATGCTTTCTCTAAAACTGCCAAAGTGGTGGCTTTTGTTAATTATCAAGGCAAAAAAAAAATGTTGGTAAGGTTATTTTCATCAGCCTAGCCTCTCTTCCTTGTTCATCTTTCCCCATCCTATGAAAATTGGTCTACACTTTTATGCAGCCCTGGCCCACATTCCACTATCATGTCTGGTATCAAGAAAGGATCGGGTCCAGGCATCTAATTACCACTGTAAAAGTGGAGCAAGTTTCCATCAGCCCCATTGTCACTACAGACATGGATAACCGAGCAGAAAGAGTTTGTGACAGGAATTCTGCTCAGTTCATTCTGTCTAGTATCTCATGAAACTTCACAGCAACCACACAAAGTAAATAGCATTATTATTGCCAATTTACATATAAGGATATTCAATCATAATGAGGCAAAGTAATCTGACCAATGAGTAATCAGTATAGAGCTGGGAATATTAACTACACAATTGGATTCCTGAATTATAGAAGTTGATCCTGATAACTATTTTTCTGGGTCAGTGGTTCTCGGTCATGGGATAGAATCAGCATCACTTGGTAATTTGAATAAAAATGACAAAGTCAAAACCGTCCTAGTTCAAAGATTCAACTTCATTCTCTTTATTGGCTCTTTATCCAGACAATTCTGATTCCCATCAAAGTTTTGACAACCACTTTCCTACAGCGCTTAACATCCTCACAGAGGTTGGTAATGAAAACTTTCTAGAGTTATAAAATTAAAGCATGTTGAGATGAAGTTTCAGACCATCATGAGGAAGCTGAGAAACATTATAAATTCTATTTTCCATGGTTGTTTTTTGTTTGTTTATATGTGTCCCTGTAGGAAAGCATTCTATTTGATAAATCAAAAAGCTTCAGCTGTGTGAGCCCATTCCACCAAAATTCATCATAATTTCAAAGGCCTTTCCATGCTGAGGATATTGATGATTGAAAGGGTTACCAGGTCACTCACATGTTTTTATGAGTGGCTTTCATCACTTTTGCTGCAAGGCTCATGTTCCTTAGCACCTCGGTGTTGGTGTGAGCGTTTTCCAGGGCTTCTCTCTGGAACTCAACGGCGGAAAGGGTACCATCGATCTGAGTCAGCTGTTTCTCATACCTCTTCTTCCTTTTTAGTGCCTGCAATGCAGCTGCAGAAGGAAGAGGCCCCATGTGTAAAGGAAGAGACCGAGACACCCAAGAGATATTGGTTCAGAGCAACCACAGACTCAAAACTACTGATACCTAACGACAGAGAGGACAGCAGATAACCCTGAGACACAGGTAACACCTGTCCTTTCCATCACTACAGTATCATGCCCTAAAACATTTTTTTTTTATTCTTCTAAAGATCGGGCAAGTGTAAGAGGATAAAAAGTGATTTTTTCCACTCCAAAAAATGTGTCACAAAAATGTTTCTCTCAATACTGGATTTTACAAAAAGGATCGGTAAACTATGAACAAAAGTCATGCAATAGAAAAATAAGTCTTTAGAGAAGGAAAAGAGCCTGATAGGTGTTGATTTTACTCTCATTTACTGAAAGGCAAGTTCACTGAAACTCAGAGAAAGAAAGGGACTTGCTTGCTGGTGGTGGGTGAAACCAGAACCTAGAAATCTGAGCCATATGACTTGATCTAAAATAATTATGAGGAGGCTATAGCCTAACCATGAATGTTCATGAAATCTATGCAGCTAGAGTCACATTCAGGATAAAATAGCATACTGATGAGGAAAAAAAAAAGTCGTTTTTAAAGATACAATAAGTAAGTCTCCAATTTACTATTTCACTCTGAAATATTTCACCTATTTCACTCTGAAACTACAAAATTGACTCCTCCTGACTGTGGCTCCTTGGAAGACACACACACAAACACAAAGCTCTAATGTCTGTTTCTATCCAACATAGGAAAAGCGTAAGAAAAAAGCAGCCAAAGAATATTCATACACAGACCAGTGTTCACTAAATGGACAAAAAAAGCCAAACCGGAAAGATTAAAACCCTCAACACTAAGACCCCAGCTGCTGTGTGCTCTTGTCACTGGCTCACTCTCATTCTGTAGAGTGCATCTTGTCTTTTCTCTTTCAAATGAATCAATCCTGTTACTACTCTTGGGTGTCCTGCTCAGTACTTTGTTTAGTACATCAAGAACCTGGGCAAGACATCAAACCTGGAAACATTATAGCAGGGATTTCTCAAGGCTCATCTATTTACCTACAAATATCTCAAATTTATCATTCTTTATAGCAGAGTGTATTCCACTGTGTATGCTAAATATCATACCTTCTTTATTCATTCATCTGTTGATGGGCATATAGGCTGATTCCAAGATTTAGCTATTATAAACTGTGCTGCTACAAACATAAGTATGCATGTCACTATAACAAGATGACTGTAACTCCTAGGAAGATACCTAGAAAGAGAATAGCTGGAGCAAGTAGAATTTCTACTTTTCGAATAATCTACATACTGATCTCCACAGTGCTTGTATGAGTTTACATTCCCATCAACAATGTAGAAGACATTGTTGCTGCAAGGGGATTCCCCCAGCCTCACCAGCATTTGTCATTATTTGATTTATTGATGGTAGCCATTCTTTCTGCAGTACGATGGCATCTAAATGTTGTGAAATAAATCCATACACAACCTTAAATATTGCATGGTTTCTCTTACATGAGAAACCCCAAATATAAATAAAATGAGAGATGCATAATAATAATAATAATAATAGGAAGTAGAGAGACCGTTCTCAAATGGGATGGGGAACAAGAGATGGAGGGGAGAAGGGGAGAGAAAGAGAATGGCGAAAATCAAAAGAATGGAAACAGCTTTTGCAAATAGGAAGAGGACCAAGAGTTGGAAGGAGCAGAGAGGAATGGGAAGGGTAGGGGAAGAGAAAAAATTAAGTTGTGTTACTGAGTTATATATGAACTCCACATGTTAAATGTAATCAATACATACTGCAAACATGTACTAATAAAAGTCCAAATCTACTCTTTTAAAAAACAGAGAGGAGTCTTCTACCTCTGCTTTGGTCAATTTATTGTAACCCCAACAGAACATTATTGAGGTAGAAGACTATTTACTCCAGTGTTTCTTTCATTGATCTGGGAAGACATACAGCCATAACATTTTCTTGGTGAATTTTGTAAGTAATCAGTACAGTACTGTTACCTCCCTCTCTGGTTACACAAGGATCAACAACCATCACAAACGACACAGTAGCTATCCAGACCAGCAAGTTCATGAGCAACTGACTACTTCAGAAAAAACACTCAAGAAGATAAAAGAAATTTGGGCAGAATTAGCCCAAATATTCAATAACACACCAGATGTCATCTCTGTGGTTCACTTCAGGACCCATTTGGGTGACGGCAAAACAACTGGCTTTAGTGTGATTTATGAATCGTGGGAGCTATACAAAAAAATGAATCCAAACACAGATAAGACATGGTCTGCACAAGGAAAATAGCTCAAGAAAACAGTGACAGGAACAGAAGTACCAAACGAAAAAATACAAGGGGGCTGCAAATGCCACTGTTGATACTAGCAAAAAAAGCAGAAGGAATAAAGATTCTGCTACAACTTTATCCATGTTGATTACATGAATTTTTCATGAGATGATTAATAAACTGCAAATTTTATCAGTATACAATATTACCCTCTTCTCATTTTACCTTTTCACCTTAAATTCCATTTTGTTGTACATTAACTAATGTTTTTACCTTCTTTTGGTTATAGTTTGCCTGTGGTAATTTTTACCTATACCCTAAATTCAAAATAATTATTTTCATTTTTACGGTGCCTATTACAAAGAGCATATACTTGGATATTTAGTTTGTGAAAAAGTTTATAATCTACCTAGATAATCTCAATGTTTTAAAGTAAATTTTAACTCAGTTACAATTAGTGCACAGATATGTTATCAAACTGGTCTTTTTAGCATTATCTTCTGTGTGCATTTTGTTTATTATACTTTATATCTTCTTTGTTTTCAGGTTTTCATGTAGACTGATCAAATATCTGTTCATGTTTTCCCTTTATTTATAATTTGATATACTTAATTTGCTCTCTTCATACACTTATATTTAGAATATATACAACTAATAGAACAAGTTTTCTAACCTGTTGAAAATTAACCAATATCATTTACTCTTTCCAAATAAGATTCCCTTCTTCCCAAATCCAGCAATGTTTAAAATAATCTGTAATGTGATTAATTCCAGATGATTACCTATTCTTTTGCTATCCTTTCAATTTTTAGGAGACTATTTCTCAGCAATTGGTTCACAGTTACAATTGCAATATTTACACTACACTATAGTATTTACTGGCTTATTTTTTTATTATGAGTTCCTAAATTTGACATTGTCCTCTTTCTTTCTTAGATTGCTTTTTAAATTTTACTGGAGTGAATATTTTTTCAGGAGAGTATTTTCAGGGCACAGACAGCAATTTATAAAGGTGCATAGATATTAATTCTCTGAATACTCCTGAAAAAGTCTTCATTTTGTTCCAAATTTGAGTGGAATTTTATATTTTTAAAGAATTCTGTGTTCAAAATATACTGAAATTTTAAAAACCACTTCCATTGTCTTGGCATAGTCAACATTTCAAATATTTGTTGAAAATATGTTTATTTCTTTGAAAATAATATGATTTTTCTGTTGCTCTGAAAATATTAAAGACTAGTGTTTATCTTGGAATTATAAAATTTCAGCAGTATATTTCTTAGCTTGTAATTTTTTTGTTGTTTTATTCCAACTAAATGTTCAGTGACTATTTTTATTCTGGACAAATAAATCTTTCTTTACCTTTGGAAAATCATAATCTATTATCTTTTTTTTTTTTTTTTGTACTGGGTATCGAACTCATGACCTTGTACTTACTAGGCAGGTGCTTATGCCACTGAGTTAAATCCCTGGCCATAATCTATTATCTTGTTTCATTATTTCTTTCATTATTTCTGCATACTCTCTTCTGAAATTCATACTCTAGTCTTATTTAATTGTCCATTTCATTACTCTTCTGTTTATCTTTTCTCTGTTTTGAAATCCCTGTATGATGGATGTTGACTTCTTTGGCTCTGTTTTCTAACCTATTAAGTTATACTTCAATTTTTTGATCTATGTTCTGTGAAAGTTTCCTGACTTTATCTTCCAGATTATTAACTTACTTTTCAGTCATGTTTATTCTACTCTTACTTACCCTGGAATTGATTTTTAAAATTACACTGTTAATTTCTAAGTACTTTCTTGTTTCCTAGTTGCTGATTTTTATGGGTGATTTTTCATGTTTCATTGATGCAATAGCTTCTTGAATCCCCCTAAGGATATTGATGTATTTTATTCTTACCACCTTTCATTTTGTTCTCTCTCGTCTTGAATTCCATCATTTACTTTGTTGATTTAATCTTTCATATAAGTGCCTGTCCTCAAAATTTCCTAATCTTCCATTACAGGCTCATAATAAAATGAAAGACTAGAATAGACAATGCAAGTACTGTAGCTGTGTGTCTTGTCCTTACAGGACAGTGGTTCCCCAGGAGGCCTCTTCACTAAAAGAGAAAGCTGCCCGGGGCTCTGTGAGAAGTGGCTGGGAAAGCCAGCAGCAAGACTCCTTCCATAGAAAGGAGAAAATACAAAGCTGGGGGTTCCTAGACTGCCAAAAAGGCTTTCCTTTGGGCACAGAACATTTTTACCTCCTTTTGAGAGATGTGGTTTTCTTCCCACCCTCTCCGCCACTGTGGAGACTAACGGTTATCATCACAGGCTCACCTGTCTCCCTCTTCCTCTGCACTGCCACATTCAAGTGCTTGCTGAACAGTATTTACACTTTAATTGTAGAACAGCTTTTATTTATTTAACCTGTCCTTTAGAAAAGAATCAAGTTTTTAAAGTCAAGTGGTTCAAAGATCTTTTTACACATCACACTCAAGAGAAGCATATCATATTAAAGGTCAAGCTGTGTGAGGGTTTCCTACACCATGCAGGGAGGCCAATTGACAGGTCTGTATTCCACCTATGGCTCCATAGCTCTTGCTTTATCTATCACAATTATGTGTAGAGATGATTCTACCCCACCCCTCATGTCAAATATAAGCACAGGAAAGACAAAGCACCTTGTTTTTTTTTTTTTTCCCAGTACCTGATCCACATCCTGGCGTATACTCACCAAATATATAATAAAAACTAAAATTTATTGAGCATTTTTATATACCAATTTAAGCTTAGTACTTTATATGTATTATGTGATTTATGCCACTTAACTGTCACAAAAACTCCGAGTAGTTTCTATTATTAACCATTTTACAAATGATGAAATAAGAAAATGAGTAAATTTCACAATTTTGTGCCTGGAGTATAATAATATCATGGTTCAATGGAAAGAGTATGGGCTTTAAGAGCAGTTTGTGAAGCCCTCTTACATGAACAGATGCACTTTTGAACAAGTCACTTTGCTGCTTTTAGTTTCAGTTTGCTGCTCTGGGAATGAGGGTTATATCGGGCTGGGAGATTGTGGCTATTAGTGATAATTTATGGAAAACATTTGTACAGATCCTGTGAATGGCAGATGTATGGCAACAAAATATCATCATTAGCATTCTATATTAATATTATATAACATTCTTAATGAAATTTGTATCTTATTTCTGATCATCATTGAAAAACAAATTACTCCGTTTTCAGCATAGCTCACCATAACAGGAACATAATACTACAAAATGTCCCCACATTTCAATAGCTACAGCAAACAATGATATACAACAGAGAATCCTAAGAAGCTAAACTCCAAATATACATCTCCACCCAACATGCCTGGAAGTGGAAATGTCAGAGCAGATTTCCTCCCTAATCTTGCCAGGCTGGTTCTGTGTCTATACCAGTTTGGAATCTAGTGTTAGCCACAGACCTACAATATTTTTCATATTTTTTTGGTTTAAAAATACTTAAAATTCTCCATTATAAAATATGTTATATTGCCTAGTGAAAATTAATTATAGATGTTTTTGAAAATCAATTTGGTATCAAAAGTCTGGAAGTCTCTATACCTATGCTTTAATACTACATCTACCACTTAATAACTATGTATGGTAACCTGGGTGTGTGACTCAACTCTTCTTACTAATGTTCTGTCACTTGAAAAACAGCACCACCTAGAAGACAACAACAGAATGTCATGCTCTGAAGTTCCCTATGTTCAAATGAGGGCTCCCTCTTTTATGGCTATGTGGATTTATATCATTGTTTAGATTCCTGGGAAATGGGACTATAATTCATTCAATTGTTAAGAATGAAATAATACAAGTAGATGAAATAATAAGTAAATGAAATGATACAAGTAGAATGTTTGGTACAATGTTTGAAAGAAAGTGAGTGATAACTAAATATCAGCGATCTTCATAAGTCATCAGAAACCCATAGAGGGAGTCACACAATATAACACTCAACTTTGCAAACATTACACAGTCATTAGTAAGTTCTGCCTTGCACACAGTTTTAAATACTATGTTAACATTTGGTTACTTTCATTCAAAATTTGGGAGAAACAAATTCACCAAGTGTTGGGATCTCAATTTAGATTATAATCTCATACTACAAACCACAGCTTGGTCCACAATAGAGTCCCAAACTCAGATGGAGCTAGGTAGGTAATGAAAGTAAGTGAAGCAGAGAGAGGGTCAGAGAAAAGGTCTTTTTTGTTTTCTCTCCTGTGAGAAAGAGAAATTTTTCTGTACTGTAACAATAAAAAATACTGCCAGGGCTACAAGAAATGGCATTGGGCACTGGCCTCAGTATCAGGGAGTCAAGAGAAAGATGTGGGGGCCCAGTGACCCAAAAGCGTAAGCCTGATCCAATGGCAGCAGCACTGCTGGGCTCCAATCCACAGCTTCTACGAGTGCGTTCAAAAGAAGCAAAAAAATCTGGGTCGACATGCAGAATCACTCATTTTTAAATGGTAATTCATTTAAAAAAAAAAATACTATGTGATTGACACCAGTAACTTCTGGGTAGCTGGACCTGACTCCAGGACACTTGAAGTTCACTGTGACTTCTACTTGCCATGTGAAGTTCCTCCCAAATGTTAAGATAAACAGCTTCAGTTCCAAACAGCCAAGAAGTACATGTGAGCTTCTCTCTGAGATGTTGATACTACAGACACATCATGAGTTGAACAGTCCTTGAGTTTGTTTCCTAGCAAACAATTTAGGAAGAAAAGAGCTGCAGCTTTGTTTCAAAGGCTCACAACTGCCGCAAATCAAGCAGTGCTCCTGATTTGGCAAAGAACCACACTTTTAGAACCATGTCATTTAACCTTTTTAGAAGGTATAATTCAATCCCTCAAACTCCCGCATGTGCTTTTAAGCAGCTGGTGAGAACTGGACAACATTCTGTCTAAAACAAAGAAAGCTATTGTTTTCCTTTGTGCTGCAGAAACAGCCAGAGGTTTTGTCTGCTCTCCTAGCAGGGATGTTTCTTCCGGCAAAAGAGTTACAGAACAATGTGCTTTGTGTGCACCTGCTGACAGACACATGAAAAGTCCCTCCTGCGGCCCACTGGGGACTGAGACTGAAATGTAAGAATTATCTACCAGAACCAAAATTAAAGTAGCCCTCTGCAACTCTTCTATGCTGCCAAAAGAAGAAGGCTTTTGGTCATCTCTGCCAAGTTACTTAAAATAGCAGAAAAGGGTTGCAATTTCACTGCTCATATAATGTGTAGGACATCTTGGTTTTCAAAGTCAATCTGTTATTCTTCACTCAGCCAAGGTGTACAAGTGGGCATTATTAACCAATCAGCGAGCAAACAGAAAGAACTTTTTAAGAACCATCCTCTCCTGTGAATGTAGACAAACCTGTTTTTGAGCTGTGACACTGAACACGATAGATTTTCTTGTACCCACTAAAGGGTGACCTGTAAGAAAGGACTAAAAACTGAGGTTCTACAGTATAAGCTCAGTTATGAGACTGCTTAAGAGATAGGTGTCATATATGACTGGTTACATCATCTTCGGCTTTTAACTAGGAAATCTATGATAGTGTTTTATCAGTGGAACTTCAGTGTATCTCTGTTCTTACTCATATATCTAATCACCCCCACTAAACAATACCCTCCATTTGTGGCACATGGTTTTTGTTCTCAAACAACAAAATCTGATTAAGCATTATCATAGGCATTTCATAATTTTAAAAGTTTCTATCCAAAGTCACAGACTATACTAAAACAGGTGGGGAAATATTTCACCAGGGACATTCCATAGTGAATTTCTCTAGGCATGTTCACTTTTTAAAAAGATTCTTCATTCATCCATTTCAGTCACTTAACAAGTAGGTACTAAAGATCTACCATGTTTTTAGCACTATGTGAGTCACTGAAAGGACAAAGAAATAAGGCAACATTCTCAGGGAAAATATGAAATGGGTATTCGCTTATACATCACCCAACCACCATTTATTAAGCACCTACTATGACATAGCACTGTGCCCAGACATACCAATATGCACTAGTTACAATTGACACCTCGAGAACTAGAGAAGATACTGCGAGCAGTAACATGTAGAAGGTACAAGGATAACACAGAGAAATTTACAAGCTCTCTCTGAAGAGTAAGGGAAGGCTTCCCAGAGAAGACAATGCAGATGAAGCCTGGTGATTGTCTCTACATAAAGCAATACACCGAGCCACAGAAAAAAGGACCTCTCCCCTACTGCAAATCTTACACCGATGTGAAGTTCATGGCTGAGATATATTAGAAACCAGTAACTATAAAGCTTAGAAATAGAGCAAATCACACCTGCTTGCCACAGTGGCTGAATCTTTTATACAACCTCCGTATTTTCAGAGGTCTCACCAGTATTAAATGTCACAAGGAGGGTAAATAGCAAACCCAAGGAAGACTAGACTAGCAATGATATATGGGATTATATAATGTCAGTGTCAAGACATGAAAAATCGGTGAAAGGGAATGAGATAGGAGAAAGTAAGAAGAATACTTAGGAAAGAGCATTTGGAGGTAGAATATTGTTGTAAGCAAGACAGTAACGTTGGACTCAATTTTGTGTTTTAAAATGATCGATATTACAAAATGTACAAGAAAAGAAAGACCAATTGATTGGTGCCCTCTCTTCTCCAGGGAGACAAAAAAAGACAAAGAAAAACATTTTCCAATTGAAATGATTCTCTTTCCTTGTTCTAAAAAGTTCGCAGTTGCTTCTGAAGACAAGGATGTTCTTGCAGCCAGGCTAAGCAAATATTAGAGGAGAGAAATCTGAGAGTGGAAGTCTATGATCCAACAATGCTATCAACCTTGAGTTGTCAAAAAATAAATATTAGCATAAAAGACATTTTAAATATGCATTGGAACCCTCACCCCTTATAATTAATTGCTTCAGTGGTCACTTGTCAGATAAGTGAAAATTAGCTGTTACTGGAAAAATATACCGATATATTAATTAACATTTACTTGATATTCTTTGTAAAAAAGAAAAATCCAAATTAATTGTTTGTTATCAGGCAGAATATATAAATGATTGTATGAATCAGTTTTTTTACTGCTATTAATTTATTCATAATCTTATGATTTGTATTCCTTATGGGACTGTGATCACTTATGAATATGAAAGCAGAAAATATCACTAGAAAAACATTGAAATAGCTTATACTTATTTTTACAGAGCAGACTATATCTATGGATACAATTTATTCTAAATTTTATATCAACATTATTTAAGTAAATATTATATACATATTTAATATGATTCTATTTTCTATATTTCAAAAAATCCCTTGTTCTTATGAAGCAACACTATTCTGTATTACTACACCTGTGACATGCAGGTGTACCACCACCTTAAATTTAGGTACCAACAAAGTATATGCCTACGATCCCTTCGGCTCTCACCGTCTATGGTTCTATAACCATTCCTTTGAGAACTTATTGTCAACAAGTCTTGGAATAACTCAAGGTGACTGTTAATATTTGAAATTTTTTAGGAATAAATTCCATCTTTGAACTGATGATACAAAGCTGAGGTGTACCTCAGTGGTACAGCATTTGCCTGGGTCTGATCCCCAGCACCACAAAACAAAACAAAAACAAAAAACCCCAGAAACTGACGATACACTACATTACTCTCTAATTTTTCAAGATGACAAACAACAGCCAGGAAATTATGTTTTCATAAATAAAAATTTGTGAACTGTTTACATAATGATAAGATAAAGGTTTTGTATGTGTTCTTTGAAACATGCACGAGGAGTTCACCATAATCAGATTTTTTGTTTTGCTGCAGTTAATACAATAGCACTATTGAGCTAGGATAATATCTCTGTTCAAATTCCAACTTATATTTACTTTTATGTGTTTGTATTGAGAATATTGAAGGAAGCAGTAATGTAAGTAACAAATCCTGTTGGATGATGTTTCTCCTATTGCAAATAAGACACACTCTTTATACTACATAGCCCTATGAAAAAGACCCAAAACAATTCACTAGAAATTCTTTAAATGGTGAATAAAATTTTCAAAATTTAGTTGCATAATAGAAGCAAAGACAAAAATCACATGATCATGTCAATAGACACAGAAAAATCATTTGACAAAGCCAACAATCACTCATGATTAAAACCCTGAAGAAAATATTTATAGAAGGAACTTATCTCAATCTGACAGAAGCCATTTATACAAACCACAATATCATATTAAATGAGGAAAAACTGAAAGTTTTCCTTCTAAAATCAAGAACAAGACTAGGATGTCCACTATCAACACTCCTGTTTAACATAATCCTTTAAACATTAACCACAGCAATCAGGCAAGAGAAAGAAATAAATAGGATATATATAGGAAAGGAAGCATTAATATATCATTATTTACAAAGCACCCAAAAAATTTCACTAAAAGGCTCCTAGGATTAATAACCAAATTCAGCAAAGTATACAAAATCAACACACAAAAATCAGTAGCATTACTATACATGAATAATAAATTCACTGAGAAATAAATTAGAAAAATAATACCATTCTCAGAAGCATTAAGAAAAATTAACTACTTAAGCATTAATTTAACCAAGGAAGTAAAAGACCTCGAAAACAAAAAATTATGTCACTTTGCAAAAGGATATTGAAGAGGACATCAGAAAATGGAAAGACATCCAGTGTTCTTGGATAGCCAGAACCAATATAAGTGAAGTGACTATACATGATCTCAGTCAAAATATCAACAGCATTCCTCACAAATCTACAAAAAAAAAAAAAAATCCGCAAATTCACAAGGCACTGGGAAAGATAGAGAATAGCAAAAAGGAAATCTGGGTAACAATAACAAAGCAGAAGGCATCACAATCCCAGGTTTGAAAATATATTACAAAGCTACAGTGATTTAAAAAAGAAAACAGCATGGTACTGCCGCAGAAAGAGAAATGTGGAGCAATGGAACAGAACAAGACACAGAAACAACCCCAGGCACATTCAATTTTTTTGATCTTAGACAAAGGGGCCAAAAAACACACTGAAGGGGAGATAGTACCTTAATAATTGGTGTTAGGAAAATTGGATGTCTACATACAGAAGATTGAGTATAGACCCCTCTATCTCTAGCAGATAAAAATAGGTAAAACTCTCAAGGACATAGGCACAGGCAAGGACATTCTGACTGGAAGCCCAATGGTGCAAAAAATAATGAGAATCAACAAATGGGATCATATCAAGTTAAAAACCTGTAATCAAAAAAAAAATCAAAAAAGTGAAAAGACAACCTACAAGATAGAAAAAAGCTTTTTTGTTAGCTATTCCATTGACAGAGGACAGCTCAAATATAAAAAGAACTAAAAAAAAAAAAAATAGATACCCTGCAAATAAAAGACTCTCTCGAGTAATGGGCAACCAAAATGAATAGACACTTCTCAGAAGAAGAAATACATATGGCCAATAAATAAAGAAAAAAAATGTTCAAAATCACTAGCCATTCAAGAAATTCAAATTAAAACAACAAAATACTATCTTGCTCCAGAAAAAGTGGCTACCATCAAAAAATCAATAACGAATGCTGGCAGGGCTGCAGAGAAAAAGGAACTCTTCTGAGTGAATATAAGCTAATACAACATCATGGCAATCAGTATGGAGATGCCTCAAAATAGAAGTTGCATTCAACTCAGCTATACTGTTTCTAGATATCTTCCCAAAAGAATTAAAAACATCATATTACAGAAACACATGCATATCTATGCCTCCAGCAACACAATTTACAATAGTTAAATCTTGGAAACATCCTAGATGCCCAACAACAGGGAAAGGGTAAAGAAGGCATGGTATTTATATACAATGGAATACTACTCTTCTATAAAGTTGGATAGATCTGAGGCATTTGTAGGTAAATGGATGCACCTTCAGGCCATAATGCTAAGTGAAATAAATCAGACACACAAGTTTATGGCACAACATAAATATAAATAAAGAGCAAAATTAAAGAGTAAAGAAATAGGCAAATCTTTTTCAAATGGGATGGGGAATAAGAGATAGAGGAGAAAGGGAAAAGGATTTGGAAAAAAAAGCAAACAAAGAAAAATGGGAACAGACCTTTTGCAAATAGGAAGGTGAACAAGAGTTGGAGGGAGCAGGGGCTGGTGGGAAAGGAAAGAAACAAAAAAGAATTAAGATGTGTTATGTACAAATTCTCCACGACAAATGTAATCATTATGTATTCCAAACATGTACTAATAAAAAATAATTTTAAAAGGCATTGTCATTTGAAGATATAGTTTAAAAGTATCCAGATGATAACTGTAAAAAAGTGAGCTGAATGATAGATATTGTTAAATCATATTTTTTTGCAAGATGATGTTTGTGAAAAGTATTCTCCTTTAAAATTTTTTAACTTGTGGTTTTGCTCTCATATTATTTACTCTCATATCTAAAAAAAAAATTTACTTATAATGTGAGATTCTCAATTCTTCACACAGAATGATCTCCTTTTCCTTGCCCATAATTTTAAAATCCCACTCTAGCTTACTTGTACTTTTGCACATGTTTGCTTGTGTAGGTGGTGATTACCATGCTGGTATTTTAAGTCTCTAGATTACTGGATCAAGGAAAAGAGGCTGGTGTTTGCCATGGTAGAAGGGGCTCCTCCCTCCCTGAAGAGCCCATCCTCCATCTGCCCATTGGAAGACCTACAAGTTAAAATGCTAAATACAGCAAGGGCCTACAGTGGCTGAAAAGTCTCCGCTAGTGTTTTTATTGATAACTTTACAAGCTTTGGAATGGGTCCTAAATGTTTCCAAGCAATTCCTTCTATTTGCACCAGCTGTTTGAGGATTGAATCAAAAATCTCTGGCATCACAAAGTCAATTATTCAGAAAATGCCTTTCCATGTTGTACTCAAGCCAGCCAGCCTCCTGCTGTTCTGTTTCTTCTCCTTCTGCAAACTTTTAAACCAATCGTGTGTTTGTTAGAACCTCTACCAAATGAAAGAGTAGGAGAAATTAACGTTACGAGTGTGTACTAAAAGCACTAAAATGATGAAATTTACTAAGGCAAAAAATTCAGAAGATGATTTTAGAAAACAAATCCTGAATATTATCTGTATACTTTAATTGTCTATGATAACTTTATCTTTTAAAAATACAATTAGATTCACAAACAGTTATGTATATTACAATAAAGATAATTTATGTCCATTCCAAACCTGACCTCCAAAGAATAGAATTAATAACTCAAAAAACTAAGTATAGTTCAATAGCTATATTATCATATATTTTTACTATCTATTACCTTGAAAATCATCTGAAATAAACTAAGAAATACACTACCAACACTAGCTTTGCAAGGAGGCTCAGAGTATTTTTGCCATAATTTCTCAAAATTGTACATATCAATAGTAAATTCTAATAGTTCTAATAGTAAATTTTTGTAAATATTTGTTCTAATAGTAAATTTTCCATCTTATCATCTTAAATAAGCTTTAAAGTAGTATGTCAAAGAAAAGTTCATTCTTCTCTTAATGTAAATACTTCCCAAAATGAAGCGACTTCTACCCCTGTAGAAATAAATGTTACTCCAAATTCATGAAGATTAAAAAGAAAACCAGTGTAGTGTTATGCAACATAAGAAACACTACAGTTGCTCTTTTAGAAGAAGGCAGAATACATCAGCTGTCAAAAGCCAGGCCACACATACCTGAATGGTTCCAAAGCAGAAATACTCTGCACTCTAGATTTGAGAAGTTAGAAAATGAGACAATGATTAGAAGCCATTATGATTTCATAAAGATGAAAAATACCAAACTAACCTCATAGATATGTTTACTTTGGATGCTGACTCAAGAAAAAATCATAGACTACCCACTACTGTCCTTCTAGCCTAATGCACAACAAAACTATCTGGGACACTTCTAGGACTGTGCCCCTGAAACCTATCCCTATGGCTTGAAACAGAATTTCCTAATGTGACATTTTAATAAGCTCATTAGTGAATTGATAAAAACAGCATTTATTCACAGCATTTGTGAATCCCAGGCATGTAAAGATCATTTGATATTAGGCATATTATCCACAAGTTATTTGGGGCATTAGGAGAAAAAGTTAGAGAAACAAAATAATATGAGTTAGACATGTGGGTCAGCAGGCTGGGTGCACAGTGCTTGCCTATTGTGTGCCAGGCCCTGGGCTCAAGCCCCACCACTGCAAAAAGAAACATGGGTCAGGTGTATTCATTGTTAAAAAGCCGATCTGTCAAGATGATAATCATTCCTTGGGTGAACCTAAGACAAAACGGTCATTGATGTCACCCACAGGCCGTCTTGGAATGAAATTTCTAGTGTTAGCCGTAAGGGTCCGTCCCTGGTTCTGTAGTTTTCAGAATTTTAACAAATATTTCTGCAACAATTAAAAAGGCTGATTGTAGCTGATTCAACTGAAAGAAATAGCTCTCCTAAAACACAATGAATTTGGAATTTAAAAATCTTCATCTTAAGACAAATAAAAATAAGATGATATTTAATAGAAATAAACGCAACATGCTAGATGCAAGCTTAGTATATTGACTTCAAGAAGCGGGTGGGATGTTAATGTGGCAGAGTTTTCAGCTTTTCCAAATTCAATGAAGAAAAAGTAAGACAAGCATTTGAAAAAATGAATGCAAACTGGTGCTATATTAATAGAGCAAAGGTGGTAACAAGCACAGGCTACTCTATGCTGTCAGCAGCTCTGTGGGTGAGGGTATAAATCTGTGTAGGATTACCGTAAAGGGGAGAGGGAGGCAGTAGCAAGGCAGAAGTTTTAAAATAACAGATTAACCGAATGGAGTCCCCAGGGCCAGTGCAGATGCTTCTGGTTCCCCCACCAGGGGCTGAACATCCAAGTGAGTGTCTCTAGCAAAGGAGGGAAGCTCAGAAGAGGTTGTGTGGAGGATCACATTTCCAGTGACCTAGTAATTCTCCAGTTATACAATTTTCTGGGTGTTTTTGTTTCTGTTTTTGCTCGGTGTGGTGGTGCTTATGTGTAATCCCAGCACTCAGGAGGCTGAAAGAAGAGGATTGCCATGATCCGAAGGCCAGTCTGGGTTGCATAGTAAGTTCAAGGCCAGCCAGAACTACATAGTGAGACTGCATAAATAAAATAAAATAAAATAAAATTTGTCATTTTCTCCTTTTATGTATGATAATACTGAATATCATACAAAGTAATCATAATGAAAGGAAAACCAAACTACACATGATGACTACTTAGTCAGAACCCCTTCTTAAACAGCAAGGGAGGAAAACAAAGAAGGGAGTTGTCCCGCCCAGTTCTACGTTCACTGCATAATATATCACAGGCTCTCAAGTGTCATGAGGATCAGAATTGCTGAGCTACTTATTCAAAGTTCAGATTTCAGAAACTTACCCTCAACCTAGTACATCAGGCTATTTTGTGAGTCCCTTTGAAAGTACATTTGAATGAGCATCCAGAAGGAATTCTATGGCAGCTGATCCAAGACCTACCTTTGGAGACACCGTAAGGAAAGGAGGTTGCCAGGTAAGCTATCTCTCCCAGGAGACTTCCATCAGGGTTCTGCAGTCCCTCGCCTGCTCAGGTTACCCAAGCCACCACCTGACTCTGGTGGTTCTCTTTCACAGAAGTCACTCTAGTGCCCAGTATCTGAGAGTGGAGGGATTCAACTCCGACAGCTAGTGAAGACCAAAATCTACAATCCAGAGGTTTCTTGCTCTGACTTAAGCAAGCACGCACCACCACTCCATGCAGACCCTTGTGATTCTGAAGGCAAACCCAGCCTTCTCAATTCACAGCCTAGGCTCCAAAGCAAGATGGCTTATTCAAGTAGAGTGTGCTCACCTTGGAGTCCCATTTCCCCAAAGAGACAGAGAGGAAATGACCTCACACCAGATTTATGCTGGAGTCATGAGTCCTCATACCAAGGATGGCTCTTGAACAAATCTACTTCCTGTCTCAGCCTTTCCCTCTATGGGCCCAAATGTCCAGCAGACTAAGACTTACAGGCTACTCCAGCCAGAATCCACCTCCTTTCATATAATTACATGTTTGCAGTTGCTGCTCCACCCTGGACAAGGTAAGCAACAGGGACAAGATTAAGGTGAGGGAGAAAGAGGTATGTAAGGCACAAAGCATAAGGAGGCACTCATTCTCAGGGCCACATGGGTGTGTTCCAGGTATCTCATCAGCCTTACTCTTGACCTAGCCCTGGATAGCAACCTTTAGCACAGGAAGTAGTTTCCAAAGGTGTGTAAAAGGGTAGGCTGGAGAAAGGGAGATTTGAAGACATGAATGCTGCCCACAAATATGTAAAAGGGGAGAGAAAATAGATTAATTCAATGCCATTCCAGAAAACCAAATTGGGGCCAATAAGTAGCCTGATTTCAGCTTTAAAAGAATGCAATTTTTATATAGTCAGGGCTGGTATTCATAGAACAGTGTAGTAAGTGCCTCACCCAATAATATCACTCATCCTTACAACTCTGAGGTGCTGCAGTGTATCCCTGCCATAGTAGAGAAGAGGGAACTGAGAATTAGACAGGTCAAGTGATTGGTTTAAGGTCACAGAGCTGTTTTTTTGACAGTCAGGGTTAGAAATCAAAACTAGACCTGATTAGTACGAACCCCAGGCTCTTAACCACAACATCAAGTTATTATAACTCTAATTATAAAAGTTGTATTAGGATAGTATATGTGAGCCAAATCCCTATAGTCACCTATCAGGGTATCATAAAAAGAGACCTCAGAAAGGAGAGATTGGCAGTGACACTCTCCAGTTCCAACAGCCCAGAGCACCAAAGCTCAGGTCTGTTTGACCTATCCCAGCAAAGCACACAAATATTCATTGCCCAGAGGTGTGGTGATAAGCAAGAGCTTGTAAGCACTTGGAGAGTGAGAGACCTGGTTTTTCTACCTTATTAGCATTACTACAGACTAGAGTGTGTGAACTCAGGAGCAAGGCAGACTGCACTGGAGGCACTTTCAAGAAACCTGGTGACCAAGTCCCACTTCAAGCAGTACTCACAGAATCTATAGGGGTGGCTCCCAAATTTCCAGTGATTTTAATGAACAGCCAGGACTGTCATTGCTCTAGGTGACAGTGCTCAGAAGTAGAAAAAATTTTTAAGTCTTATATAATAAGTTTGCTTTTACACAAATCAGACCACTAGCTATAAAACAACAGTTATATCATAGTAGCCTTAATAAATTTTTAAAATCTCTGGCCTCCTACAGTTCTTAACTAAATTATCAGTCTTGCTCCAACTCTAATATTTTTAGGTCAAAAGGGCCTTGAATACCATATCATGGCTATTCCAGAGCCGATGTGATTGTGCACACTTAAGATTCTTTTTGGTAGATGATGACAGTAACCACTAAAGAAGTTTAATGCTTGGGAAAGTGAAGCAAATCTGTAATCCCAGCACACTAGGAGGCTGAGGTAATAGGACTGCAAGTTCAAGTCCAGGCTAGGCACCTTAGCAACTAACTGAGAATCTGTATCAAACTAAAAATAAAAAAGAAAGCTATGCATGTAGCTCTGTGTGAAGATGCTGTGTAGCACTAAAAATAGATAGATAGAGGTGAGCAGAATTAGCTACTGCTAATATATATAGATATATATATGATAGATAACTACATTACTAATCTCTGTTAGTTCATCAAAAAGAAAAGTTTATGCTTTCATTGTTTGATCTTTTTCATGCCTATATCTTGTAATGTGAACAACTATTTTGAAGATAACAATGCACAATATATTAACCATTGTTAATCTCCTATTACTTCATTCTGAAATTCTATATCATCATTTTTATTCTCTTTTTTTTTAAACATTAAAAAAGAGGTTGCTTTTATAACACTTGTGCTATTTAAAAGCTACTCATTTTACCAATAAAATTTCTTATTCATAGCAGAATGATAACTTTCAGTGCTCTATTGTTGTAGAGAAATAGATCATAGAAAAACTTGTAGTTTCTAACGTAGGGTTAGCTGGGCATTGGGCTAGTACTCTTGTTAGCTGGTCAACCATCTCAAGAAATAAAGCCTTGGGCAGGGGGTTCAGCTCTGTGGCATAAGCACCTGCCTGGCAAGCGCAAGGTCATGAGTTGGATCCCCCGTACCACCACAAAAAAAAAAAAAAAAAAAGCCTCAACTGCATACACATTATGTTACTCTGTAAACTACAGAAATTCTAACAACAGCATTGTTTAGCATGGGCGTTGTTCAGTCATGAGTATAGTGGACTTTATTTTACTTTGTGTGTGAAAATATTTTTGGTGACCAAGCACAGTAACTGTGAATATGAAGTTATCTGGTTTATCTGGAAGAGATTAATATTGATAGTGCTTGTAATGACCAAACCTGTGACTGAATTCTTCCTATAGTTTAATAAGGTGACCTCATGCTATCTGGGCTCTACTTACTTCCTCCCAAGGCCATGATAGCCCTGGGCCTGGGCTGAAACCAGTGATGCTCCCAAATGATAAAGAATGAGTGAATTTTCCATCACTAGCTGGTTATTTGTTCTTGATACTTGTACCTGATTTAAGGACACTTTCCTGACGTAAGGAAGGTAGATTGAATACTGTCATCTTTTAAATTTTTTGTTTTTATTTATAAATCTACCAGCTTGTGGTAGATTTCAGGGCACTGCCAATTAAAGAATATTTCTGAAAAAAACTTAATAAAACCCATAGTACTGAGGGGTTTTTTTCGGTTTTGTTGTTTTTGTTTTGTTTTGTTTTGTTTTGTAGAAATAGGGTCTCACTATGTAGTTCAGAATGGCCTTCAATTCACTACATGGCCCGGGTTGGCCTCAAACTCACATCCCTCCTCCTGCCTCAGTCTCTCAAATATTGGGATTACAGGCATCTACCACCATGCCCAGCCTTAAACCCATAGTATTTTATGTATTATTCTATGTAAGCAAATCTATATTTTTATTAGTTCCCAGAAGATTTTCAAGTTTCCACATTTTTGAAGCCTATAGACAAAACTATGAGGTGTGATAAAAAAAAATATGGTGAGGTTTTGGTTTTATTTTATGTTACAATAAAAGATACATTGCCATTAACCCATCTAAAAGATTCCCCCTGGCTTCTAACACATTATTTCATAGCTCTTGTTACTTTCTGGAGCAGTTGTGTGAGTTCTTTTTTTTGAGTATCTTTAACTGTGCTGTTGTGGCTGCCTCAATGTCCTGAATCAAATCAAAATGTTTACCTTTCATAGGTATTTGACTTTGAGAAAGAGCCCACGGTACACAGTGTCACATCCGGTGAATAAGAACATACCATAATGTTTTTGTAAGCCTACCTTTCCAGTAGATAATGCCTGACACCTGCCTCTACCGTATTTTGGATTATACCTCATAAAGATACTCACAAAAGAAGGTGTCCCAAACTGCTTCAGAAAGTGGCAAGAATAATGGGCTGTGTTCAATATGAAGAGAAAGATTTTGAGGGGGGATTAATATTCACCATAAATTTGATCACATCTTGCATGTACAGATTCAAATAGATGATGAGGTGGGAAAATGGCTCCACGGACACCAGGCAAATGTCAGAAGGCACTGCCTGCTGAAGGGAAAGGGTGGAGTCACAGAATGACCAAAGCCATTTTATCCAGCCGTAATGGCATGGTCTCTGCTTAGAAACTGCCCTGAATAACTTCCCAAAATATTTCCTGATATAAAGTAAAAATAGAAACCAATACTTAGCTCTCCTGCAGCCAAAAGTTACATGTAACAGAAAGAAAAATGAAATTCATCCATTTTCATTGTTAGAAGAGGCAGGACTTTCAAGGTTAACTCCATGAGACATTATCCCTTTCCTACATTAAACAACAGAAGCATCATTAAGGGTGAGCTAAACCTCCCAAGGATTCCCTGTGACTGAATAAGCCTGACTTGAGGGCGCAGACGTTAGGGGTTTGGTGGAAGCTGTCTTATATTTCTATGTCTATTCCTGGGTGTGCCATCGACCCAGTGCAACAGGAGCAAATCACTTCATCTTCTCACTGGACTTTATACCTGTTTAGATCCTTTCCTATAGAAAGTGCATTATCTTGAAGAAACCAACTAACTCTGCCCAAGAAAAAAAGGTTCAAGGTGCAAGGAGTGCACTAGTGATCATTAGTGACTCAAAGTCCGATGGGTGATGGGAAATTTAATATTTAATTCCCTGATTTTTTTTTAAGACCTATCCTGCACAACAGTTAACTGAAGTTTTCCACAGCTGAGGAGCAAAATAAACTTGAACATACTAAAACTGGCCTCACTGGAGATTCTCATGTAAGTTAAAATGTGTGACCTGGCACACAAGCACACAACTGAAAACTAAGTGTTCAGAAATGCAGTCCCCGCGCTGAGTTAATCAGAAGCAGAATGAGAGCAAAATGCAAAGGGGCGCCAGAAGGGTCAGTAACGCAGAAGTCAGGAGCAGTTAAAGGCAATACTGGTTTTTTGTTTTTTTTTTTTTTTTTGGCTTTTTGAGATAGGGTCTCGCTATGCAGTTCAGGCTGGCCTTGAGCTCACTTTGTAGCCCAGGCTGGTCTCGAACTTGCAACGATCCTCCTGCCTCAGCCTCCTGAGTGCTAGGATTACAGGCGTGAGCCACCACGCCCGGCTAAGGCAATACTTTTAAAACTCTAAATTTTTAAAGTCTGCGATGGGGAAGATATCACATTTAAAAAGTACTTTTAAATAAAGAAATACCATACAGAACCATACATGAGCTAGAAACAAGAGAAAAAGAATCAGTAATACTGATCTTGTCTTTATCTAAAATTTTGATTTGGGGTTCCTCATGGATATTTTTTTTTTGTATTATTAATTTCGAGTCTCAAACACTACAGAAAAACATCACTTGCTCGATGGCTGAGATCGGGAGCCCCTTACACGAGGCCCAGGCGGCAGGTCCCCGCCCCCGCCCCTGGCCCTGGCCCTGGCCCTGGCCCTGGCCCTGGCCCGGGAGGTCGGGTCCCCACAGCCAGGGCTGGGCGCCGAGGGCTGCTCCTCCCGCCGCGCCTACCTCGCTCGTCCCGCGTGCCGAGCCTCCGGGCCAGCGCCAGCTCTCGCTGGATGCGGCTCTCCAGGAACGCCTGCCTCTGGCCCAGCATCGCCTCGGTCTCCCGCAGTCGGGCCAGGGCCTCCGGAGCGCTGGGAGCAGCCCGGGCCTTGGAGGAGCCGCCCCGTCGGAAGAACTTGCCCAACTTGCTCATGGCTGCGGTGGGGGAGCCCGCGAGCCCCGACCCGGCGCCCGTGCCGGACAGGTGAACGAGAGGGTCCACTCGGGGCCCCCGGAGCGGCTGCGCTCCTGGGAACCAACCAGCCGTCGGGCAGGTGACACACACACTGCTGGGCAGTTCCTGGCCGCGGCCCGGCCCCGCCCCTCCTGCAGGCCGGGGAGGGACCCGGGATCCTGGGCCGGCCGGCGCCACCCGGCCCGCTGGGAGCTGGGAGGACTGAGAAGAGTTGGAAACCTAGGAAAGACGGCCCCGAAGTTGCTGCTTTGTGTGCGCTGGGACGCACCGGGGATGGAGAGGGGGTTTGTGAGAGGCTGAGAAAAGAAACCAGTGATGCGGGGCTCTTGTGCCAGGCGTGAAAGGTGTGCGTATGCAACATGCTTTATTCTATGCGTGTGTGTGTGTGTGTGTGCACGCACACAGTGTTCTCATATTCGGGTCTCTTCTTGTGAACAAGAACATTCAGGTCTCTTCCTCTGGGTGCTATTTAAGTGAGGATGTGTGACTTTGGGGACATTTGCCTGCCCCAGTAAGTGAGAAGCTGCTGGGCAAGCTGAGCTTGTCTGCGTTTGTGTGGTCCCTGCTGGTTGATGTGGCCTGATCATCTTTACATGGCTTCAAGTGGATAAAAGATGGTGGTCACCTCTTCTCCTAATGTCAGGACTTAGGAGTGTTTTGGTGGTTGCACTTACTTCTGTAACTGGAATGTAAAACTTTTAGCGAGATTGCCAGTGTACGAAAAAACTTTCTCTGGGGCTATCCTGTGTGTTCAGATCTTTTTCAGATGCTTTCCTCGACACATAAATAACATAACACAAAAAATATCCAAGAGAAAGGAAACAGCATTTTGCTCATGCCTGTTGTCTCTGTCCCATCCATTAGAGCAACAAGCAAAAGATGTTGTTAAAATGCCTGGACAACAGTGTAGAATAATCATGGATGGTGTTGCCACGACTGGACACCTGTGTTAAGCATGCTACAAAGAAGTGGAATTGAGTCTGCGTTCTAGATTTCCTAGACAAGCATGGTATGCTGCATAAGCAGCATTATCCAACATTATCAGAACCTATTTGTGATCATAAGCCAACCTCTGCTAAAGGGAAAAATGACATCCATTACTATGACAAATTCACCTCAATATCCAATATCAATAACACAATTTTGTCTCCTGTCATGTTAACACAGAGCAGCAAATGAACCCATGTGATCTGGCATTATACAGAGAGCATCAAATTTTGCCAAAGAAATTGAACATTTTCACAGGAGGTTTACCAGTAGGCTACACACATGCATGCATTTTCTCTCTCTCTCTCTCTCTCTCTCTCTCTCTCTCTCTTTCTCTCTCTCTTACAACTTCTTAGTAACCCCATTAAGCCACCTCTTACCATTTTCTGCCTGGCCATCAAAAGCACATATGGTATCTGTTTTGTTCTAACGTAGTATAATCATAAACAGAAACAAGTATCATATATTTTTGTTATCTCAAACTATCATCAACATTTTTTGGAACTTGTTTTCTTGATTAAATTCTTAAGTGCTTTGACAGTTGAGAATATAGTTCACATTGCCAGTCTGTTGACCCAACCTTGAGTGTTTTCTATTGTAACATATAATAAGAGTACAAGCATAGTCTCTCCTCCAAGAACATACGCTCTTTCCAGGGAATAGTGACATATTTTGAACTGCTGTGTGACAAGCATGCTACACTACATTATCAATTTCTACATAAAACCTGCAAAACAGGCAATGCCATTTCTATTTGACGGATAAAGTACTGAGGTTGATTTGGTTATTGGGCCACATTCACTTAGACAGTAAAAGGTTTTAAAACCTATGATACTTTCATTATTTATATAACCTCATTCCCCCTGAGTTGGTCCAGAGGAGAAATTCATTTAATATGTGTTTAATTTTTTTAGAAAATGGGTAAAGAAGTTGTTATGAGTTTATTACATTTAAGAGATCCCACAAGCATTACTGAATTCATGGAAGGTTACAGTTAAATAGGATAATGAAACATTGTTTTGTGGTAGACTGTGCTTTTTATTGAAGGAACATTGAACAAGTGGAAAAGAGGGCCTGAAACTTACAGTGAGGATGTGAGTACCCACCCATGTGTTCATCATCACACACTTGCCGAGTATCTGTATGTTATAGCCATTGTGCTGGTAGGAAAAACAAGATAAAATAAACCTTTTCTGTTCCAATACATATTACAGTTTAAGGAAGAGGCCAGAAGTTAAATAAATTATCTCACAAAAAATGGACTTTATAGGTTAAAGTTCTAATAAGTTCTATGGGAACTATGGGAATAAATAATACCAGAAACTGGTTTTCTCTTGAGGTCAAAGAGTGGCCTAAAACAGTGCCATTTAATTGGAAATTTCAATGATGAATAGAACTTACCTAAGTTTGCAGAAAGAAAACTAGTGTTCTAACATAAGTGATCACTCATTTCTGCCTTTATTTGTTTCGCTATTCGTGTATTTTTGTCTAGATACATTATATTTACCCAACATAACTCTAAATGCAGAAATTCAGTAGTAAATAAGAAGATAAAAATCCATCTATTTTGAATACTTTCTAGTTGAGAAGACAGATAATTAATGAAGGAAATAATGTACTAATGTGCTATATGGGAAAAAGTGGAGGCTATTAGAAAAGTAAAATGGTAATCACATGTACAAATATCTTGAGTCTGTAGTATTAGAAATTGAAAGAATGATAGAGCAACTGAGGTTTGGAGATAGGACAGTGTGATGAAACTGCCTTCAAATGTAGGCAAAGTCCAGATCATGTAGGTTCTGTACCATGTGCTAAGGATCCTATACTTTGGCTGGAGAAAAAAAATTAATCAGAAATTAAAGAATCTAGTCACTATAATTCAATGAAAAAAATCTCAATTTATTATGTAGCACTTTCAGAAGCACATATGCAAAGCAAGATACATTTACATTAAAAGTCATTCCCTTCCATTAATACATAAATTCAGCAGGGAAAAGTTAATACTCGCAAGCAAGTAAACCAGCCAAACACACATTAGTGTTTAATCTGTCAGTGAGATGTAGAAAATAAATTTTTAAATCAATGGCTTAAAAGCTGAGAATAATACATTAATCTTCATTCAATACTCATCCTACAAATGTGGTTTCATAAAGTTTTCAGTATCTAGTGTATTTTTCATTTTCTAATCTCAATTGATCTCAACTAATAAGGAGGCTGTTGTTCATAAAGAATGATCTTGTTCTGGATGATTTACCATGGTTAAGATGGCAAAGGAAATTGGAAATTTATAGATCTGTTAAAAAGACTTGATGTCAGGCTAATTGATACATTTTGGCTACCCCTTGAAATTGCATCCATGTTTAGAATGCCAAATGAGCTTACTAAAGCAACACAAGAAGAATTATCCTTTAAACTTACTGCAGAATAATCATCAAATAGATATTTATTAACCAGCCCAACAAGCATGTACACATTCTTTTCATCAGCAGTTCTTTCTGTTTCTTAGACCAGAATACTGATGGTCTGTAATACTCAATTACAATAAAGAGGACAAAAGTAGACATTACAAAAATAATAATTTTGCAAAAATAAAAGTTTACCCTAATTCATAATGAAAATATATGGTGCCTTTGGCTGAGTTTTCCCCATGTAGCTCTTTATCCATGCTCATTTCATCCCTGATCAGAAAGAAGTTTAAAACTCTAAGGTTTATCACAGCAGATTGTTTCTTTCCTACATCAACCATTTAATGGATTTAAAATGAGATATGGCCCCTACCTCAATGTCCCTCTTACTGTACAACTTATTCAAAGCTGAGTTTTACTTCTTCCTTTACCACCAGAATTTCATTATACTTGAGTGTAATCACATGAATTAATTTTGTTCCTAATCAAGAAACACACAATTTCTCCCCAGTGCTGTTCCCTCCTTTCTCGATTAATAACCTCTGGCTTCCTTTCACTCAAACCAAAAACCTTAAGTCTCCCATGACCACCTGCCCTCCATCATCAAATTCCAGGACTCTGATACAGAATGCTGACTACTTCTCACCATTCCTAAAACTGTTGACCCCGTCTGTGCTTTGAGCCACAGTCAACTCTTACTAGATTATATGAACTTCATATAAATGCCTTCACCCTGCCTCAGATTCCCTACACTGCAGCTGGAGTGGGTCTGGGCAAAACATTCTGAAGGCTTTCTTTGTCTCACTCCTGTTAAAATCCATGGGCTTCACAATGTCCTCAAGTCCTACTTAAAATAATAACTATCCCTCATCTCAATTCAACAATACTTCCTAGTGTGTTCTGCTCACCTGTCTAGTCTGCTGGCCACCGTGGCCTCCTCCCTGTGGCTGGAATGTCTTTGCCCAGGCTGCTTCTCTGCCTAGAAACCGGCCTCTAGCTGTACATGTTGTTAATGCTGCCACCATTTTTTTCAGGTCTTTTCCTATCACCTCCTTATCCCATCATATTTAAAATCACTTTCTCACACCCTAATATCTGCAAAACTTCTGTCCTCTTCCAGATTTATTTTTCTTCAGAGTTCTTTCCACTATCTTTTTTTCCCTTTTTTTTTTGGGGGGGGGCGGTACCCGGGATCAAACACATGACCATGTGCTTGCCAAGCAAGTGCTTAGGCCACTGAGCTAAATTCCATGCCTTCCCCTACGTATTTTATGCTGGTTTTCTTTTTCTTTTTTTTCTGTTCTATACTCATGTAGAACACTCCCCAGGAAAGCAGAGATTGTTCTTTTTTTGCTCAGCAATATGTTCTCAGTTCCCCGAGCAAAGCTGAGCATATTGTAGGCATTCTGTCAATATTTTTGACAAATAAATGAAAAAAAAACATAGACGATAAAATATCCAAACGATGGCACAATACACAAAAAAAAATTTGAAGTTTTCTAGATCCATCAATCTGTGTTACCATTCTGACAATGAGACAGAAGATGCATCTATCTATAGTTCTAATCATTAAAACTTTGAGACCAGTAAGCAAAAGTTCTCACAAAATGTCTGGCCCATCTTATATGGGATAACGGAAAAATCTTGCAACAGATATTAAACCCAGCATTAGTTAAACATTTCTCCTATCAAAAATTCTTCAAAGGGATAATTCAATTTTTAAATATTTTATTCCTTTTCATGGTGAGAATTTCAAGTAAACTTAGAACCTGTTAATGCATCATCCAAAAAAATCTATAGTTAGATTAACTATTCTTGAATAAATGAAATTTAAATTGTCACTTCAAAATAATTTTATGTATGTTTAATCAAGATGACTACAATTATATCTCTAAAGAATAATTACTCTAATTATATCGCTAAAGAATAATATCTATCTAATTATATCTCTAAAGAATAATATCTCTAAAGAATAAAGAATGTTACAAATTTATCTAATGGAGGAAATGATTACTTAAAAAGATGATACTTTTCAACACCCACACATAAGCCGCATGTACACACACACACACACACACACATTGATGGGATAGGTGGTTTGATGATAGGTTTTTCTCTGCATCACACCCTTCCTCATCTCTCTGACTAAGCTCTAAAGGCTAAACATTGTAACACTCTTGGGCCAGGTATGGTGATACATACCTGTTATTCCAGCACCCTGAGAAGCTGAGGCAGAAGGATTACAAGTTCAAGCCTAACATGGGCAACTTAGCAACTTAGCAAGACTGCTTCAAAATTAAAAAATAATAATAATTTAAAAAAGGGACTAGGGATGTCATTTACTGTGAAGCCCCAGGATTCAATCTGCAATATTACAGTCAATCAAAAATAAAATATGCTTTCTTAAGTTTTGCACACTATTTTTAGCTCCTTAACTACTTTTTCTGCCTTGGTTTCAACATGCCTCAATTTGCATGGCTCACACTTAAAGGTATCTGCCCAGAACCAAGCAAACTGCCACACAAGGTGTGGTGTGTGAGAAGCTGGTTGGGTGATAAAAAGAATTTACCACCAGTCAAGGAAAATAGGAGAGGAAAGAGTTTATTGATATAACTGCTAGAGAGCTTTGCATGGATTCCAAGAATGGCATGTGCTGTCAGTGTGAAAGGTGAGGGTTCTTTCAGGTTTTTTTGTTTTTGCTTTTGTTTTGTACCAGGGATGGAACTCATGATCTCGCACTTGCCAGGCAGGTGCTTACACCACTGTGCTACATCTCCAGCCCGAAAGGTGAGGTTTTTATCATTGTTTTGTTTTGTTTCGTTTTTTTTTCAGGGTCTCACTATGTAGTTCTGGCTGGCCTCAAACTGACAGTGATCCTCTTGCCTCAGCCTCCCAAATGCTGGGATTACAGGTTTGCTCCACCATGTCTGGCTTATATTTGATTTTAGAGTGAGCAGAAAGTCTGGAAACATCATCCCAGGAATGCTTTCTTCAGATCATGGTGGTTCTGTTGTCCATCCATCTTAATATCTTAATTCTAAGGATAGCAGGTATAGTTTGAAGACTGACATAATGTTTTAGTTTGATGAGGTCCAATGCCCTTACCATTGCTAGAAGTAATCTTTCTGTATAAAATTAATTAACAAATATATACAGTGAGTAATGTTATGGTCAAGGGGATCAGAATATATATATCTGTTGACAGATATATATATATTCTTGAAAGGGGCTTTTGACATTAAATTTAAATAGGGGAAGCAATGGTATTCTTTAAGATGAGTAGTTACATCATTTAGTGATGTATGCATACTTCCTGTGCATAGCTTAGGGGTGGAGAGTTGATGTTATACTACAGACTCATGCCTCAGCTGCAATGTAGCCTCTAAAGAAACAATGATAAAATAATCATTATGCCCCAAATGAACTATTACAAGAATTTTAAGTAGGGGAAAATAAACTACCATGTTCATATTCCTTGTTTTGAAGATTATATTTTTATTAATCTGGACTAACATTGTAATGGCTTTGAGGGCAGCTGTAGGTCAACACTGATTTATTAATTCATTGATTCAGTGAACAGATATTTTTTGAGGCTTTACTATAAGTCAAGCACTAAGTGATGAGTTGGAGATATAGCAAATAATATGTAATCTTTGTCCTGTAACAAAGTGACAAAGAGCAACAGACAGTAATCAATAATCATTGAAATATAACTTGGAAATTGTGACAAATATTATAAGGAAGCATATACAAATGTAGGAGATCATTAGGGTAATTAAAACAATTGGCCTCCAAAATTATCCTAATTTCTGAAGACTATGACTATTCCGTTTTACATGCCAAAAAGACTTTTTGAGTGTGAATCATTTAAGGCTCTTGAAATGGGGAGACAGTTCTAATATATTTAGGTGGACCCAGTGTAATCACAAGTGTCCTTAGAAATAGGAAAACAGAAGGGTTAAAGCCAAAGAAGGAGATATGAGAGGAAAAAGGAGAAAGATTTGGGTAGGAAGATAGAGAAGTTTGAGGGTACCACTTTGTGAACCTTGAAGATGAAAGAAGGAATCATGAATCAAGGAATGTAGAAATCCTTTAGAAGCTGATAAAGACAAGAAATTGGATTCACCCCTAGAGCCTTCAGAAAGATCATAGCCCTGTCAATACATTGATTTTAGAATTTCTGATCTCTAGAACTTTAAGATAATAAGAGAGTTTGCATTAAGTCATTATATTTGTACAATTTGTTAGAACAACAAGAGGAAACCAGTACATATAAAAAATAACCTGATCCAACCTGGGAAAGATCCTAAGAGCCTCTCTCAAGAGCTGAAAGATGAGGTGCGGATAACCAAGAACATTTGGGAAACAGAGAACACTTTCCAGAGTAAAGGAATTGGTGCATGAGAGAGGGCAGGAAGCTGCTAGGTCCAAATGCCTTAGAGGCCAGAGTGAGGACATAAAAGATAGAGCAGTTTCAGATACTGAAAAGAAGAGACAGGAGTTAAGTCATTTTTATAAACCAGGCTATAAAATTTATTTTAGAGTGTTATTTTAAAGATTAAATGGAATAAGCCATGTAAGTACTTGGCACATAGTAAGTAATCAAAGAGTGTGGACTTTAGTTTTATTAAAGTTTGAATTTAGAATGTTCAAGAGTTAATTCTCAACGTGATATACTGTTGGGCCACAGTTATGATTAGTAAAGGCACAATAATAGAATAACAAACTTACAGACATGTGATAGCGAGTTAAAATCAAATAGTAGCCTCTGCCTATGTTCATGCTGCCTGTCGTGTAGCTACCCTGCTAACTTCAGTCATCCTTGACTGTCTAGGTCCAGATGCTTTTCTTCAGATAATGTGCTGGACTCATTTAACTATTCTCAGCTTATGTTTCCCTTAATTAAGAAAATACAATGCGTCTATCTGGCTTCAAGGACTTTAGTTGGGGTGAAATAATCAAGTCAAAACTACTTTTTAACTCTGCTTGCTTGGCTTGAAGATGTTCCTAAATCCTGACAAACAATTCCTTTTAACCAAATGTATTTAGAGTCAGTTTACTTGACAATACCTGGCTCAATTCAATCCATGTAACCAATCATGTCATGCCTTGTACTTCCTATTTGCAAACTGTATTTAAACTGAAACCAAAACTACCTCAGTGCTGATGATTTGGAAATGAGATTCCCATCACACTGCTAGTATAAAAAACAACAGTTGCCTTCTAGATTCCCTGCAAAGAGTCAGCCATTTGGTTTGATATTGGTTTTCCTGTAACAATACAAGATAAACTGAGATTCAGAAAGGAAAAATAATTTTGTGATACAAATTATGGACTATCACCCTATTCATTTGTTTTATTATCCATCAATCATATCATATTGTACAACAAAGCACCCTAACACTTTAGGGTGCCTCCACAATAGGCATTTATGCTCATGCTTACAGATCTATAAGATATGATTGAAAAATACAGCAAATAAACTTTTTAAAAGATTTCGTTACAGTAAAAGACACACTGCTACTGGTCCTCCTCAAAACAACAAAGTCTTTCTTTGCTTCAAACACTTATTCCAAAAAGTTACCACTTTTTGAAGTAGCTCCAGAAGTCTTCTTTCATCAGTATCTTCAGCTGTGCTATTGTTGCCTTAGTGTCCTGAACTGAGTCAGAATAATTACTTTTAATGATCATCTTGACTTTGAGGAAGAGACAGAAGTCATATTGTGCCACATCTGTCGAATATGGTATATGAGGACATGCTATATCTAGTTTTCTTAATTTATGTCTTTATTTGTACATGTTTGCAGTATATAATTAGATTCACTGTGGGAAGTTGGTATAGGTGTATAATATATCTTAATTCTATTTTCATACACTTGCCCATCCCTCCTTTTAGGGTAAAGGCTTTTATCACCCTGTTTTCCATCATCTATCTTTTATTTTGCTCTTTAACTTAAGGACACACCATTATACTTTTTACAACCTTTTCCATTGGATGGCTCTCAGCAGCAGCATTTACTAAACTTTTGATTACTCCTTGTAAAACACTGGTGAAAGAAAACTTCTAGAATGGTTTTAAGAAATAGAACTATGGCAGAATGGGAAAAAAAGTTGTCAGCCACTCCTCAGACAAAGGACTAATTTCTAGAAGAGCTCAAAAAAATTAGACCTCCTTCCCAAATTTAAAGAACCAATGGAAATATGGGCACCTGAAATGAACAAACACTTCTCAGATGAAATAGAAGCGGCCAATACATAAATGAAAAAAATGTTCAACATTGCTGGCCATTCAAAAAAGGCAAACTGAAACAATACTCCTTCCCACTCCAGTTAGAATGGCTATCATCAAGAAATCAACCAGTAAGAAATTCTGGTGAGTCTGCATGGGTATGGGGGGCTTCTTTCTTGTTAATAGGAGTATAAAGTGGAACAGCCACCAGGCAAATCAGTGTGAAGAGTCTTCAAATAATTAAAAATAGAAATTCCATGTGACCTAGCTATTCCTCTTCTAGATATCTTTCCCAAAAGATTATCTAGAAAAGGAATTTAAAGATATCATAGTCCATGACTGCAGAGACAAGTTAATGAAGAGTTGCACAGAGAATCCCAACATAACTACAATACTGATCTCAGAACAAGGCATTGCCAACATCACAGAAGTCCTCCTCTCACACCATGCATACTTTCCAAAAGTCCATTCCTCACGCCACAGCTATCACTCCAGCTTCTCATCCTTCTCTCTTGCACACTAGCTGTTTTCCTGATTGTCTTATAGGCACACCACAATGCCGTGATCCCTAACAATTTAGCAATGCCTTTTTGAACTTTAAGTGGAATATATGCTAAGCATTCTTTGGGTTTGGTTTTCCACATAGCGTTACATTTTTAAGTTTCATCAATGTTCTTATGTGAAGTTATAACTAAATCGTTTTTACCATGGTAAAGGATGACATGGTTTGACCATACCATGATTTGTTTAACTTTTTCATTGGTGGTGAGCATTTGGCTGATTTTGAGTTTGTACTGTAAGAAACAGCTATTCTGAGCATTCTTGAATATATCTCCTCTGTTTACAGTTCTCCAGTGTATAGCCTCATTACTCTTCCAGCTGGTTAGATTGTGATCACTTTTCCATTCTAACTCCTTGGGGAAATGATGCTTCTATGGAGCAGAAATCTAAATATCAGTTAGTTATTTCATAGATTTATAACAAATGTTTCTTACAAGGCCTGACAGCACTGTGATAAATTGAAAAAAAATCACCAATAAATTAAAGATCAGCTCAATTATAAGGCTGTAAACATATAACCTAGTAAGGGAGAAGATGTTCATAACAGTAACTGTAATAAAATTTGGAGATGATCAAGTTTATATAAAGCAGTACAAACAAAACAAAAAGTCCAAAAGAAAGAGTGATTTCATTATACTAAAAAAATGAAGGAAAGTCCTGAAAAAGTGGTAACATCTGAAGTTCACTCTCAAGGATAGATAGAAATTTGATTTGTAAGATGGGTGAAACGATATTTCAAAGCAAATGGAATGGCTGAAAGACACAGAGGTAAGGCAGCTGGCGCAGTACTTGAAACCTGTAATAATTCAAAAGCCAGTGAATAAAAGAATTTAAAATATTTCTTGCTGAAAAATAGGCTCAGGGCAATTATAATACAATGGACAGGAAAAACAGGCACATTTCTATCTTCTTTAGGCTTGTAGCTTAGAGGGGGAACAAACATTAAATAATCACACAAACAAATGCAAATCAAGTCTGGGACAAACGCTTTGAAAAAGATACAAAGTGAAAGTACTAAGGGCAGGATTTGTTCTAGGCAGAGAGAACAAATAATTTCTTAAGCAAAAGATGCTTGAAGTGACAACCGGAGGAAAAGAGGAAATGGACAAGCTGCAGTAGGAAAGACAAAAGCATTATAAGTGGCAGAAACAGTAGGTTCAAAAGACCCGAGATTGTGAGAAACAAGAGTATGAAGAGGCGTTTGAAAGACAGTAAGAAAATAGTGCATTGGACCAAGAGTTGAAAGATTTTAAATGCTGTATGTCTGGTATGAGTTTGTGTTCTCTAAAATCGAAGAGTGAACTTTAGGAACAACGGAGGTTAAAAGTAGAATATATTTATTCAGAGAAAGAAAGCTTCTGTCTGAGAGAGAGAGAGAGAGAGAGAGAGAGAGAGAGAGAGAGAGAGAGAGAGAGAGAGAGAAGGGGTCCCCGAACGGGTTGCCAAGGACTCTTGTCTTTTCCAGGAACTTTTATAGAGCAAAATCATGGGGCATGACGGGTTCAAGGTGGGGGAAAACTGGGAATTCACAAGGCAGATGGGCATAAGGTGGGACATAACTATAGTTAGCCAATAAGATTAATAGTTCAGGTAAAATTGATTAAATTGGGGACAAATGAGGAAGCGACTTTTTTTGTGGGCGTTTGTGACTCTTCCCTAGGGAGTTGGAATGGTGACTCCTGGCTTATTCAGGGTGATAGGGAACTATTTAGAACATCAGACCTTAGGATATGGGTTCATTTGTTTGATCCTTTGTCTTGAGGTCTGGCCCACAGCAGGAGGTGTCTGTCTCCCCCACAGTTGTAAGATATCTGGATTTCTGCATTGGCTCTGTCGAGGACTCAGCCCTGTCTGACTGCCTATAATATTTCTAACTCAGCTGCCTGCAACAATACAACCAGGTTAGTGATAGTAAGAAAAGTAGCAAGTGCTACTAGAGCAGGGAGCTGCTAGCTTAGAGAACCAAATTTTGCCCATGCCTTCTGAAAGCCTTCCCAGATGAAGGTGTTACAGGCTGCAGAGTTAATTAGAAACACTATAGGCAGTGAGACAGAGCTAGGTCCTCAAAGGAGCCAGTGCAGAAGTCTAGATAGATACCTTGCCTACTGTGGGCCATACCTTGCCTGCTGTGGGCCAGGACTCAAGACAAAAGATCAAACAAATGCATCCATATCCTAAGGACTGATATTCTAAATAGTTCCCTATCAACCTGGGGAAGTCAGGAGTCACCATCCCAACCCCCAAGGGAAGAGTCGCTGCTAAGTCTGTCTGCTTTCTACATGACTCTCTTCCTCATTTGTCCCTAAAGTAATCAATTTTATCTGAACAGTTAATCCTATTGGTTAACCATAGTTCTGTCCCACCTTATACCCACTTCATGAATTCCCAGTTTTCCCCACCTTAAACCCATCTCACCCCATGATTTTATTCTATAAAAGTCCCTAGAAAAGACAGAGTCTTTGGCAACCCACTCGGGACCCTTTCTGTCTCTCAGACAGCTTTCTTTTTCTCAAAAAATATATTCTACTCTTAACCTCTGTTGTTCCTAAAATTCATTCTTTGATTTTAGAGAACACAAACTCATACCAGACATAGTAGGTTGGGAGTTTCATTCCCCTATATGAAAGAGGTAAGAGAATTACAGCTTTTTAAATTTTTTTTATTTTTATTTTTTTGCAGTACCAAGGGTCGAACTCACAACCTCTTTCTTAACAGGTAGGTGCTTAAGCCACTGGGCTAAACCCCCAGCAAGAGTTACATCTTGAAGGTGGAGCAAGAGAGAAAAGTGTTTCCTAAACTTAACTAAAAAGAATAAATGTTGGACTGTGTGTTAAAAATACAGCTTCCCAGAACCATTCCAGACTCTCTAAATTAGACCCAAGAAGAAGTACAAGTATTTATTTATTAAGAAACACTTTGCTTGCTTCTTATTTTCAAGAGAGTTTGGGAAATATTGGTATAGAGAACATTCTAGGGAAAAATGAAGGTAGGTGCAAAAGTATTTACCAAAATAGAGGTATACACAGGAAACGGAGGAGGGAGTTTGTAGAAGTGGTTATTACTGAGAGTGGAGAACAGGATGGAGTTCAGATTGCAAAAATCTTTGGAGTGGCAAAAATTTTCTAACAGTGAGATGATGATAGGTGAGAAAATGAGGGGTCTTTGGGAGGAAGGATAACCAGAGAAATGCAAAAATACAGATTTAAGAGTCTTCTTTGAAGCAGAATTGATAATGTTTAATAACTATGCCCAGGAGAGAGTAAGAAAGAAGAGGTGAAAAATGAATCCAGCATTTCAAATATGGTAGTCTGCTTTTGTTAGGGACGGGATGATATGATGAAGAAAACATTCCATTTTAGACTAAAGTTTTACATGACAAATAACACTAAATGGGTACTTGTAACAGACCCTTGGAAATAAGAGACCTCAGTTTTAAATAAAGTTCTCAGGACACATGGGTATTGTAGTCTTTATATTGAAGTCATGGGAATTTCATTTGTATGAGGATGTACATTGATGAATTAATCGAAAACAAATTATGGAGAATTAAATGTGTTTCAGTGGCACCTAGAGGAGAAATCTGCAAAAGGTCTAAAAATGGGAGAGCTAGTAACTTCAATCTTGACAACTTTAATCACCTAATGTTCCATTAAGTTTCTAAGAACTGATGAAATAAAAATATTTCCATTATATTTGGACTGATAAAATATATACTTGCCACCTATCAACAACATTCAAATATATATCTAGAAAACCTGTTATTGATTGGCTGGATTAGCTAAATAAAACAGAGAATCCCAGTAGGTCACTGATCCTTAGTTTCAAGAAGTCTTTGGTACAGTACTTGAATTTTAGTCTTAGCTTTTCTGCTAATTTTCACAAATCTTATAGCTTCCATGAACTAGTTGTCTCAGCAAAATAGACTAACACCCCCCAAAACAGCTAAGCTCCAAAAATTTAGTTTTTCCAGAGACTCAAGGAATTCCAACATTTAAAAAAATCTTAAATTCTGAAATACAATTCCTGTTTCCCAGTTACACTTTTCTGTCTTCCTCAACAGATACTGATTTGGGACGCCTCAAAATTATATAGGGTCAACCAAATAGCTCTCTAGTTTCTGTCACGAGTATAGTTGTCCTTCATCTTCTCTGACTGGTGTTTGGTGTCACACTAGTGGAATGGCAACATTTTTACTCCACCTCCAAAGTCTCTCCTTCCTCAATACCTGTGCTGTGGCTCATCTGGCACATGATGGAGGAATCTCCAGTTTCCTCCAGGTAGTGCTGAAAGTCTGTGCAAACCGAGGAACCCTAAGTGCTCAGTACCCACTCAAAACTTCAAGGGTTATTTGTTTTTCTATGAAAAAACATTTTTAGAGACGAAAAAAATAAACTTTTTTTTAAAGCCTTAATGACTCCATTGCACAGATATGTACTTCAAATTTTAGTGAATTAGTGCACGATGAATCAATCAGGGACTGAATAAGCAGTGTCTCTTACTTGACTCTTGGTTACGATTTTTTGTGCCCAGTACTGTGATGATTTCTGCAGGCATAATATTAATTGTTTTTTTCTTTTGATACCTGGAATCGAACTCAGAATATCGTATTTGCCAGGCATGCGCTGCGCCGCTAAACTTTATCCCCGACCCCATTAATTAATTTTTTAAATTCGTCTAAGGTCATTCCTGATTCTTGCGGCTGCACCCACAAACACGCAGGACGCAATATTCCAGAAGGGCAAAGTTTTCCTAAGAACAGGACAAGAGAACTTCAGCTCTAAGAAAAACAGTCAGAAGCTACGGACTCCGTGCTGGCCTCTTAGCGGGCGTCCAGAAACAGGACACCTGGATACCACTTGGCCTTCTGCCCTTGGGCAACTTCCGGCCCTAGCCCCGCCCCCACCTTCAGGTCCCGCCCCCCTGTCCGGCCCCCACTCCCAGCAGACGCCGCGCGAGCAATGCTGCCCCGCTCCTTGGTTCGGCCCAGCTCCTCGCGGCGCTGGGAAGATGGCGGAGCTTGACATCGGGCAGCACTGCCAAGTGGAGCACTGCAGGCAGCGAGGTGATGCCCCAGTGCCCATCCCGGCCGCGGGAGAACGAGCCCTTGCTCTTGTACCACGGATGGTGGCGCGGGTGAGGGGAGGCCGCAAGTCCGAGGACCGGGTCGGGTGCGTCCCTCCGGGATGGGAGTGTGGAGGTGTTTTTTGTGGTTTTTGCTGTCTCTGCCTTTGGAAGGAAACTTGTGGTCCCCCTGGTCTCCACGCAGTTTCTGCAAACGGACCTTGAGTTCACTGTGGTTAGTACGCCTGGCGGGAGAAGGCCACAGCCTGCACTCGTTTCTCATGAGCTCTGATGGGCTCCGGAAACGAAAAGTTTAGGTCCCAGAGACCTAGATTCCCTTCTGCCCTGCTTCTGCCGCCGTCGACGAGCCACTTTCCACGACTATTTGTTTACTCATTTTTTTGTTCATATCACATGAAGGAGTTTAGTATTCAGACCTGGTGTACACAACCTCATATGAGAGTTTTTTGTGACAAGTTCTTTTATCAGATTCTCAAAGGGGTCCACATCCTCAAATTTCATTATCCTCTGATGATCATTATCCTCTTCCTGCGCATTCTTTGATCCTGATTATCATTGTTTGAACAAATATTGAAAAAAGCATTGATTTTGGTACTGGACCCACATAAGACTTTTTTTTTTTCCCCGCAGAATAGCTTTTAGGCTAGTAAGCTGTATTCTAGAGAGCATTGACACTGGTGATAATCTCTCTCCACTGAACAGTTATCTTGTAATACACACAGCCCTGGTAGAGTGGTGCAGGCTTCAGCAGGTACTATGCTGTGATAGGGAGATTCTTGAAGCATCAGAATCATACAGATTACTTAGTCTTTGGTACTAGGTTTCACTCCAGATGTTTGCATAGGGTGGCAAATGGGTTTCATCCGCCCTGCAACTTTAGGCATCAGTAGCAAGTTCCTGAATCAGTGTGTTGAAAAAAGACTTTGAGGTTTAGCCCAGATTCAGTGTGAGGGTCATAATTTATTAGATACTTTGGACATGACCAGAAGGTCAGGTGACATAATTCTCTTACTCATAATGTTCTGTAGATGTGTCTTTCACTATTACCTGTAATCACCAGCCACTCAGCAGGTAACAAGCTTGTTTTCTTGGGATCCTTTCTTACTGAAGCTTAGCCATTTGAATTTTGAGTATAGATTTGTACTTCTGGTGTACCTGGTTTCTCTAGTGGGTTTAAAAATAGAATTTACCATGTGTGATATAATTTGTCTCCCTTTTCCACTTCACATACCTTTAGTGTAAAAATCTGAACAGGTCTCTTTTGGATCAATGTGATAGAGTTAAATTGAATATCCTAAATTTCATCTAGCTCCTGGATGAATAGAAGAATGATGTCAGGAACTAGGAAATTATCTTGATTTTAGCCCTTGTCCCTGGATCCTCCAGGTTTGCATCTAATATTTACTTAGTTACCAAAAGACTCAAGATAGCAAGTGTGTGTTTTACATGTTGAAAATGACATAAGCTTTGCCAAATAGTACATGCTTCCATTTCTCATATTGAAATATATAACCTTCACTTTCATCTGTTTTTGGCTAATCAGATTAATGGGTTTCATTTTGGCAGGTTCATACGTGGGGATGACATGCTTTTATCCTTTGCACCAACCTGAATTGTCACTCTTATCCCACCCTCCCCCTAGTTTCCCTATTTTGAGGCACTTACTGAGGATTTCAGTCAGTTTGTTTTGTTTGTAGCCATCCTCCCATTAGCCACCCTTACATCCTTTTTCCTGCCTCGTCCCCTCCCCTTTCTCTTACTCCTTTCTTTTGGTTTAATAATAGATTCCTTGCTATTTTCTTATATTTTTTAGAGTCTACATATTAGAGTGAACATGCATTCTTTGTTTGTCTGAGTCTGGCTTAATATCACTCAAAGTGGTAAGTCCAGATCCATCCATTTCCTGCAAACAAGAGAATTTTAATAATAATATTCTATTTATACATATGCCACATTTTCTTTATTTATCCATTTTCTTTATTTTTTATGGGCACTTAGGCTGGTTCCATATATTTGTTATTGTGAACTACACCATGATAAAACTTGGCATTTTTGTTGTATGCTGACTATGGTTTCAGTTATATATCTAGGAGTGATATGGCTGGATCAAATGATAGCTCTGATTTTATTGAGGAACCTCTCCATACTGACTTCCCTTTTTTAGCATTATTTTGTCTATTCTGGATCTTTTGTATTTCCACACAAATTTTAGTATTTTTTTTTCTACTTTTATGAAGAATGTCATTGATATTTTGAGGAGATCACATTGACTCTGTAGATTGCTTTTGGTCATATAGCCACTTTGACAATATTAATTTTGCCAATTCATGAACATAGGAGATCTTTCCATCTTCTGGTGTCTTTAATTTCTGTGTTATGAAATTTTCATTGTAGAGGTTTTTCACCTCAGTGATTAGATTAATTTCTTAAATATTTTACTTGAAACTCTTGTGAGTAGAATTTTTTTTCTGACTTTTCTCAAGTAGCCCATTATTAACATATATTAAAGTTACTGATTTTTTTTTTTTTTTTTTTTGGTACCGGGAATCAAACTCGTGCCCCTGCACTTGTAAGGCAGACACTTAAGCCACTGAGCTAAATCCCCAGGCCTAAAGTTACTGATTATTAACATTGATTGTATATCCAACTACATGGCTGGGTTCATATGTCACCTCTAAAAATCTTTTGGTAGAAACCTTAGGATTTTCTAAGTTAAGATCGTATCATCTGGAAAATAGGATAATTTAACTTCTTTTCCTACTTGTATCTTTTTAGTTTTTTTCTCTTGCCTAATTGTTCCAGCTAAAATTTTAAGGACTGGGCCAGAGATGTGGCTCAGCAGTGCACAAGGTTGTAAGTTCAATCCCCCACACCAAAAATAAAATAGAGAAGAGCAGAGCAGAATAGAACAGAATAGATTTTTAAGGACTACTGAATAAAAGTGGAGAGAGTAGAGTAGATAATCTTTGTCTTGTTCCCGACGTATACTTAATATCTCAATATGGAACTGAAGCTCCATGAACAGTCATGGTTTAATAGCCCCACTGACAGTTTGTCAAACTCACTTCTGTATAAAGGAAGAATTATTTAGACTCTCTTACTCTACAAGCATGATTACCCAGGGGTCCCTTTTGGTTAAAATAAAATCTATCTTGGGTTAAGATACCTTGTAGAGTGAGGTCTTTTCAAGGTAGTTGTAACTTTAATTCCTAAAGAGTGACTAAAAAGTACCTTCTGGGTTTCATTGTGTAAAAGTAGTGCTGTTGAGTATGTCCAGCCTCCGTTAGTGCCCCAGTGTAATTTAGTACTAGGTATGTTGAAAACAGTTTTAGAAGGTGGGTAATTGTATCTAGTGTTTAATGGTTGCCACATATAAGAATGGATATTTGTACCTGCTTCCCCAAACTTCATTTCCTAACTAAACTGCTTTTTAGTTGCTTGGTCCTAATGTAGTTGTTTATCAACCACAAGGAAGCAGTTCAACATTTAACTTTGAAGTATCGGTTCCTTTATTGAATTTCTGGAATCTTTTTGAAAGCATATCTCCCTGGTGTATTCTGGAGTTGAGCATATTCAAAAAAAGTCAATTGTCATAATTATTTATTACTAACTTTAGTTGCCATATTGTTATTCTGGTCTTTTACACATATTTGGATTTTATAATTACTTGCTGAGTTAGACGTGGCCCACGGCATAGAGATCTATATATACATATGCATTCCTATTATCTAAATGTATATAATACACATGCTTTATGCTTTGTGTATGTATGTATGTATGTATGTATGTATGTATATATGTATTTACTTCTCTGTATTAGCTAATAGTTTTACTTTGGGGGTATGTATGTATAACATGCATGGAGAGGGAGATACATATATACTACATATAATATTGTATATATACTATGTAGAGTCACGTACTCACAGTCACATATACTACATCTTACTATATATAATGTATATATCTCTCCAAAACTTTACTATTAATTAACTGTGTTAGAGCTTCATTAGTAAGCAGTGAAATCAAAATTAAATCCCCAAGTTTGTGATTTTGTTTTTCCTCCAAATGCAGAACTTTTACAATATAAAATCTTCAGAAAGAATATCTAGTAAATCTTGGAAATAAAGGGAAAAGAAAGAAAAAGAAAAGAAAGAGAAAAATATCGTCAAAACTGCTTTTATATCAAAGCCACTACAAGTAACATCTGTCTCCTATTTGGTTCTTCTTTCCAGAGTTAATAAAGTTGTCATGACTTTTGTTTAATAATGATTATGTGGTTAATATGATTATGTGTTTAATAATGATTATATTAGAAAATTAGTCAAAAAGAGAAGTTCTTCTGCAAAGGAGGACCAATCTTGAAAGATGTATATACTGTACTATATCTCATTAAGATTGTTTTTCCATAAGAAAACTAAATCAAAGCAGATACTGACCAGTTCCTACGCTATTTCCTCCAATTTTAGATTTTCTTCCATTTGTATGTGATGGTTGTTCAGGAATATTTTGGTAAGTTAAATTTTTATGTGGGACTTGGGAATAACTTCAATATTTATAATACAGGGTTAATTTTTTATTTTTATTTTTTATTTTGATTTATTTTGTTTTTTGTTTTTTGGTGCTAGGAATTGAACTCACAACTGCACACCTGCAAGGCAGGCACTTATGCTGCAGAGCTAAATCCCTGGCCCAGAGTTAATTTTTTAAAAATATAATCAGTTGAAATAATTTCAACCATTAATATGTAGTGATTACTTGGGTGAAAAAAGAAACTTGACTAATCATAGGCTCTGATTACTTATGCATCTATGTGATTCATCTTTAAACTTGTAGAAATGTGATCTTTATAAATCAAAGAATATGGTAAAAATCCAGCTCTGATGTTACTCTTTATTAAATTTTATTAATAAATGAAAAGAGCCCAGTTTATAAATAACTTAAAGTGGGTATCAGATGTTATTTGAACATATCACATGCAAGATAAAACCTGGGTTCTAACCAAGGATTCTGGGAAATGTGTTTTCTTTATAATTAAAGTTTCAAATATCAGGCATTTGTTAAAGAGAGCTCTGAAAAAGTAAATTTATTTCAGAATATAATTCACAAAGATTCATTAGAAGTAAATAAAATACTACATATTTTTAAATCATTCAAAATTAGAGCATTCTTTGACAGGTTACTACTGATGATCTTTACTGATTCCTTTAAGAATAAAAAACTGAAAAGTCCTTTTATGTTTTCATGCACGTTAAAACACTCCAAGTGAAAGTAATTTAGAGTAGTAAGTTGTTCTACTCATATTGATAACATTTAGGCTTTAAAATTTTTGAAACTATAGCTGTTCTATCTTTAATTTTTCTGGTATTTTATTTTTATATAAAATGTTATTAATGTTGTGTGGGGCTAGTATATCTTAAGGATACCATAGTAAAATAGCTTGAGTTGCCACAGTTATCTTTAAGTGCATTATTTGTTTGCATTTAAATAAATGCTGTTTTTTTTAATATGTTTAAGCCTTGAACACAGAAGCAGGGAATCTCATGGTTGTCCTGAGGTATGTTAATTTTCTCTAACCTGTTGATATTTATTTGTTTTCATGCACTTTCATTCAGAATTTGATTAAATTAAAAGCTAGTCAGGGCAATAAAGGTTAAAGTTCGATATCCTAAACTGCTTAGGTAAAGTGGATTTTCCTTCATTTAATATTTTTCTTCTTTCATTAAGAAAAATTTGTCTGCTTGGCATTTACAAGTTTTTATCATCATAATTATTATTCCTTAACATTTCTGTTTTACTAGCCCACTTAGCCCTAAACTGTGTATTTATAAGTATATGTTAGAATTAATGCCATCATTTAGTCTTTCCATTTCATTATTTCAGTGCTGTGTTTATATTACACATATCTGGTCATAGTATTCCTTATAAGTTTTTCTGGCTCAGTCAGCCTGAGATACCAGGAATAAATTTATAATTCAACAAAATCCCTATCCTAATTCTGAACAAACTGATAAATTTAAAAGGGGGTGGCAGGTAGAAGTCAAAATAACACCCTTATTACTGAATGTGAGTAAATTGAATGTTGAAGGTTAATGTAAAGCCGAGGAGTCTATGGAAGAAAGCTGGAATTAGGCTGACTTAAACATAGCAATACTGGACCAGGTGAGCCTTCCTGAAAGCACTTCAATTTCCAGAGGAGAAAGAGAAAGCTGTATTCACCATGCCTGGTGTCAAAATTTTCTGAAACTTGATAATTAGCTACATTATATCACTTATCTTTTAGACAGAGAGAGGCAGGAAGTTAAACTGAATTTACCATGTAGTAAGTAGCATTTGTCTCTTAACACCATACAGGTGATACTTACTCCTGCTTACCATTAATCAAGCATTTTTCTCAAGATTTTTACATCTGTTCTCTCAGTTATAGCAAATGAAGGTTATGTGAATTCAATCAGATTATAAACTTTTCAAGGGATTTATTTATTTTTTTTGTTAGCGGGGATTGAACTCAGTACTTTGCGCTCGCCAGGCAGGCTCTTATACCGCTGAGCTAAATCCCTGGCCCTTAAAGGGATTTATTTAAAGAAAATAAAAACTCCCTAACATGGTAGCAGGAAGTATTCACATGTCAAATTTATTGATGTTTCTTATACAGTTTATAAATTTTTCATGCTTTCTTTTTTCTTATTTTATTCCTGTGAATTAACTCTGAAACTATTCAATCTCATTAATTAAAGAAGGAAATAAAAATAATTTTAATGGGTCACTGCAACAAATTTGGAAGGATATCTAAGTTAATTCCTGCAAAATGTAACTGTCATTAATCCAAAAGAATTTCCTCTGGTGACAGTTTTTAAGCTTTTATTTCCCTAAATTTATTTCACTCAAGAAACTTTGTTACTTAATGCTCAGTAGCTTGACTGATACGGATTTTATTTTTACTGATTTATTTTTAGTATTGCAAAATGTTGTTTTCCTCTGCTAATTTATAGCATTGAAAATAGTTTATGATTATGAAAATTATCCTTAACTCAGCTTCATGGATAAATATATAATTTTAAAGTGTTCTATCCACTAAATTAAGTATGCAATCCCCTAAAACTGATACAGAAAGTAGTTATCATTTGCTATTTGGGGTTGATGAATTGATCTCCCAAGCATATTTTATTATGAAGGCATCTTTGTATGAGCCTATTGCAGTGTAGAAGATTAAGAAAAGTCATTTCAGCTCAGCATAGAAAATAAGTATGCCACAGTATGGAAATTTAAAAGAACAGCACAGTATCACAACATTATGTGATAGTATATATATTGATCTAATAAAGTTAGTGAAAATGATATGAGTGCTGCATTCCAAAATAGCTTCATAAATTTGGTTTAAGTGTGACCTATAATGCTGTTTTTTTCCTTTTTTACATTTTCAGGTGACTGTAATCAGTGAGAAACCAAAGATAGATACACATGAATCTTACTCATGCTCATTCAAGGACTGTGCTGCAAGAGAGCTTGTGGCAGTTATATGCCCTTATTGTGAGAAGAATTATTGCCTAAGGTGGCTCACTTACACTATTCAAGCTTTGTATATCTGTTTAAATTGCATGCAAATATATGAAGTAATACCACTCTTCTGTCATTCATAGACACCGTCATCAGCCAGATCATGAGTGTGAAAAACTAGAGACCCCAAAGCCTCATATGACTGCCACTCAAACACTTATTAAAAACATTATTGGTAAGTATTTAGAAAGCTCGTTTTGGTGCTTTCCTTATCACTGTGTGGTCTATTTATTCCAGAGCACCTACCTCTTATAGCTTATTACCAGTTATGGAATATATTACTAATAGGCCCAGTGGCAATAACTTATAATTTGGCAACATTCTTGTGATAGTGTTTTGCACAAGGCCTACCTGACCAATGATAATTTGTATAGTCTCTTTTGCTGGGCTGCTTAGATTGGCTTGTTAGCTTTTATGGCTAGGTATTCATGAAATTGGCATAATGGATTGCTTTCTCTGTAGAATAAACTCTTATAAATCTATTTGGCTGTGCTTCTAATATTCTTTGATAATGTGAGGTATCAGGAAAAAACAAATTGACCTTAGTTACTTTCTCGTTACTGAGACATAGTACCTGACACCACAACTGTAAGGAAGAAAGATTTATTTTGGCTCACAGTTTATAGAGGTTTCAGTCCATAGTTAGCTAGCTCCAAGATAGGGCATCATGGCAGAGAAGAAAAAGCTCATGGCGTGGTGGGGGTAAGCAGAGTGATCGAGGGAGGAGGGAGAGAGATATACTCTCTAGGCCATATTCCTAGTGACCTGCCTCCTCCCACCAGGCTTTACCTCCCAATATCACATTTAGCTGGAAACTTACAGCCTCCATGATCCAGTCGCCTACTAGAGCCCTACTAGAGCTCATGAGCACATGAGCCTTTGAGGGGACACTGAGATACAAATCATAACCATATCCATGAGTTAGTCTCTCTATCAATAAGTCAGTTCAGCAGAATTTTCATTCTAGATTAAAGATAGTACTGAATCTTAATTTTTTTTTTTTTTTTTTTAGAAACATTAGTGGCTATTTAAGATCAAATGTTAGAAAGAAACACATACCAGTGAATTTGTTGGTGTGGAAATTGCTTATGTGAGTGGTGGTGAACCTATTGCATGCATGCTGCAGCAAGCTGTTTATAATTATTGAAAACCCTGAAAGGTTTGTTATCAGTGGTTTAGATCAACCTCTGAAATCTTTCCAGTAGCAATATGAAGTATTTTAACTTGCAGAGTGAAAGTAATTTCTGGGTACTTCTATTATGTGTGATTTATGTATGTTACAGGGTTATAATTAACAAATGTTTTACTGGAAAAGGCAATACAAAAGTTCCTAATGTGTTTACATACTTCCATTTATTTCTTAGATTCCAAGACAGGAGAGATGAGAAATAAACGACGGAAAGGTGCAAAAAATAGTGAAACAGCTGCAAAGGTTGCACTGATGAAATTAAAGATGCATGCTGATGGGGATAAGTCATTGCCACAGGTTGGTCTTGAGACTGAAAAACAAAAAATTTAAAATATTTTTGAAATCCCTCTTTCTTCCATACTCGCATCAAGTAACTGTTAACCCAAACCTGATACATATTTCTCATACTATTTGGCTTATGGGCTGCATAAATAATACATACTTTTTGAGTTTTTTTCACTACAAAGCTGTGTGTGTCCTTCAGCTTTTTTCTCCATTGGCATCATGTTTTTAACATTTATCTATGATGATACTTTTAATCTAGTTCATTTATTACACAGTGTCAGTATACCTGTTCATCTAGTCTTTTAGTAAAATTCAAACTTCTCCAATCTTTTTTCTACTATACACTTTTTTTCGGTCTTTTTGAGGTAGGGACTCGCTATGTGTTTCAGGCTGGCCTTGGGCTCACTTTGTAGCCCGGGCTGGTCTCAAACTTGCAGTGATCCTCCTACCATAGTCTTCCGAGTGCTGGGATTACAAGAGTGTACCACCATGCTTTGCTACTATAAACATTTACAGTGAAGAATCTTGTGTATGTGTGAAAGAGTTTCTCCAGGACAGTCCCTTTAAAACTGCACAATAGCAATTATTCTATGTAACAATTCAATATATACATGCATAGATGTTGAGATTCCTTGGCACACTTTCATTAAATGTTATTTAGGCCTAGTATTGTGTTATATGCTCTATATTCATGCTTAGTGTGTGTTATATGCGCTATATTTTTTATTCTTTTTTATATTGTTTTAAAGATTAGTGAAAAGAACCTATCAGGTTGATTTTTCCAACCCATAATGGCTTGAAACCATCAGATTAAAAATTACTACTTCAGGGAATAGTTAGAAATAGAAAACTGGGTCATGAGGTTCACTTATCTTCAGCTTTACTGAATATTGCCAGCTTCCTATTGTCTATATGTTCTGATTTACCTCCTTTCAGTAATGTTTCCAATTATATTCATTCATGGCCATTTTTTCATAAAAAATTTAGGATCAACTTGTCTTGTGAAATTGCAATTTTGGTGCTAGTTATACTGAATTTTTAAAAGTTAACATCTTTAGATGTTACTTTAGTGCTTTAGAAGTTTGTTTATTCCATTCAAGTCCCTGGTTTATCTTTTCACCTTTTCTTGAGCTCTGCTGTGCGTGTCAGCCACACATGGTAAGGTAATGCTTACCATATACAATTACATTATTTTTTTCTTAAGTTTATTCTTAGACTTCTTATAATTTTTATTGTCATTGTCAAAATTTTGCTACTTTTTTAAAAAATCACATTTTTCTTATCTGTTATTGTGTGTTGACCTTCTGTCCAACAAATACATCTGGAATGGTTTCCATGCTTTGTAGATTTCTGTGTGATCATAGCTTCTGCAAATTCCAGTTTTTCTGGGGTGTTCCCCAAATTATCTTTTCTTTTAATCTTCCCTTTCTTATTAGTACTAGGACACCCACGACAATGTTGACTAACAGTTAAATAATGCAGTAAACAGACATCTTCATCTTTTTTTGTTGGTGGTGGTGCTAGAGAATGAAGTCAAGGCCTTCAGCAAGCCAGGCAAGTACTGTGCTTCACCCTTGAGCTGCATCCCATCCCTTCATCATATATTCCTAACAGCAGTGTAAATCTTTCTAAAGATTCACAACGGTAGCCTTTGTCATTCTGACAACACTTCTGTTGCTAGTTTGCTAGGAATTTACATGATAAACGGATGTTAAATTTCACTAAAAGTTTTTCTCATACTTCTAGTTAAGATGATCATTTTACCCCTTACCAATATAATAAATTATGTTGATTGTTTGTTGTTGTTGTTGTTAAATCAGCTACACAATTCCAGAGTGAACCACTTGATTCATAGATGAATATTTTAAAATACAGTGCTAAATTTACTTGCTAATTTTTAAAAATTTAGTATTGCTTAAGTGACCTTAGTACCAACATTATACCGTCTTTGTGCTAGTTGGAGAGATTAGGATTGTAACACTGAATTATTGTAACATTTTAAATCTGGGGATTTTTGGGGTTGTTTTTTCTTTTTTGTTTTGTACTAGGAAGTGAACCCTGGGCCTCATGCATGCTAGGCAAGCACTTTGCCACTGAGCTGCATGGCTGACTCTTAGCTGTTTTTTGAGGGGAAAAATTTGAATGCTATTCTAGTGTGTTAAATGGTTTCTGACTTATTTAGATGTCTATTTCTCTTGAAGTCAATTTTGCTAAATATTTTTCTAAAAACTTTCTTGCAAATCAATTTTCCAGGTTTTTTTTTTTGTTACAAAGTTCTTCATGTTATTCCTTTATAATTGAAAATCTCTTGTGTGTTTCATCATTCCATTTTATTCTTAACGTTCATCATTTTACTTTTTGTCTCTTAATAGTCTTGCTAGAGATGTCCATTTTTTGCTAGTCTTTTCAAAGGACTATATTTTAATTTGTGTTTATCTGTATTGTTTCTTTGTTTTGTGACTCAGTATTTTCTGCTCAGAATTTCATTTTTCTGGTGTTTAAATTTTATCTATGTTCATTTTTTGGCTTCTCACATAGAATGGTAAATGCGGTGTAGATGTTATCTTTATGGTACAAGTTCAAACACAGAAGGGTCTCAAGAATAGTACAAAGAACTTTTGCATATCGTTTACCTAAATGCACGAATTATTTTTATTTTCCCTATTTGCTTTATTATTTGCAGTCTTCATCCCTGTGTGTGTCTTTGTGTGTTTGTGTATGTGAGAGAGGCTGTGTAAGCTAATTTTTGATGTGTTTGATCTATCAGTTTCTGAGACAAATGTGATATTAAAATCTCCAATGCTGGATATGTTTTTGTCATTTTTTTTCCTAACAGTTTGCTAGGTTATATATTAGGTGTTTACAGTTTGTTCATTTGGTGAATCTTTGTGATTTTACCTCAAATTGTATTTTCAATTATAATATTGTTTTACTAGCTTTCTTTTGTTGAATTTTTATATTCAACCTTCCTGTGTTGTTTTGTTTTAGGGTATCTCTTCTAAGCAGCATATGGCTGGAGTTTATTTTTTTATCCAGTCTGATAGTATCTCTTTTATGGGTGAGTTAAACTCATTTATATTTATTGATTGCTGATATGTTTGAATGTATTTCTTCCATTTTATATTTTCTGCTCATTTTCTTTTTTTTTTTTTTTTTTTTTTCCTGTCATCTGTTTTCTTACTTGAATTTTCCATATTCCCCCTTATTTTACTGGTTTGGAAACCATTGGTTAGTTTTCTATTTTTTGTGATTATTCATAATATACTGTTAAAACATTTTTTATTAGTTTTTAAAATTGCAAAAGCAGTGCATTTAACAAATTAACTATTAGGAGATGGTATGAGAAAGAGAAAAAAAAAAAGCCAAACACACATTCCTTTTCCCTCATCCTTTTCTTTTCTTTTCTTTTTTTTTTTTTTTGGTACTGGGGATTGAACTCATGACCTCACACTTACCAGGCAAGCACTTGAGCCACTGAGCTAAATCCCAGCACACCCTCATCCATTTCTATCCCATTCAATTAGTTATTATTCTCTTGGCAATATCTAAAGATGTTTTGATTGTTACAAGCAGGGATAGAAGTACTGGTATCTAATGGATCTAGAGTAAATATCCTGTTGTGCACAGGAAAGTGCCCAAAACAGAGTTTTCTGGTCCAAAATGTTCTTAATGGGCCGTAAATTGGTTCAGTGCTAAACACTTGACAGCATGTGCAAGGCTTTTAGTTCAGTACCTAGTACTGCAAAAAACAAGCCACAAATAAATGATAGCACTGACAAAGTTGAGAAGAACCACCCCAAATTATCCAATCAATAATATCATTTAAACTACTTTGCAATTCTTTTTTTTACTTAATTAATACATGATAGAAAGATCTTTAATAGCACTGGACTTTGTTTTAGGCACTGTTTTAAAATGTGTCTTCCTTGTAACAAGCTAATGAGGTATGTCCTATCACACACAAGAAAACTAAGGTACAAAAAAAGATTAAATTACTTGCCAGCAACATGAATTGTAGAGAGAACTACAAGTTGAAACAAAGCTTCAGAGGCTATTTTCTTAACAGGCTTAGCAGTATATTATGAAACATTTCCCCAAGTCTGTAGTTTTTCTCCCAATAATTTGTATATGTGGGTATAAATATAGATACAGAGAGATATATGGGTGCAAATGTGTTTACATATACATACGTTTAATGTATTATAGTACACATACATCCTTTAAGTCCTACGTATTAGAAATTATTCATCCATCTCAACTTTATGATTACTATATCCAAATTTTTAAAACCTCTCAATATTTTCATATTATCACTCTGAGACAAGTGTGAGAACAAATGATAGCCTCTAACAGAAAATGTTAAAAAATATAAAAAGTAAGAGATAACACAGCCTGGTCTTAGAATGTGCTTTTTACCTCCCTCCTTTAGCATGGGACATAAACTGAGAAGTAGATACAAAGTGAGTATTTGGCTATTTTTTTTAGAAAAGGCCTCTTTGCCTTTTTTGTGTGGATTTTTTATCCTATTTGCCTTTTCCACCTGAGAATTCTGTCTACTGCCTGCTCATGAGATGCCAGTAGTAACAAGCATAACACCTCAATATATTGAATGATTTCTATGAAGTTAGGTGAAGTAGCTTCATAGAAATTCAATTTCTAATCAACATCTATTAGCAAAGGGATTTTGGGTCTGATTTTAGGCCTGACTCAGAACCGTTCTTAAAGATTTATTTACTTTGGCTTTGCATTATATGACTTATATAAATACGGAGTGAAATACTTTTATGATATTATCTTCCTAATAATCTTTATATGTCTTTTCATTTATTCAGGTCATGTTTTATTACCTTATTCTTTTTTTTTCTTTTGTACCAAGTGTTGATCTCAGGACTTTCACACTGAGCTAGGTCCCAAATCCTTTTCATTTTTAATTTTGAGATATGTTCTTGCTAACTTGCCCAGGCTCGGCTTGAACCTGGAATCTTTCATTCCTAGCCTCTCAGAGTGTTGTACTTACAGGCATGCAACATTACTCTGCTTTCCTCATTTTACTATGACTTATTTTATGGTTTTTATGAATAGAATATTTCCCTCACCACTATACTGATAGGCAGTGGGAAAAGTCTTGGTTTTTGTGTATGTTTTCTTCAGCCATTTTATTAAATTTTTAAATTAATTTTATGGTTCTTTTTATTACTATCTTCAGTTTCCTAAGGTAACAGGTATAAGGCATTAATAATTTTTTCTTTTCAATCTAATAACAAGGAGCTTGACTTGCTTTATGTAGTTAATTGCTCAGCTCATTTTCTTCAATAACATAAAATTTTAAATTCTAGCTGTTTATACCACCTTTTTGTTTGTTTCTTTCTCTTTTTCTTTGGGCTCATTTTAATTTTTGTTGAAGTACGTCCTTCAGTAGTTCATTCAGTAAGAGTCTTTGTGGGTAAACTGTTAGTCTTTTTTTTTTAATCTGAAAAAAGCTCTTATTTTTTCCTTTTAGTGATTCTAGTTGACTGTCTAATAGACTTTTCTCAGCTCTTTTCATATACCACTCATTAGCTTCTGCACCTTATTGTTAAAGAACCATCTGCTTGTGACATTATTCTTACTTTGTGAATAATCTTTTAAGATTTTTATCTGATTTTTGTTAGTTTCAGTGTTTTCAGGTATAAATTTAAAGTATCCAATTTGACACTTAGAGCTACATTTTTATCTTTTCACTTTGAGAAATTTGCATAACTTTCTCTAAATATTGCTTCTTAGACATATTGTAGAGATCTGTAGTTTTTATCTTTATGCTTCTTTACGCTATATTCTAGATGAACCTTAAATCCATCTTCTAATTACTTACACATTTTTGTTGAAGATTATAGAAATTTCTCATGTTTGAGTTTCTTTTTTCCTTCAGTGACTTTTTATTGAGCTGTTTGCATTGTGTTGAGCACCACTGTGGATGCTGGGAATGCCAAAAAAAAGACAAAAATTCCTTTAGGGACCTTATATTCCAGCTTATAAATCAGCAAACAAGTTAGCAAGTAATAATTTCAAACCCAGGAAAGTATGTAAGGACAAAGAAACAAGGTGTTGAAAATATCTTTTATTTTTAATAGTACATGTTTGGAATATATATGGTTATGTTCATCATGAAGACTTTGTACATGTAGATATCTTAATTCTTTTTGCATCCTTTTCTACTCTCTTCTCTCCCAGCTGTATTTCTTTTCCTACCCTCTCTTCTTCCTCCCTGCTCTCACCTTTATTACCTACTATCTATCTTCCATTTTGCTCTTTACTTACATTTTCAGTTTATCATGTAAGAGAAGCCATGCAATGTTTTTGTTTTGTTTTGTTTTGTTTTTTGAGACAGGGTCTCGCTATGCAGTTCAGGCTGGTCTTGAGCTCACTTTGTAGCCCAGGCTGGTCTCAACTTGCAACGATCCTCCTGCCTCAGCCTCCTGAGTGCTGGGATTACAGGCGTGAGCCACCACACCCAGCTAATCCATGCAATGTTAATGTGTGTCTATTTTACTTGACATTATGGTCTTAAGCTCCATCCATTTTTGTACAAATGACTCAAGTGTTATCGTTATGGCAGAGTAGTCCTCCATTGTGTATACGTACCATGTTTTCTTTATCCATTCATATGTTGATGGACATATAGGCCTCTTCCAAGATTTACTTATTGTGAATCATGCTGCTAAAAAACATATGTATGAGTGTATGATATGTAATATGATGTCTTTAACTCTTTTGAGAAGACAGCTAAGAGAATAGCAGAGTCAAATGTAATTTCTTGTATTGTGTTTTTGAGGAAAAGCTGTACTGATTTGTATAATGATTGTACTAGTTTAAATGCCCACCAACAGTGAAGAAGGGTTCCTCCCTGCTGACCAGTCTCACCGTCATTTGTTATTCTTGATGACAGCTGTTCTTTCTAGAGTATTATAATGTCTCAGTGTTTTAATTTGCATTTTTCCAGTGCCCAGAGATGTTGAACATTTTTCCACCATGAATGTACTGGCTATTTGTATTTCTTCTAGGAAGTATCTATTCATGTCAGTCACTCATTTTTTGATTTGGTCCTTTATTGGAGGGGGTCTAAGTTTTTTTGAGTTCTTTACATATTTTATATATTAGTACCCTGTCCAAGGAAGAACTGGCAATGTTTTTTCCCATATTGTAGGTTGTCTCTTCTCTCTGATGGTTATTTCCTTTACTGTGAACAAGTTTTTCAATTTGACATGATCCTATTTGTTGATTCCTGGTGTAATCTGTTGTGCAATTGGAATTCTTTTCAGTAAGTCTGCCTATGCCCCCAAGAGTTTAACCTATTTTATCTTAGAGCAGATTGTGTTTCTGTTTAATATTTAGATCTTCGATCCTTTTTTATTTTACTGTAGTATATGGTGAGATATATGAGTCTAGATTCAATCTTCTGTTTATGGATAACCATTTTTTCCAATACCATTTGTTAAAGAGGCTGTCTTTCCTTCAGTTTTAATTGTTTGGTCCTGTTATTTTGATCAAGTAGTTGAATGTGCAGAGATTGGCCTGCACTTTTTTGGAAACAAAGAAATGCTAATTTCTAGGAATGACTTTTAGAGTACTCTGCCCCTTTTGATTTCATGAAAGAATTTGAGGAATATTGATGTTAGATTTCCCATAAAGCTCTTGTAGAATTTGCGTGTGAATCCATTGGGACCTGGGTTTTTTAGTTGCTAATTTTTTTTATTACTTGTTTAATCTCGTCTGATACTGGAGTATTCAGAATTTTATGTCTTTTTGGTTCAGCTTTGGTAGTTCATACGTATCTAGGACTGTATTAATTTCTTCTGAATTCTCCATTGTACTAGAGTACAGGTTCTCAATATAGTTACTAATAATTTTCTTGATTTTGGCAAAGTCCATTGTGGTTTCACCTTTACATTTGTAATTACCTAGAGGTTTGTCTATTTTGTTCACTCTTTCAAAGAATTAGGTCTTTTGATTCATTGAGTCTTTGTGCTTTTTTAAAATCTCCATTTCATTAATTTCTGCTCTGATTGTATAATTTTCTTCCTTATACTAGCCTTGGATTTAGATTGTTCTTGCTTTTCTAGGACCTTGAGGTACAACAGTAGATTATTCTGTTTTTCTCATGTGGGCTTTCACAACTATAAACTTCCCTTTTAGGACTATTTTTATTGTTTCCCTTTGGTTGAGGTAGTTGTACTGACCTTGTTGATTCTAACAGCCAATTTCTTCCTTGATTTCTTCTGTGTTTCATTTATAATTTCTAGTTTCATTGCGGTGTGATTTGAAATATGTGTGGAGTAATTTTGATTCTTTTGCATGTATTTATTTACATATACTTTATGGGCTAGCATGTGGTCTGTTTTGGAGAAAGTCCCACGTGCTATTAAGAAGAATGTGTATTCTGTTATTGTTGGGTAGAACAATCTGTAGATAGCTGTTAAGTTCCTTTGTTTAAAGATTTGGTTCAACCCTTGATTTTTGTCTAGTTGATCTGTTTGTGACAATTGGATGTTGAGGTTCCCTATTATAATTGTCGGTCTGATTTTTATTTGTCCAGTAGTGTTTGTTTTATGAAGTTAAATGCACTGGTGTTTGGTGTATATATGTTTATAATTGTTATAGTTTCTGGTTGAATTGTTCACTAAACCAGTATGTAGCAACCTGCTTTGCCTCTTCTGATCAGTTTAGGCCTAAAGTCACTTTGTCTGAAATTAGGATAGCTACTCTTGCTGTTTTCCAGATTCTGGCACATGGGGTATTGTTTTCTTTGATTTTTTTTTTTAATCTGAGTATTTCTTTTTTGATTAAATATATTTCATGTAGACTGTATGTCATTGAGATTTTTTTCTTGATCAGTTCTCCAGTCTGTGTCTCTTGATAGGGGAATTGAGACCCTTCACATTTAGAGTAATTATTAAAAGTTATTGACTTGTTACTGTTATCACATTATTTTCTATTGCAGTTTCTCCTTCTCCCCTTCCTGCTTAACTGCTTACCTTGCTTGGTGTAGGTATTAGATTTTTTGGCATTGTTGGCTTCATTGTCTTTTTCTAGGATATTCATGAAAATTTTCTGTGATGCTGGTTTGGTGGTTGTCATGGTTTGTGTTTGGATGTCCCCCTGAATCCTTATGCAGTCATGGAGGCAGCTGAGTCTAGCATTTGTGATTCATTTATTGTTTAGTGCTGGGATTGGCAGTGTGAGTGTGCACCCATCCAGGGGTGAGTAGCCTGCATACAATGTAAGAGAGGGAAGGAAGCATGCTTTTTCTCTTTTGCCCTTTTGCTCTGTTCACTTGTGGTAGCTGCTATCAATGATTGTCCCTCAGCAATGCCACCCTACTTGGAGCCAGCTGGGTATGGACAGAAACCTCCAAAAACTAAGTTAAATAAACCTTTCCTTCCTTCATTTTGAGCGTCAAGTATTTTGTCTCAGCAATGAGAGAAAAGTAACCAGCACCGTGTTGATATGTTTTTTGTTGTTCTTTGTCATGGAAATATTTATTTATCAATTTTGAAAGAGCATTTTTCAGGATATCTAGATCTAGGTTGGAAGTTATTATTTTTAAGGACTTGAAACATTTCATTTGAAACTCCTGGCCTTGAAGATTTCTGTTGCAAAGTCTGCCGTAATTCATTATGTCTTTATAAGTGATTTGTTGCTTTTCTCTGCTTTCAAAATTCTGTCCCTATGTTGGATTTCTGGCATTTTGACTGTAATGTGATATGAAGAGTTTCACTTTTGATCATGACTGTTAGGAGTTCTTGGCATATTTAAATCTTTCCCAATATTTAGAAATTTTTCTGGTATTATTTCTGTAAACAGGGTTTTTTTTTAATATACTTTGTGCTGTCTTCTGATTTTTTAATTATTTCAGTTAATCTTAGATTAGTCTTGTGTTATCTAGCAGCTATTGGATCCTTTTTTCATGTTCTCTTGTTTCCAAGATATCCCTCAGTAACCAGTCTTTGAAGGATTCTTATTTTCTGTCCTTGATTTTCTGTACTTATTTTGGTTATTTCTTCTGCCTATACTTTCAGTGTAATTTTTAATCTGAATTTTTGTTTGTAACCTTCTTATGAACTCTGGTTCTTTGATAAACTGATAGAGTGTAATTGGCCCTGCACCCCTGTTCTCTAGGAATGAACTGCAGTATTGTTGATGTCTAAATGGTATTCCTAATATTGGAGCACAGACAAAATCTGTTGACAACTATGCAACCTCAGCAATGTCAAGTGAATTAGCAATAGCGATATTATCCAAGTCAAAGTGGATATTGACATATCATTATGGATTATTTTTCTGTGGTTAAAAGTGGTACATTATTAGTTGAAAAATAACCCATAATCATAGTATAAGCTGTAAGATAAACCAAATATTGACGTGATCAGTTGTCTACTAAATACAATTAAATATACTTCCACTAATGATAGAATTCAATAGTAGTAACATAGATTTAATCATCTAAAGATTAATGAAGCTTAATGATTACACTATTAAAGATTTAGAGGGTTGGAAGTGGGAGAATGCAAAAAAAAAAAAAAAAAATACCAAAAAATTAAACAGTGGGAGATGAGAGCAAAGTGAGACAAAGGATACTATTGTGGAGTAGAAGGATATTTATAGAATTAGGTAAAGGTAAAAGAAAAAAGTAGCAAGAAATAAAAGAGAAAAATAATATAGAGAGCAAAAAATAAGAAAAAAAGGAAAAGAAAAAAGAAAACAGGAGTAAAAACAAAATAAGCCACAAACAAAAAAACACTGTTTGTTTGTCTTGTTCTGTATTCAAAAGTGAGTGGTTTCCTTTTAGTATGTGGATTTTAGGAATCCAACAAGTCTAGCTTTTCTCTGTCTACCTTTACTGCATGTGGGTTTATGCGATGCACCCCCTATTCCTGAGGCCCCTCAGCTTATCCTAGGCTGTGTCAGTGTCCACACCAAGTTGTGTGCTTGCTCACGTGGGTGGATAAGGAAGCTGCTCAGATCTAGCTGTTTCTGAGCACAACCTACCATGGTAGAGGGTAGGGGCCGTGTCCTTCCTTGCCAGCATTTAAACTTCTCAGAGGATCTCTTTCCCACCTTTCTGAGGCTATTTCCATGGCTCCCTCTCGCCACGCCATTGTGGGAAAGTAGTACTGGAGTCCTGAAGTAAAGTTGTTTTTTAGTTCTTCTGAGTCCCAGATTTAAACAATTAACCTCCTTCCCAAAATAGCACTTTATCAAGCACTCTCTGATAACATGGCAGATGCCTGCATGTGAATCACTTTCTGGCTGTTGAAGGAAAACCCCTGTGCTGCTTTTAGCCAGGATTTGGCTGCCTTTTCTGCTGTATCGACAACACTAGGTGCTTACCTTGCTTCTGGGGAGCCCATTCACCCTCCCCGGAGTCACAGGAGCCAGAGACAGTGTCCAAGTTTTCTTTTTTCTCTGTGTTGTCTCTAGCTGTTTAACTTTTCTATAGCTGCTAATTTTTCTTGTCAGTTTCTTCCGCATTTCTGGTGATCTGCTCCTCTTTTTTTTTCTTTTATTCTTTGAATATTTGTATTTTGTTTCATTTGCACTCTTTTGGTTTTGTAGCTTCTTATTCCTTTTTATGAATATTATTCCTTAATTTATCTCTTTGTACATGTGATATAACTTACGTTAGTGTCTTTTTAAAGTTGTTTTCATTTTCCTGTGATAAGTTAATCTTCAATCTATTTTAAATTTTAGTTTATTGACTCTATGTGTTCATGTTGAATAAGAGGTTCTTTTTGTATTTGTCTCCCTCCCCTTATGCACCACTCCCTGAGTAGCAATTTTGTGTTTTTTTTCTTCAACTTACCCACCAAGAACTTCATTAAAACACAGATTAGAGATTGGAAGTTTGTGTTTCTGCCCAATGGAAATTGTTAGATTATTATAGACATACTTACTGAGCTGAAGACCTTGGCTGTGTTCTCTATCACAAGGTTATATGTATGGTTTTCTGCATTCCTGAATACTGATTTCTATTGCAGTGGCCCAAGTCAGCAGTGAGCAGTTACTCTCCTTTCCTAGACCCTACATTGCCCACCAGTCTCTGCCTCCCAGCAGTGAGCTGACCAGGGAACAGGATCTTCATCTTGGTGCAACACTGCCATTCACCCCCAGTCTGAGCTTTGGACTGCCTCCTCCTCTTCAGGAGCCTTGACTGCCAGTGCATCCTTTTTTATCTCATTTTTTAAAATGAGATTATTACATCTTTTAATATTTATGCTCTTAATACTTTGTTTTTTGTAGCAAGATTGGTTTGATTACAGAATTGACCCAAAACTTGGAATTTCTGGTGATTTTTTTTTGTTTTGTTTCATTTTTTCTTGGAATGCTTGTTATCCATACCACTGACCCTCAACACATCTAAATTCCTTAGTGTTAAGATGGGAATTTTTGAATGTTTTTTCTTAAAATAATTGTGATCTTTTCTTAAAAATCTGGAGATGCCTGAATTATGTCAAAATTTTCATTGAAATAGGAATGGATTTATAAAGCCAGCACTTTTTATTTTTTTAAATGAGCGCATTTTATTGCATGTAAGTTATAGCTCAACAAATATAAATGAGTAAGAAGAAAGAGATCAGAGTGAGAAGGCATGCTCAGCACAGGTTACTAAAGTTACCTACACAAAATGTAGTAACTGTGCCAATAAATCAGTAAGAAAACTGTTGCCAAACTCATGCCTGAAATTTATGAAAAAAAGCCCAAATTTCTCCTCAACATAATGATATGTTTAACTGTACAAATAATGAGTGAAGTATGAGCTAAAGCAAAAAGCATGACTCAACCACAAAAAGAATGAAAGTTAACTCTTAAGATCTCATTATTTCAGAGCTAGTAAGTATATGAGAAAGGTGAATTCTCCTACATAGTACTGCGGGAAAGCCTGCACTTTTTAAAGCAGTTTTTAGAAATCAGGTAAGAAACTTATGCTTTTCTTCCCATTATTTCTTTACAGCATTTATTTTGTTTTGCTGTGTTGGCCAGCTTGACCTTAAATTCTCAATCCTCCTGCCCCCATCTCCCAAATGTAGCTGGGATTATGGGAGTATAACAGTCTTCTATTTCCTTTATTAATTTTGCTATCTCTAAATATTTGCACAGAAATGTTCTATATGTCAAAAATCCTTCACTTGTGAGTAGCCAAACTTGCTTTCAAGTAGTACCATTAAAACAAATTTGCTACCTGGACATAATGGTGTAGGTCTGTAATTCTAGCTACTTAGGAAGTTGACAAGAATATCACGTTTAAGGCCAGCCTCAGTAACTTAGAGAGATCCTGTCTCAAAACAAAAAATAAATACAAAGGATGGGGAATAACCAAATTTAAGAGCTCAAATTATGCTAAAAGTATCCATCCATTTTCTTCTCACTTTGTATGTTGAACTCACTTTTTCCAGTTTGAGGTTACTTTTTCCACACTGATTCAGCAATGACTAAGGGGTGGGTATCAGTGATAAAGACAGACAGCTTCAGGTGTAAGTCAACAGGACTTTAAATACTCAGAGAAAGCTGGATGTGGTAATCCAACCAGTCAGGAGATTGAGGCCAGTGTTAAGTTTGAGGCCAGCCTGCCCTGTATAAGGAGACCCTGTCAAACAAACTAGAAAAGAAAAAGAGCTCCATCTAGTTTTTGAACTTAAAATCTTAGGAAAAGACTTTGCTTGGCCCAGGTTCAGTCACAGATGTACCTATCTTTAAACAGTTTGCTCTCCCCAGGGTCATGGGTCTTATACCCATTCATTTAGGTAGATGCTGAGGTATTATGATTGGTCTTCTCACTGAAATTTACATCATCTGATGGGAATCCTCTGACTACAAGAAAAGAAGGAATATCATCAAACAAAAAATAGATGTCTTATGTCTCATACAATCTGTATTTTAATCTTTTATTTTTACAGGCAGAAAGAATTTACTTCCAAGTTTTCTTACCTAAGGGGAGCAAAGACAAGAGCAAACCTATGTTCTTTTGCCACCGATGGAGCATTGGGAAGGCAATAGACTTTGCAGCTTCACTTGCCAGTCTTAAAAATGACAATAACAAATTAGCAGCTAAGGTAACATCTAGTCACAAAATTTCTCAGAGTTTTAGGATATTTTGTTCAAGCAATATGTTTGCGTATTACAATGTGATTTCATTTTTCTTTCAACAGAAGTTAAAGTTGTGTCATATTTCTTCAGGAGAAGCCTTACCCTTGGATCATACTTTGGAAACCTGGCTTGCTAGGGAGGATTGTCCTTTATATAATGGTGGAAGTATTATTTTGGAATATCTTAATGATGATGAACAGTCTTTAAAAAATGTTGATTCTTACTTATAATATTCAAAGGTTAAGCCAGAAATAACAAGGAAAATGCTATGTACCTGTTTAGTCAGTTTCTTTTACACAGATATTATTCATTTTTTCAAAGTTGCTTTTTAATTTATTTCCATTATGTTATAGTTTACATTATCAGTTTTCTGTTAATGTGAGTTTTTGTGTTTTAAAATTATATTAATAATCATTAGCAAATTCTTGTATGTAATTAGATTTTTTATTAGGTTATACTTTAGACATATCAGTATGAGTATACTGTATATCTATATTTACATTTGGTTAATGTCAGGTATTGCTTGGCTATGGCAGTGCTCCATGTCATCGTCCTCTCAGAATCTAGGCTGCAAAACAACCCCTTTTGGGAACTTTCCCATTCTTTCAGCAGAGGGAGAAGATAGCTGATGTTTCCATTGAATCTCAATAGAGAGTCACATGGTCAAGCCTAGCATTATAGGGCCTAAAGTATAACCTCACTATCTACCTACACCATGATATATAAATCAGTGTTTAAATGAATTACTGAAACTTAAGAGATCATATCATTCAATTTTCTAAATTTTTGAATGAGGACTGTCAGACCTGGATTGGGAAAATTATTTTCTTGGTATCACCTAAACTGCATTGGGGCAGAGTTCTGATAAAGAACCTCCTTGAGTTGGAGTCATCTTTTATGTCTGTATGAATGTATTACAAATGAAAAGAAACATGGGATAGTTTACCTTCATTGCAATCTGTATATATCAAAGCAAAGCATATGTCAAAAGCAACATTTTACCAATAAAGGGAAATAAATGCACCTGACTGGTAGTTTCTGTCTATACCCAATAAAGCAATGTAAAGGAGGAATAGAAATTCTTTCTTTCTTTCTTTCTTTCTTTCTTTCTTTCTTTCTTTCTTTCTTTCTTTCTTTCTTTCTGGGGGAGTCACTGGAAATCGAACTCAGGACTTGTGCTTGCTAGGTAGGCACTTATGCCTCTGGGCTATATCCCCAGCCCTTAGAAATTATTTTTATTTGTTCATTGTCCTTTTTATGTTTTCATAATGAACAAGTACAGTGACTTTGGGTTTAATTACAGTAATAAACTCAGAATGTTCATTTGGTGTATTTCCTCTCTTATTTTTCATATTATTCTCATGTGAAGAATAATAATGGCTTTAGGTTTTATCAGGCTAGTTATACATTCACCATTAACACAATTGTTTGAGTACCTAGTAACTGTAAGGACTGGTTTTTAATGGAGATGATAGATACAATGAAAATATGTAAGCTATAATACAAGACAAGTTGCAAAAGAGTGGATGAATAGAATAACTATGTTCCAATAGCTCTTTTGTCAAACTGTAAAAACAGAAGCAGAAATAATCTTTAAATATACACTTAGAACATTTTAATACAAAGCAGTGCCTGGGTGTCTATCACAATTACTTGCACATGTTATAATTGAACCAAAATATACTGGGAAAACAATAAGCATTTTGGCACAGAGTAAGCCCAGCAGGGATTGATTTAAGCCTATGCAGAATGAAAAGAGTTCCTGTTAATGATGAAATAGCAGAGTGAGAAGGAGGAAAGGATGCCTATCCTTGGGCATTCTGCAAAGAGCGTGGTGAGGTCCCACAGGGCAGAGAGTACACAGGGTCTGGCATCCTCAGTACCAAGCCTGGTGACTAAAGCATGCAGTCTCCTGAACAGATTAAGGTATGGGAGAGAAAATCTCAGTCCTTCTATCTCTGTTTTTAAGTTACACTGAAATCAGATAGTGTTCTCTGGTTTTCTTTTTGGGGTTCTCATTACATTTGCCTAATGAAACTTTAGGATTTCACTGTCCCCATTTCACTCTAATGTCTTTTTGCTTACAGACAACTAAGATGGTAAGTAAAAACCCACAAAGTGGGGAGGGGTTACACTTAGATAAACAGTAACAGGACTGATATAGATGAATTCCATTTAAGTAATCACACAGCAAATGCATGTGAGTGACAGATTGGCAGATTTTTTTTCTAGATTTATCAAGTTTTACTCCCTGCAGTTTTCAGATAAGGAAATGACTTGGGAGAACCTGAAGAATGAAAAAGATTCAGGCATCTGAAGTCAAAGAGCAGGAGTCTATTCACTTAATATCTTGGATCCAGGCAGTGAAATTTGTTAATTAAGACACTTGATCACATACTGGGCATAGTGGTACATTCCTGTAGTCCCAGCACTCAGGAGGCTGAGGCAGGTTGTTCTTCAATTTGAGATCAACCTGGGCTACATAGTGAAAATTTGACTCAAAAATATAAATATATTTGGTCACATAACTGTAACAATAACTTTGTTTAATGTTTATTTTAAATTTGTCATTTTAAACTAAGAAAGTTCATAGGAAATTTATTTGTGAGACACTGAAATAGTGTGTCACATGAAATAAAAATGGTATCCAAAGTATTGTGTTTGAAAGATGAATCTATATAAACAATAGGATTTTTAATACTTGCCAAAATTTTTGATAAAAATTGACAATTTTTAAGGCACAAAACCCACCCTCATTAACACAACATATTATACTGTGATTACATAAAGGATTTTCTGAAATGGTCATGTGTTAAGAGACTACTGGATCTACAGGTTCAAATATAGACGGCTATGGTATTAAAGGTTTTATCTTATTTTTTGCAGGTTGGCATCAGAACTGCCTCCCCTGTGTGGAAAATACACAATTTGAGTCTAAATTGAAGTCTAAAAATCCTATGTCCTTTATCCCTGGCAAGTAAGCCTGAATAGGTACAGTATATGACTTAAACTGGATCAACTGAATATCCATGTCCCTGTGAACAGGAAGTAGTATTAGACAGAACTAAGAGGTCAAAGTTAACATCGCTGCCTTTCCATCTCCCTGTTGTATCAGGTCCCAAGTATCCAGGGGCAGTAACCTCTGAGGCAGGCTGTACCTTGCACCCTTGCACAAAGCTACCTGCTTTCTCCATGTTCCTAAGTTACCTGGTACCCATTCAGAAAATTATTTTCCTACTTAAGACACCAAAAAAACAGGCTTACGTTTGCCTGCCAGTCACACTGACACTGTGCAATTGGCAGCAGCCTAAGCAGATGATCTCTACAGTTTTCATAATACTATTTTTCCGTTAGCAGAAATGAGAAAGTAAAGAAGAAATAAATTGGGTTTCTGTTTGTGATACAGTGAACCTTTTAAATGCCTTGGCTATTCAGTTGACTAATCTGCAAGTTAAACAGGTTGTTCCACTCACTAGGTGGCTCTTTATTAGTCCAAAAGTACAGCAGTTCCTCCTACTGGACTTCGATCCAGCAAGAGCAACTTAAAATCACAACAGCCCTGAACCGTGCATGAAGAATATTCTCTCATTTTTTAAAAATGTTTTGGCTAATATGATTTGTTGAAGCTTTCAAAATGATTAGAAAACTTTTCATCATCCTACTTCTGTTGTTTGTGACTCTGGGAGAAGCAAGAAAATCATTTCTTAGTTTGCTGAATATAGAGAAGACTGAAATACTGTTTTTCACAAAGACTGAAGAAACCATCATTGTCAGGTCAAGTTACAAAGATAAACGGGCTAGCTCCAGCTACCTCTTTGTGCGAACAGAAAATCCTAAAATTCTGCAGGTGGTGAATGTGACCAAAACCTCATCAGATGTTACAAACTTCACTGTCAACCTAGTGGCAGATCAAGAAGGAGAGACAAATCTGACCATTCAACTCTGGGATCCTGAAGGTAGGCGAGAAAGACTCATCGAAGAAATAAAGAATGTTAAGGTCAAAGTGAGCAAACAAACAAAAGACAGTCTTTTCCAGGCGTCAATGCATATTGATAAGAGAATCCTAATGCTTATTTTATCAATGATACTGTTCAATAAATGTGCCTTTGGTTGCAAGATTGAATTCCAGGTTCTTCAAATGGCATGGAAGAGACCTTTGCCAATATTTCTAGGAGCAGTTATACAATTTTTTCTGATGCCGTTTTGTGGTTTCCTTTTGTCTCAGATTTTGGCATTGCCCAAAGCACAATCTTTTGGATTTGTCATGACTTGCACGTGCCCAGGAGGGAGTGGGGGTTATCTCTTCGCTCTGCTTTTAGAAGGAGATGTTACTTTGTCCATTTTGATGACTTGCACATCAACATTATTTGCTCTGATAATGATGCCTGTCAATTCATATATATATAGTAGAATGTTAGGGTTATCGGCTATATTTCATATCCCTGTTAGTAGAATTGTGTCAACACTCCTTTTCATACTAATTCCAATCTCAGTTGGAATAATCATCAAACACAGAATGCCTGAAAAAGCAACCTTGTTAGAGAGAATAATTAGACCTCTTAGTTTTGTTTTAATGTTTATTGGCATTTATTTGACGTTCAAAATGGGATCAATGTTTCTACAATTAGCTAACTTGGAGGTGCTTCTTTTAGGCCTTTTAGTTCCTGCTTTGGGTTTGTTGTTTGGGTATTCTTTTGCTAAAGTTTGTGTGCTCCCTCTTCCTGTTTGTAAAACAGTTGCTATCGAAAGTGGGATGTTGAATAGTTTCTTAGCCCTGGCCATTGTTCAGCTCTCTTTTTCACAGTCCGAGGCAGACCTAGCTTCTGTGGCTCCTTTTATAGTCGCCATGTGTTCTATATGTGAGATGTTACTGATTCTTCTGGTCCACAAGGCTAAGAAAAATGTCTTTTAAAAATTTTTTTCTCATCTAAAAGTGAAAGCATGACTCCACTCCTATTGTGAGTGTGGTACTATAAGAAGTTTAAAAATTATGTAAAATAAAGGCCAGGGATATAGCTCAGTGGCGCAACACCTGCCTGGAAAGTACCAAGTCCTGAATTTGATTCGCATTACTCCCCAAACCAAGAATTTAACCAGGAAGGGGGGGGCGTATATATAATCTATGTGCTAAGCACTCAAGTGTTACAGACAGTAAAATACACGGGAGTATAGAGGAACATGCCAACTCTCCACTGTGCCAGTTTGGGAATGTTTTATAGTATAAGATGTGAATAAGATATTTTATCATGATCTCTTACATGAGAAAAAAGCCATAGAAAACTCTTCTCGTAATGAAATATTCCTAAATATTTAAGAAAGTATGTCCATGCAATAGACATTTAGCTAAAGCTTAGTCAGTAAATGAACATGTAAATTCTATTTCTATATGGGATTGTTACTGGCTTATCAGAGTCATCATGTCTTAAACTCTGAGTAGCATCTCAGCTTTCATAGCTGCACATACTCCTGTCTTCCATACCTGCCACTAAAGCCATTACCATTTACACCAAGATGCTGAGTCATCAATTCTTCCCTTTCCTTTTTCCTTCCTCTTTCTGGTACTGAGTAAACCCATTAGTGTGTGTGTGTGTGTGTGTGTGTGTGTTTACATATTTTTTGAGACAGAGTTTCATCAAGTTATCCAGGTTGAACTTAAACTTATCATTTTTATACTAAACCTGGTTGCTACAACAATTTTCCTACCTTTTTTTTTTTTTATCTATCAGATTCCTCTCTATTCCCAAATTCTATTTTTTTTCTCATACTATATTGCTTCTTCCCTACACCTCCTGACTGGCTTTTGACATCCTTGTCTATCTGCCAATAACTGTCAGGTAAATCTTCTAAAATTCTATACTTTGGTTATGTAGTTTTCCTACAAGGAAACTTTTTTGCCTGTAAATAAAGTCTGAATTCCTTAGTGAGGCACTAACCGTACTCTGTTCTCTGACTTTATTCTAGCTTCCCAGCTTGTTTTCCTCTCCCACTCCATTGCACACAAGCCTTTGATGTAGTCAAACAGAATTAATCAGTAGCTTATGAATAGGCCTTGTGCAAACCAACCTGGCTTGTTGTGCAGCTATTTCTATTTTATTCTTTCTTTTAGGTGTAAATCCTTAGGGATGATAATTCTGTTTATTCATTTTTATATTACTTGAAATGTCTAGCACATTTTCTATGTGTTTACTAAACAAAATGTTAGAGCACAGAGTAGGGCCAAAATGAAGATTATGGTTTTTAAAAAATCACTCTGGGGTCTGTAACAATGGTATAGCACTTGCCTAGCATGTCGAGACTCTTAAATTCAATCCCCAAACCCCACCAAAAATAAATTGCTCAAATTTTCAATGGAAATTTTTAGTATCAAAGGTCAATCCATATTTTTCTTCAAACTATGGGCATCAAGAATAGGATATATCACTCTTAAGGATACTACTTTCCCTATTTCCTAGACTTACGGCTACTCATCCAAAAAAAAAAAAATGAAGATTATAGTGTTATCTCCATCTAATTGTCCTGGGAATTAAATGAGACTACACATGTAACCTGCTTAGAAGAATGTGTGGCACAATGAGTACACAGTGGTAGCTATTATTATCAGTTTAAACTTTAACCCTGCATATGTCTCCAGCTAGCTGGAAATAGTAACCTATTAATTACGTATATAACTTAAACTTGTAACCTTTTAAAAATTACTGTTAGTATTTTGTTCATATAATAAAGGATTTTTGCTTATTTTGCCAGCTTTTTTCTTATGTCACCAAAGTACCAAGATTTGTAATAGACCTGGTGGCATGATGGTAAATGATTACCCCAATTTATAAAGTAGTAATTACATAGATAAAATGTTTTACTCTTTGAAACAAATCTCCATTTAGAAATTTAATATATAATTAAGTTTGCACAAATTTAACTCATTTTAATGAACACATTTTAGAAACATAAGCCTGGGTTTTACTACTTTATCATTGACCTTGCAATACTTATTTACTTATTCAAATTATAAAATATAGAGATTAGATTGAGGTTTATGTGCTTGCTAAACTCTATAATGTGGTTGTGGCATAAGTGTAGCATGTAATTATATGACTTAGGACATAGCATAAGGGGCAGGACAATGAGTTAAAATGAAGAAAATTCAAGATGATCTTAGTAGACATTGCTGTTGCTTTCTAGTTAAGACAGCAACAAAAATCCAAGCTTATGAAAGTAGTAACCAAAATCTGAGTAGGATGAGAACCAAATCAAATTCAACAAATAAGTTCAATATTGACCATATAGGGAAATTTATTTTGTCTCTCATTCAGTTTTGATTGTGATCAATATCATGGAGAGAATTGAGTTTGTGAGCCAAGGTAGTACTGTATTATTCTTTTAATTCCTGACAGCGTTTGCACAGGGCAAACATTAAACAGAATAGAACAGAGCTGGTAGAGTAGAATTATGGATTAATTTGCCAGCAAGTGTGTGAAGGTCAGGATCACATGTTGCAGAGCCAGACTATGCCTAAGTCTAAAATTCCAGCTGTCAATTTTCCATTTGTTATGTTTCTTAGTCCTTTCATGCCTACATTCATGTGGAAATAGGAGTAAGAATGGCACCTACCTTATGGTATTGTGATGATTAAAAAAGTTAATATGAGCAAGATTTTTGGAACAATGCCTAACACATGGTAAACTATAATTATAGTTAACTCTGTTTATTTGAATAAAAATACTTTATAAAGCAGCTGAAAGTGTATGAATAAAATTTCATATATTGCTTTTCTCTTATATGTTTCATGTAAGACAGATGTTTGTATAAAAATTTACCTGAAATTTTGAGTTTCAGGTAAATTTTGAATTCAGGTTGTTTTGTTTTCAAGAAAGAGAGGCATAAAGTAAATTGTTAAGCTAGTTGTTCAACTTTCTTCCCAGCCCTTTAAAGGATAATCTTATGATACACTGTTCCAAGAATAACAGTTCTATGAGAGATTTTCTTATCAAAGGGAAAGCTGTTAACATGCATGTTAGAAAGTCTTAAAGAATGTTTGCAACTCCAACTTATGTTGTTTCAAAACATGAGATGTTTTTAGGCAATGTGGAGACTCCACCCTGAGCAATTGCACATTGTGTAAGTTTGGTTATGTCAAATCAAAGTGCACTGAAGAATTAACTATTAACTAAGAAAGTCTTTGCATGGAGAACATGAATTTTTTTTAGTGAAAGGAATTGTCTAAATGGCAAATTTGGAATTCAACCCGAGAAACTTGTGTAAAGCTGGCAAGATGCCCACAATTTCTGAGGAAGGAATCTCAGTGAATGCCCTCATTATTATGCAAACACAAGGTATTTTGGGTACCTGTTCACATTGAAGGATGCCTGATCAGACCAACTCCTGGTTTGTCAAAGGTTATCCTTCCCTAGAATTCCCTTGTGTTTGGTCAGGTGCCAGGGCAAATGTCAGAGCATTGGATTTCAACTCTATTCCATTTTAAGGTTTTGCATAATAAGAACCTCTCTCATACATGGAAGTTAGGTGGCAGGAGAGGATGTCAAAGGCCTATAAGACAGAACTCACCATCAGGAAAGAAGGGAACCATGATGTCCAGGACAATATATTAGGTGTTAGATTTGTTCTGGTGCAGTGTGAAGTGGAGGCTGGTATCTGTCTCCTCCTTTCTACCTTCCAGCCACCTTGACAAAACAGTTGTTCTTTAGGACTGAAAACACTGGCTGCAGAGGTGATTGTAACTTGAAAAATGGCCCCTTTGGGTCAAGTGGGGTGGGTGCTGGACCAGCAGAGTGGCCTCCTCAGACTGTACCAGTTTGCATGAAACCTTTTCAACAGGGCTGCGGCTGGGCCCAAGTTTATGGAATATTATCTTGCAAAGATAATGCTTGAGAAGATGTATTTGTTACTCCTGAGATGCTTGGGGTTGCAAGCAGAATGTGATGATGCCTTAACTGCAGACCTGAAAGAGTTTTAGCATTTGTTTAGGAATATGAAATCACTTTAGGGTTTTATTTTTTTGTATTTGTTTTGTATCCCAGTTTTTCTCATATCGTGTACTGAGGTCTCTACCAGCCATATGAACTCCTTATCCAGCACTCAAACAAGATCTTTTGGACTGTGTAGTACCTGTTTTCAACACTTATACAGTGGAATCCAAACACTAGACTCCCCTGTGGACTGGCAGGTTTATCACTTCACTTTCCAAAAGCATTTGCAAGAATGGCTTATTTGGCAGGAAAAAACCAAAGCAAAGAAAAGCAAAAGAAAACAACTGAGTTACATGAAAACAACTGTGTGGTGGTAGCTGAGACCTCTACAAAAAAATTACTTTCTGATCATCTTATGGGGGAAGCTTGAAATGTTTTTAATTTGAAGGCATAAGATAGTTGAACCTTTATTTATCTAAAATTGCTCACACTGCTTTTAGCAGCTTTGCCAAATCAGTAGGATCATTTTCACTTAAAAAAAGATTTTAAGAGGACTATAAGTTTTTGTGTGGTTATATGACAGTATTTTTGAGGATGTATTTGACAACAATTTTTATTTTAACATGATTCATAATGAGGAACCAAAAAGTAGTTTCTACAATCTTTAAAATCAAGAAACCAAATGTATCATTTGATAGGCATACAGAAATATCCAAATCAGATTCCTTCTCTATTTTTTTCTTTGTTTTTCCCGCATGCCCATCCTTTTTCATATATATACTTTTTTTTTTGAGAAAGCATCTAAGTGCAAGCTTCCTGAGTAGATGGAATTACAAGGCTGTGCTACCATACCCCACCCAAATCAGATTTTTTAGACGTCATTTTCAGAAAAATGTAGGCAAATTCTTGGCTCTCTGTGAAGTTTGAGCATTGGGTCTACCGTTTCACACTGGTGACAGCACCTTGCCTTCTGATTAAACTAAAGGAAATACTTCAGAAGCAAGGCGTCGAAAAACCTACTTTTCTGGTCCTGTTGTAGACCGGACATCTTACAGCTATGCAGCGTTGTATGGTAATATATGTGCAATGGTGCCAGACCTGTTATTTAAGGAAGAGGAAACATTTTAAGGACTCTAGAGTAGTCCTGTATTTACGCAATCCAATTTTTGTACCATGTATATTCCTGTCATGTGGACTTTGGAGACTGCGTATTTGTTCCATTCTCTGCTCTTGCAGAGGATAAATCACTTCACTGAGTTCTCAGTCTCATGTTTCTGATGAAGCGAATCATACCTTCATGAAACTGTTGCAACGTTTAAGTTAATGCACGTGAAACACAATTGCCTGAAGCATTTAAACCAATAAGTACTAAATGAATTATGGAGAATAGGCGCAGTTTTTTTCTTTTCCTTTCTTTTTAATCCACCATAGGTTTATCTGGTACCAGTTCAGCGAACTAGCACTGCATAACCAAAGTCCTAGGTCCAATTTATGTTTTGTCAAGTAGTAAGCATTTATTCTCATTGGAATAAATGAAAGGGAAACGGAAGAAGTGCACAAATAGAGGAAAGAAAGTGTGAGCAAAATAAAAACGAAAGGTATTCTTAGAGAAGAAAGAACAAGCAGGACAAAAGAAATTTTAAAAACTGAAGATTTTTAAAAGGAGATGTGGGCCCTGGTGAACCAAGTCCAAGCGGAACCCTGGAGCAGCTGCCCTGGAGGAAGCTAGCGGCGTGCTCCTGCTGTGGGCGGGGCCTTAGAGTGGCCCCGCCTCCGGTTGGCTTTGTGGAGGCGGGACTTCCTGTCGGCCCGGCCCTCTATCCGGAAGGATTGATTCTCGGTATCACCGGCTGCTGAGCGAGCGGAACTTCCTCCAACCCGAGGTGAGACCGGCTTCATTCTGTCCATCCGTCACCGCCCTCCAGCGGGTTTGGCGGGCTTGGGGTGCGAGGCTGTGTCTCTGGGTTGGGCGGCCGCGGGGGGCGTGCCCTGTGGAGGCCCTGGCAGGGCAACCTCTTGTGCCGCGAGGTCGGGGCCGCGCCGGCGACTCCTGAAGCCGACTCCGGGTTCGTGCAGCGGTTTCACCCACGCGATTTTACTTAACCGCTGAGGCAGCTTATTTAGTAATTGTTAAATTTGCATTTTACCAACCCAAGGAAGCTCAGAGCGAACTGGCCGATGCGCGGGGTCCTAAAGTCGCAGGGTCTGCGGTGGGACCAGGCCCACTCCCGCGCTGTCCTCAGTCGGGGGTGGGGCAGGTGCTGGAGGGTGACCTGGCTTCCCCGGTGGAAGGCTGGCCAAACCGAAACAGCTGGAAACGTTTCAGGATGTATAACTTTGGAAAAGTGCAGTATCATAAAATATGGGCCTTTGTATAGCAACTGCAACAACAACAAAAATCTCTGAAATAAAATCATTTACTAAGTCATTTACAGATGCTAACCAGAAAAAGAGCTAGGACTTAGGATACCTTTTCCAAAACTGCCATCAGCAAGGTTAGGTAACATTTGGACAAGCATACCTGAAACATAAAGCTGAAAGAATTGTTAGATTTAAACATAAACAGTCTTTTGTTGGCTTCACACCCCCACTCCCAAACTGCTACTGATGAACTTCCTTTACCTCATTTCTCTTGACCTTGTGATTAATTTTAGGATTTAACTTAATTTCTCTTATTAGCCCCCTTTCTCAAAAAAATGTATTTAAAACTGGTTGAGAACATGCAACATGCCCACAGATGGCTAAAATGTCCAGTGTTCTGAAATTGATGTACAAGCTTTATGGGTTCTTCCAGGTCAGGGTTCCAGAAATGTTTTTCAGACTCAGAACCGTGACTGCTGCCTTACATATCTGTGAACCATACCTCTTCTCTGAACTCAAGACCCATCTACATTCTGCTTCCTAATTGACATTGCCTTTTGATTTTACACTGTACTCCCATTCCAGTAATTAAAGTTTTGATCTTTGTGTCTCTTACCCAGATCCAAAACTTGACTTCAGTTGCTTCCTTTTTCAGTGGATGTCATTATTTATTCAGTTGCCAGAGTAGAAATCTGGTCATCTTCATCTCTTCTCATCCTCACACCAATGTACACTCAGTTGCCAAGTCCCCCTAGTTTTATCCTCCGAGGCAGATACCTCAACTCTCACAGTATCTGCCTACAAAACCCCCTTTCCAGGTTTAAGCCAACTTTTGGTCTCTTCTGGAGTATTGCTCCTGAATCTAAATTTCCTAAGCTGTCCGCCTACATATACTCTTTGCTTTTCCCACCACCTTCCAGTCATTCTCTTCAGGCTAAGACCTTGCAAAGGTGATTCTTACTGCCTCTACCAGCATTTCCCCCTCTCCATTTCCACCGATCTCTGAGCCATCATGCTTGGGTCTTTCAGGTACCAAGAACCTTACAGTTGAGTATTTGCTTTTCCTAACCATCTTGATTCAGTCATGCCCATAAAGAAACTTTATCTGATACCTGAGTCCAGTCAAAGCTCCCTACTACATCTTTCTCACCGCATTGCTCCTATGTAATCTTTTAACATTTTTGGCTTTTGGAGTGGTCTGTGATTTTTTTTTTTTTCCTCTTAACATTTGACTCCTCACTTGAAAGTAAATGTGAATGGGACCTAGTCTTTCTCACCATGTTGCTGTACACAGCATATAGTAAGTATTCAGCCTCTCTACTGAATGATTAAACAATTTCTGGCTGGAGAATCCCAACAGAGAAGGTAACTTTTGAAATTGACCTTGACGCATTGGTAGGAATAATTCAGTGCTGTGAGTGGATGGAGTGTGAGTGTCTTGAGCAGAGCATCTAAGGAGCACACACAACCTAAGAACTTCAAGTTCTGATAAGCAAAAAGAGTAGAATGTAGAAAGGTTAGGAAGCTATTCTTGAAGAGGTGGGAATTGCTGTGTCTATAACTTAAAAAGAGGACTCTTTTTAAAAATTGCCTAAGTGCTTGCATCAGGAAGAGAAAACAACCAGCAGAAACTTAGTATGGCTTTGGCCTTCCCTAGCTCTTCTCTCTGCTTTCCTATAATGTGAAAACATCATAGGGATTTCTCATAGTCTGCAAGTTAAAATGCTGTCAGTCTCAGCTGAAAAGGAGACAGCATGAGCACTGCTTGATGAAGCATGTCACATTTGTGGATGCAACAGTTGAAATGCTCCTCCATGCTATATACAAAGTTTAGAGTGTGGTCAGACCAGTAGTGAGTCATCAGAAAGCTGGACAGGTCTGAATACACAACTAAGTTGTTTTTTTCCCTCTCTCTGAAATTCAGGGAAGTCTTCAGAATGTTGCAGTAGAAAGAGCCACAGACTGTTAAGTCAGAAGAGAGTTCAAAAATCTATGTTAGTGGGCAAATTATTTTTCACCCTTGAACCTTAAAATCTTCATTTTTAAAACCAAAGAAACCTCACATGTGGTGCATACCTGCCTGGCAGTCAGTTCCTGTGCCTTTTGCTTCTTGTCTTGCCAGAGTCTTTCTCTTATTTTCACTTTAATTGCCACCCAGCCGTGTACAGTACTTCTTAAATACTTCTTGTCCTTCCATCCTCATTCACCGAAGCAACAGTTTTGTTTTTTATGTGATGTTGATGAATTCTTTGGGAGACAATTTTGCAGAGTATTTTTTTACTATGGAAATGTTTCTGTGATACAAGTGAATGATATATTAGGTTAAATGGCTTTTTTACTGCATCTATGGATAATTCATGGGAAAAAAGGTGAAACACTAAAATTGGGGAGGAAGTAAATCCTGAAATAAAAGTCTTTGCGAAGATGTTTTTGAGATTTTTTTGTAAACTAAGTATTCTGTAATTAAGACTTTCAGAGATTCTAACTACTTTGTGCTTGCTTGTATGTGTTAAATATGTTCAGAAGATGGCTGATCCTTGGCAGGAATGCATGGATTACGCAGTAACACTAGCAAGACAAGCTGGAGAGGTAAGAACTAAAATGTTCCCAGCCAGGATATGATGGATAGAGAGTGTGATTAAGTACACATTTGATTAATCTACATTTGTTTTCATTTCAGTAGAACTTTAAAGTGAAAATTGTCACCATAAAATTTTTAAAATGAATCCAAAATTGAATGTATTATTATGTGATTTTTGTGTCTAGGAGGACATAACCATTGAAGGCTTATTTTGTAAGATGTAAGAAATTCTTATGAGCCAGGCATTGTAGCTCACACCTGTAACCTCAGCACTCAGGAGGCTGAGGCAGGAGGATTGCCGCAGGCTTGGGGTGAGCCTGGACAACAAAGTGAGCTCAAGGACAGCCTGAACTGCATATCGAGAGCTTGACTCACAAAGACAAAGGAAAAAGAAGAAAAAGGAAAATTTTATGGATAACATTTAAGATTAAATCTTTTAAACTATTTGTATATCTTGTGTTTTTGTTTGCTATAAAATACATTATATCTTTTCTATTTGCTTACCAAAAAATTATCTTAGGTGATTCGTGAAGCTCTAAAAAAAGAAATGAACGTTATGATTAAAAGTTCTCCAGCTGATTTGGTGACTGCTACAGATCAGAAAGTTGAAAAAATGCTTATCTCTTCCATAAAGGAGAAGTATCCATCTCACAGGTATTTTTTACATCAATTTCAAGTGATAAAATTAGGCCTATTTTAGGCTAAAGTTTGGTTCCAGATACAGAACTTGACTTTAGTTATCTTAACCTGAGAGGGAATTTGTTTTGAGGGTGTTTGGTAGCTCAGGGCCCTTTGAGGGAGGAAGTCTTACCTAGGTGACACTGGAGTAGTTGCTTAGGATGGCACTAAGTGACCTTGCTCTTAGTTGATGGTTTTAAATACTTCCGAACAACCAGTTATGGTGGCACATGCTGTAATCCCAGCACTTGGGAGACTGAGGCAGGAGGATGACTTGAGTTTGAGGCCAGCTTGGGATGTACAGAGACTTCAAGGCCAGTCTGAATTATGTATGTATCAAAGCCCTGTCTCAAAAAAACCAAGCCAAATTAAACCAAAACAAAACATACATTTATAACCAAACTATATCTTTAATCTCATTAGTTTAAGATTACAAATCTGGGCAGGAACATGTTGCTGAGCTCAGTGATTTGCCTGAGATCAGGGTGCCAGGAATCAGGGAAGAGGAAGTGTTTGCATTCCTCCATAATAAGAGGAATATTTGGATGCTGGCAAGCAAGCACCTCACATAGACATGCTTTAAAAGTTTAGTAAGGTTCATTGTATAGTAGGCTTTTTAAGAGGGCAGAGTAGAGGCTGTTTTAAGGAGTTGGGGAGAAAATCGTAAAATCAGGGCCTGTCTCACAGGCACAGAAATGCTGTCATCATTTTGAAATCTTAGCATTGCAGTTCTGTACTCCTTTGTCACACCATTGCCCATTCCTGGTCCTTTAGCCATTGAGAAGAAAAAGCTGCAGCCAAATGTACTTCCTCCCAATAAAAAGGTCTACAGCTAAGAGAAAAAGATAAAAAATGACAATGACTAAAACAGTTCAGTGTTGCATAATGGAAAATAAACAAAATAGAAAGTTAAAAAAGCAGTGAACTCAGGCACCATTGTTGAGATTTTCATAGAATTTATAGCATGTTTAAGGAAGATGTATACACAGTAATTTTGGTGGGTGATTTGCTTTCTAATTAATTTATCTGATGTTTTCTGAATTAGTTATCTTTTACCGCAAGCAAATTATCCTAAAAACATAGAGCTCTAGACTCCAAATTTTTATTATCTTATGATTTCACTGGGATGGGAATGCGAGTCTCTCAGCTGCATGGCTGTAGCCACAGTCTCTCTAAGGAGTTACAGTCAGACTGTCAGTCACAGCCACAGTCATCTCAGGGCTTGGCTAGGACTGAAGGGACCGTTCTTCATTTTTGTGATTGTTGGCAACTTCGTTTCCTTGTGGGTTTTCTGCTGGCAGCTTCCTGGGGTTCCTCACAGGGGCCTCTTCTTACCCCAGCTCACAGCATTGGCCAAGGAAGGAGAAAGAGAATAAGATAGATACCATTGTACCATTTTTTATGAGCTAGTCTCCAGAACTATACACGGTTGCTTCCAGTTCCTGTTGTTGGTTAGAAATAAATTGTGTGCTGCACACACACAAAACAAGGGGTTCTAGGCTTCGTATTTTGAAAGAAAAAGGGTGTCCTGAGAGCCTGTAGACTTACTGCATTTCCTTAATGACTTATCTGCTGTAAATGTGTAGCATTTCAGGTCTATGTGTTTGTACATTCATGTGTGCCATTAGTTGCTCTGGTATTGTAACTTTTCATATGTTTTGCTCTGTAGGAAATACAGTAAACCTTCATCACCTGTGTTGGTTTCTAGAGGAAGAAAAAAGGAGAAAAATAGGATACCAACTTTGATTGTTTTATAGTAGATTGTAGCTAAGGAAATATTATAATTTGAAGTAGTTGAATGCAATATAGACATTAATTTGTCTTTCTTGCTTTTAGTTTCATTGGTGAGGAATCTGTGGCAGCTGGGGAAAAAAGTGTCTTAACTGACAACCCCACATGGATCATTGACCCTATTGATGGAACAACTAACTTTGTACATAGGTATGTTTCTGAAGTTTTAATCAATGCTTATTAACTGGGTACACCTTTAGGAGGACTCTATTCAGGAACATTTACACTTTAAGGAATTGTATAATTTATGCATCTTTAGGTCTCAGAATGTGCATATAAAATGTTAATAGCAGAAACTACGCTGAAGACCTTATGTCACATGAGGAGGAAGTAAAAAAAGAGTAATGTTTTGGGTTTGTCTTGTGTTGCAAAGTACACCATTCTTTTTCTTGCTATAGTAGAAAAAGGAAGCAACATAAATGCTTTGAGATTAATACAGAACTAATGAGGTCACTAGAGCAGCGTTGTCTATGTAAGATAAATTTCATCTGGGAGAAAAGTATTAAAGATTACTTAGGTTTTAGGATCAACAGACTTGGACTTGAATATTGATGCATCTTTTATTGGCTTTGTGACATTGGACAAATTAATGAGTGAAGCCTCAGTTTTTAAAGTATATACAAAATGATCATGTATTAATGGTACCTGCCTCATATAATTATTTATTGTTGAGACTCATAAGTAGTGCATTTATATAAGAACTTAATTAGTGCCTGGCCCAGAGTAAGTATATTATAAGTCATTGTATTATCAGAAGAAAGCCTGATGAAATTGTTGATGAGAGTTTGTACCTAGTTTGATGGGATTGAGTATAGATGTTACATTTGAACTTGAGATGTAACTGTGTATATCTGTGCTGCATGGGGAATTATTAAAGTCTATAGAGCTAAGGTTTAGAATCTGTATATGATAAAACGTTATATCTTTTAAATGTGGAAAGTAGCTCAAGATACATTGTAATATTAAAACTTAAGACACTATATACAGTGTGATTCTGTTTTGTGAAATTAAAACCTCAAATATTAAATCTTTAAGAGTTTTTATTTTAAATACTTATATTGAACTTAGTTTGTTTTCTTCAGTCTAATTTTGAGTCAGATTTTAAAATTGTTCAAACTGTCATGCAGCCATAGAAATCTCTGTGAGAGCTGCCAATTTCCTTTTAAATTTGCAAAGCTCCAAGTTCAGCGTTGGAGTGAGGACAAGTAACAGTTTTTTGGTTCCTGGATTTACCACAGGACCAAGCTACAGTATGAGGAAATAAACAGAAAAAGAAAAACTTTCTTCTTAAGAATCCATGATCAATTTAAAACTTTTTTTAATTCATTGATTTTTTTGTTTGTTTGTTTTGGTTTTTTGCAGCACTAGACATAAACCTAAGGCCTTTGCTGTGACCTTTTTTCCCCAACTCTTTTTTACTTCTTATTTAGAGACAGTGTCTCCCTAAGTCATTACTGTACCCAGGCCAAGTTTGAACTTGTGACCCTCCTACCTCAACCTTACGGAGTGTACCAACTGTTGTGTTTTTATTTATAAAAAATTTTTTTGCACACTTTTATATGTAAAACCATATTCACCACACTTGACATTCAATGGATATAAAAGAACATTCAGTACAAAATATACTTATCCCTTGTGTTCCTCCATTTCTGAGGATCTGTTTCTGGAGGTGGCTGTTGTTAATCAGTTTCCTGAGAATTGTTTCAGACATGTTTCATTGCTGCAGAAGCATCCTGCACGTGGGTTGTATTTGCATTATATGTACTACTTCCACCTTCCTTTCTGCCTCCGATACTATAAACATTGCTGCGTTTAACTTTATTGGGGGAGGAGGGATGAGATTGTAGATGAAGACTTCGGGAAGCACTTATGAAAAGATGAATTTTGTTGAAATTAAGTTCTGTCTTGGTAAATTTGTGGGTTTTGTCTCTTTTTTAAAGATTTCCTTTTGTAGCTGTTTCGATTGGCTTTGTTGTAAATAAAAAGGTATGTTGTTTTAAATGTACAATTCATAAAGTGCCTTGCTATCATTTTCTGAGAAAGAGTAAATATATCTATAACAGATTGACTTGTCTCTATGTTTAAATTTATATGCATTATTTTGAATGCAGTGTTTTCTGAAGAGTTATAATGAGAAAATACACACATGAAATGAAAGACAACTCAATATATAATCATTATTATTTATGTCATACAGTCAGATGTGATAGAGATTGGTGTGATCTAAATACTTTTTGAAAAAGGTGGATTTGAGCTAGTAATGCTTTAATGGTGTTAATGAAGACAGATATTAAAAAAGCAGGAAGTGGCAGGAACCAAAATATGGTCAGAAAATGCAGAGTATCTTTAGGAATTTATATATAATTGAATACTTATATGTAAAGCACAGCAGGGTAAAATTTACCTATTGCATTTTCTTGGCTTGTGGCTATTTGGTTAGCCAAACAGTGAGGAATGTTCACTAATATCTTATTACAGTTCTGTCTTCAAGGAGCTGTGATGTCTTTGACTAGCATGTAAGCAAAATAATTTAAAAATACCAGAGAAGAACACAATTTAGTACCATGAAGGCTTCACTATCGCTATATTAATCAGTGAGCACATCCAAAAGGTGCTGAGTGAACATTTAACATATAGTCAGCCTGAGCTATATGCTGTGCCTTCCAGTGGACTTTTGAGTGCAGAGTCAGTTGTGTGAACAAGTGAGTGTAGTGTGTGGTGGAACTGTGAAAATACCGTGGAACATGCAAGAGGATATAAACAATTCTTCCAATAGTGAGTTGGAAAAACCTTCATAACAGGAGTTAAATGAGCTGACACTTAGAAAATTAGGGGTTTGCCCAATAAACAAAAGAAAAGGACAGCATTTTAATAAGAAAGGACATTTAAAGAAGTAATTTTGGCTTTGGTTACTTTGAATGAGGTGTCTATAAGACCAAGCTCTGGAGCATAGGTTCTTACATGTAGGTAAAGTAGATAGAAGCTAGAATTATTAGTGGTTGTTGGATTTGCGAACCAAAAAAGAATAACTTTTAAGAATATAGAAAGAAAAAGGGAAAAGGAAGCAGTGAAAAAAGATTTTTAAAAAAAGTCCAAGGTATGCAAGTTTTAAGCACTAGGCAGAGAAGAAGATTCAAAAATAATGATACTGAGATGAACTTGTGAGTAAAGTACAGCAAAGAGAGGACAACCAGAAATGTGGTGGTATCACATGAAGTATTTAGTAAGATTTAATTTGTGTGATCAAGACTGAATCCAGATTTAAAATTATAAGAGATTAGGAGGTGTAAAGTGCAGACTACGCTCAGTGACAGTGAAGAGGAAAAAGTTTTATGATATCTTTGATTGTGCTGCATAATAACAGCTGATTCTGGGTAATTTATAATGAATAGGAATATGTTGGCTCACCATTCTGCATACTGGAAAGTTAGCCCATGATCTTCCAAGATGGCTTCTTGTGTGCTGCATCCTCCAAAGGGGAGAAAAGTTGAGTCCTTCTCTCCCTCCTCTTGGTGGCAGAAGGTGGAAGGGCTGAGAGAGCACAATCCTGAAAATCCTAGTCGCAATAAAGCCACCATCACCTCTTAAAGACCCCATTTCCAATGTCACATTGGCAGTTAAATTTTAACATGTGTTGGAGGGGATAGGCATTCAAACAATAGCAGTAAGGGAAGAAGAAACTTGGTGAGAAGGTTCCATAAGAGAAGTCTAAGAGAAGGATCTGTTGAAGAGGTTTTTCAGGGAATGGGTTGTAGAGTAGGGATCCTGATACAATGTTCATTTAGTAAGAACGCAGTCTTCATGTGAGGTAAGGTGGGTGCTCTAAGTCTAGACACAGGTGAGGGAAACGGAAGGATTGTAGTCTGATGACCTCTTGTTTAGGTTGGAAATAAACATTTTATGTATCCCACAGTTTAGCCATTTGAATACACTGTCGGTCAATATACTACGTTTTGTTATATTTTGTTAGAAAAAAATGTTGATTTAATGAAGAACAATGCTCATATTTGGTAAAGGAAACTTGTTTTTCCTCTGCAGATGGAATTTGGAGTTGTGTACAGTTGTGTGGAAGATAAGATGTACACTGGCAGAAAAGGAAAAGGTGCCTTTTGTAATGGCCAAAAACTACAGGTTTCAAAGCAAGATGGTAGGCCTGTCCTCCAAATTTTGGTAGAATTGGTATTGTAGAGTCATGTTTTATAGCTTAATTGTTAACATGGAGTTCTCCAAATATCTACTGATTGTGCTTATTTTCTTATTGTGCTTATTTTCTTCTCACTTTGGTATTTTGACTCAGTTTTGAATGCAATAATAGAAATGGAAAACAAAGCTGAGCAGATACATTTCTGGCTCAGCATTGCACTAGGTGGCGGAGATAAGTAGTTGACTGAGACTGGCTTCATACCTGCATGGTTTATTGTTTTAGCTGCAGCATCTTAGATTCTTCATGGAATTCCTCTGATCTTATGCCATTTTAGAGCAACCATTAAACAATAAGTTGAAAGTAGAGTATTAAAGCAGAGAATCATTAAAAATGATAGATACACAGTTATCCCTCCATATCCACAGATTGGTTGTAAAACCCCTTGCTGACACCAGGCTCCATGTATGTCCAAGTACCTTACATAAAATGGTATCATATTTGCATATTACCTGCCCATATGCCCCTATGTACTACTTTTATGGTGTACATTATGTAAATATTGTTAGACTGTACTGCTTAGGAAATAATAGCAAGAAAAAAGTCTGTATATATTCAGTACAGTACTCCTTTGATTTAATACTAATTGAGTCTATGGATGTGGAACCTTCAGATTCAAAAACTGATTACATTTTTCGCAAGCTAGCTGATTGGCATCTAATGTGTTGCAGCCATTGAAGTTTTGAGTTATCTTTCTTTGGGAAACCACATCCAACATTTCTCATAGATTGTTTGTCTGTTTATTTTTTGGTACCAAAGATTGAACTCAGGACCTTATGGTTGCCAGGCAGGCATCGTGTCACTGAGCTATAGTTTATAGCTCCCATAGTATATACTTTCAGATTCTTTAAAGTATAGCAAGAACTTAAATATACTTGCAGTCTAAGTTCAGAACTCTTCTAGCCTTTTATAATTTGTACTCTCACACACTTGAGAGTAGATTTTTAGTTTTTACTTACTGAACTCTAAGGCCACACAAATTGAACGATATGTCATATTGTTGAGATTTTAATGTACATCTTTGAACTGAAGGAGTGTGGTAGCTTTTCATAGAAATAGCTCTTGTATGTTGTATTTTTTTTTTTTTTTTAATTTTTTGGAATTGAATCTGGGGCCTCATGCATTTTAGCCAGGTGCTTTATCACTGAGCTACCTTCCCAACCCTTAATTATTTTTCACTTAAATTGTGTAGCAATTAAAAATAGTATAACAGTTACAGGCTCACAGGTAACAAAGAGCTAATAATTAAACGTCTTACCTGATGGGAGGAGATGAAGACAGGAGAGTGTTGAATTGTGGAGAGATTCAGTCTTGATACTTTTAAAGGGGAATGGAAAGTACGGATAGCCTGTCACCTTTGTAAAATGGAGGTTAAGTAAGAGAGATAACACCTTCACTTTGTTCTTTCAAATCTATACATAAATTCCTTATAGAATGTAACTAATTTGTACTTTAATACTTTAAGATACTTTTTTCTCACTGAAGGTGTACACGCAGGCAAATTAGTTATATTCTGCACATTTTGGGTAATAGTCTTAAAAAACAACTTTTGGTAATAAAATTAATACTTGAGGATAAATAACTTTTTAGTATTTTAAAGTTTAGAAAAAATTGATAAAAATAGGAAGAGGGATATAAATGTCCTGTTTCATTCTGAATTACATGTGTCAGATTTTTCTAGACTGTAGTGTTTATTTAAAACATTTCTTTTTCCAGATATTAGCAAATCACTGTTGGTAACCGAGTTGGGATCTTCCAGAACACCAGAGACTGTAAAAGTCATTCTTTCTAACATGGAAAAGCTTTTTGCTATTCCCATTCATGGGTAAGCTCTTTGCCTTTTCCACCTTAATTTGCAGATAATTTGACTTTCTAAAAGAGTAAATTTCCTTCTACAAATTAATTTTTTATTAACAGATACAGGATCTCTACCATAGTACTAATTTTGTGATGTAATTTTAAATTTTTTTATTTGAAAAAAAAATTCCAAACAACAAAAAATTGTCAATATAAAATAGTACAAAGAATAATAGTATGCCTGTTGTTGTTGTTGTTGTTGTTGTTGGAGATTAAACCATGGTCTTTCCTGTATTTCTAGACACTTTTCTTTTTTGGTACTAGGGATCACATTCACGACCTCACACTTGCAAGGCAGCTGCTTGTGCCTGTGAGCTAAATCCCTGGCCCCAGACACTTTTTATTTGTATGTAGGTTTTTACTCAGTTTCCCAGATTGGGCTTGAACTCCAGATCTTCCTGCTTTAGTCCCCCAGAGTACTAGGGTGATAGTAGTACACTTTTTAACACAGACATATCTGGTAACATTTTACCCTAATCATTTTATGATCGTGTGTGTGTGTGTGTGTGTGTGTGTGTGTGTCTGTGTTTTCCCTTAATCATGTCTGAGTAAATTATATGCATTACTGTTTTTTACTTCTAACTCTTTCACTTTGTTTTGTGAATATGGGTAGTCCATATACAGTTATTAAATTCACATGTACACTTTTATCTACCTTATCAACTAATCCAGTTTTGTCATTTGTTCTAATAATGCCAGTTATACTGTTTTCCTTCTTGTAGTGCAAGATCCAGTTTAGGTTTGGCACTGCATTTGGGAGAGAGTTGAAGGAATTCCAGGGATTGAATCCAGGGCTTCACATATGCACCACTGAACTGTATCCCAGGCCTTGCATTACATTTCACTGTCATGTCTCAGCATCCTCAGTGTATCTTGTATACAGTGTACAGTGCAGTTCTGCTTTATCAGTCAATTTGAGTATCTTCTTATTTTAACACAGCATAAGACTAGTGATGTACTGATAGGACTGTTTCATTCACCTTTCATTCCTTATTATATATTGTAATTGTTGTGTATATTTACAGTTATTGTATTTATTTGATAAATTCTTTCTGCTTTGGTTTTGTTTGTTGTTTTGTCTTTGTTTCCTGGTATGGGGGACTGACTCAAGGACCTAAAGCATGCTGGAAAGGCCTTTACCAGGGAGCTGTGTCATCCCCTGCTTTATTATCTGTTTATTTAGTATTTTGTATTGTTTGGTTTTCTTTTGTTGGTTTTTCAAAGAAGGGTGGAACTATGCAGTCAGGCTGGTTTTGCACTTGCTGTGAGCTCCAGGTAGCCTCCGATCTTTGATCCACCCACCTCAGCCTCACAGGTGCTGGGGTTATAGGCATGCATCAGCAGGACTTGGCTGAAATTCTTTTTTGCCATTTTAGAAAGGTTAAATTTTAATCTTGTGGATTTATTTTGCATAACAACTTTTTATACTGTCTTTAATACCCTCCAAAGTTAACCATTTATTGCTTATAAGGATTCTGGAAATTTTTGGCTTTTACTTATTGCCTATCTAATTTCATTCTTTTTATTACTCTCTTTTTGTCCCCTTTTTAAGTTGTATTCTCTCTACTTTGTTAGAACATATCCATTTTACAGTTCTTCAACCCATGATCCCACTGTTTGATTTTAGTCCTTTATTGGCTTTATGAAGTGTTCACAGTCCTTTTGTAAAGATTCCCAGTTACCCTTTGATTGGATAATGCCCATACTACCATGGATTCCTTGGCGAGAGCATGTGTGCATGGTATTCCTTGAAGTTTGGTATATGTATTTCACTGTTTTTCTATGCCTTAAAACATTAAGGGCTGCTCAGCTGGATATGAGAGCCTCAGTATAAGAGCTTCAATATAAGAAAGCAGGAAATAAATCATTTTTTGAAAATGCTTTCATCCTTGCCTTGCCTTTTGTGTTGTTTTGAGAAGAAGCTAGTCTAATTTACTTGGCTTTTCAGTTATTTTATCTGTCACCTGGGAGCTCTGAGAATTTTTTCCCTTAATCTTTAAAGACTAATACTTTTACACAATTAAAAACTTTTTTAAAAAATAGTTCATTCTGGACCAGTTTTGTGTTGCAATGTGTCGATTCATGTCTTTTTCTTTTTTGGAAAGTTCTATTGAGCTGTAGTTTAAAGAGTCACTCACTTTTGCTACCTTAAACTATTTTTGGTTCCATTTCTGCTTAGTTTCTGGATTGTTAATGTATCTTTTTTCCCAGTTACATAAGTATTTGTTTGGGGTATTTAATTTGGTTAGATTGGTTTTAGTTTTATTCTGTTTCATTGTTGGTTTTTATGGGAGACTTTGTCAGCCAAAAAACAAACATTTTCGTGAGTAATGTCTGATAAGCACTAATTTTGTGTTGTGGGTGTCACTGACTTTCTTTTTTTGTTTTTATTTGAATGGTACTGGGGATTGAACACAGGGACTCACATATGCTAGCAGGTGCTCTACACTGAGCTACATCCCCGGTCTCACCTAAGTTATAAGACTTGTAAAAACTGACCAAAGCTTATCTTATTAATCCAACCTTATTTTGTAGATGAGGTAACTTGAGATTCAAAAAAGGTGAAGTAGCTAGCTGAGATCACATAATCAGGGAGGGATATATGCTGCAGCTCTGTAGTTTCCAGATCTTCCTCTCTCCAATATTCTCTTTTAGGAGTCAAGATGTTTAAAGTACAGTTTGACCTTGGTAAAACCGAATGTGGGCTGTAAATCTGTGATCAGTGTCATAAGGAGTAAATTAAAAGAGGGAATCACTGTCATGCAGCTCTCAAGCCTCACAGGATGATGTTTTTGAGGCAAGAAAATCATGACTTAAAAAAACCCACTGCCGCAGTTTGCTGTTTTGAAGCAAGGTCTTTAACCAGGACTTTAACCATAAAAGAGCTAAAAGTTTACTACTTTAGCCTTTTATCTTGCCATTGGCTGGAGTAAAATAATTTTTGCTGTAGGTTATTGTCAGTAGTTTAGCCAGGAAAATGTTACCAAGGATGAGTAGTAACTTACTGATTTCTTTTTCTGATCTGTTGCTTTCAGCTAATTCTTCAGAGTTATTTATGTAAAACAAAATCAGAACAAAGAGAATCATACCTAAAAGAAGTAGAAACAGTGTAATAGTTTCCTAAGAAATGTTTATGAGACAAAGTAAATTTGAGGGTCAATTTCCTTTTTTAATTTTGGGGAATTCATTTAGTGCGATGTGTGATATATAATGTTTGTGATATTATGTAGTGTTTTCCACCTGCATCCCGCCTTTTTCTTATCTTCTTTTTTTAATGTCATAATAAAAAATAAGTTTTGTTACTCTTACATTAACTATATTATAAATTTTATATGCAGCTCAAGCCAACTCCTCTTCAAAAAAAAAAAAATGAGAACAAAGAAAAGGTGGGCCTAAGGTTGGACACAGTAGAATAGGTTTCATTATTAACAAAACTACTGTTTATTAATGACCTTCTATACATGAGGTACTCAGCTCAGTGCTTCACATATGTTATTTGAAATCATTACAGTAGTAGCCTATGATGAATTGGTGTCTTCTCATCAGTAACACAGGAGCTAAAATAAAGAGATTTTACCACAATTACGAGTTTTAAGTAGCCAAACAGCAGCGTAGACTCACATCTTTACAATGCCAAGATAATCCTTTTTACTTTCTACCATACAAGTCTATAGGAAGATCAGACTAAGGTAGGATTTAGAACACATAGTGAAGATCTGGTCCATAGTTTCACTAGTGGGTAGTTGAATAATCTTTTTAGGTAGTCCGCTGGTAATACAACAGAGAAATGTCCCCTTGCTGACTGTCATACTTCCCCTTGCCTAAGGGCCCATACTGTTCACTACCGGTAGACGTAAGCATCACTAGTACCAGTAGACGTAAGCATCATGAGTAGCTAATGCTACTGTTCTTCTAGCCTGGGATTCTACCCCTGACTAACGTACTTGTAAGAGTTCTTAAGTTGTTCTAGAACATGAGTTTTGAACTATCATTGCATTCACCTGATTCTTCAAGTTTTTCTTGTGTTTTTAGAATTATTTATGCAAAACAAAATGAGAACAAAGAGAATTATAATCTGAATAAATTCCTTAAACAAGTAGAAACAATCTAATAGGTTCCTGAGAAATGTTTATGAGACAAAGTAAATTTGGGTCGTCAGGTTTCTATGTAGAAAAAGCAGAAACAAAACCTGTTTAAACAACAACAAAAAAGCCACTAAAATTAGATTTTATTTATTGGGGAAGCAAATATCTCAAAATTGTTTGTACTTAATATTTCTTTCTTAAATTTGATGTGTCACAGACACAGGTTGAACAACTTACTCCAGAGACATTGTGTCTTTCTAATTTTTAAAAAATTACTTTGGCAGGAAGGGGTTTACTTTTTAGGTATAATAAAAAACATGTTCTATTATTTTTATGAAAAATGAACTGTGAAACATCTTGGTGAACAGAACTCATAGCTTTATTTCCAGAGGTTTAATTACTAAAACAGTTTCAGTAAAAACCATTTGAAAGAAAATTCCAGATATTAATAATGGCACCTTTCTCCTGAATAAAAACATTCTCTAACATAACCACCATTATATAATTAAGAAATTAACACTTAAGCTAATATTGACACCTTTTAAAAATTTTGTAAATATTCTAATCCAGAGTTCAATCATGTATTACATTTAGTTGTCATTTTTATTAGTTTCCTTTAACCTAGAACAGTTCTATAGTCTTTTTTTGTGATACTGATATTTTTGAAGAATGTAAGCCAGTTGTTTTATAAGATTATTTTTTCAGTTGAGTTTGTTTCACTTTTGCTTGAGTTATGCATCTTTGATAGGAATGCCACAAAAGTAATGTTTTTTTTCTTCTCATCACATCAGATCAGGAGGCACATGATGATCTATTTGTCCCATTATGAGTGGTACTATCTTTAGTCACTTGGAAACTGAGACCAATCTAAAGATGTTGTTTTTCCCATTGTAATTATTGTATGTCCTGTTGGAGAGGTATTTTGACATTATGTAAATTTTAAAGTTTCACCCACTAATTTTCACATTTGTTAATGATTCTTTCCTGAGTCCATTATTGTTGTAATGGCTGTCCAGTAGTGTGCATGCTTATTTTAACTTGCTGTATTTCTGAAGAATAGGTGCTATGAGACAACAAAACTGAAGAAATCTTCTAAGGCAGCTCTAAGTCTGCGTAGAACCTAGGGAAGCTGTTATCCTTTCCACACATGTGATGTAACCCAGTGGGGAATGATCAGTAATCACGTGTGGCAAAACAGAATTCAGGAAAGACAGCTTTCTTTACACCAATGGTCCTGCTGCAGTGTGTCCCTTAACAAAGCCAGGCATTCATGCCTGTGGGTTAATATTTTTATATGATGTACCAGCAGGAGAAATGGAGGCAAGAAGGAACAGCCTGGCAGTTCTCTGATTACCTAGCTGGGTGAGATCATTGGTTCCAAGATTAGGTTAATGATTGTGAAGGTTGGTACAATCAGAATCCAGCATGATCGGTTATGTTCTCATGGTTATAGGGGTCTAGAAAGTAAATAACGAAGCCCAGAAGCAGGTACAGAGCTAGGCAATTTCAAAAGAACAAAGTTTTAAAAAGAACAGTTTTTCTTGTACAGTTTCCCCTTTTAATAGCATGAGGTTTGCTGGGGATTTAGCTCAGTGGCATAAGTCCCTGCCTTACCAGTGCGTGGTTGTGAGTTCGATCCCCAGTACCGATTTAAAAAAATAGCATGAGGTTTTACCTCTAACAGACCTCTGACAGCCTCTCTCTCTCTCTCTCTCTCTCTCTCTCTCTCTCTCTCTCTCTCTGTGTGTATGTGTAAACCATCTAAGCTATTATGCCTAGATTTGGACAAGTATGAACATACATGAGTGTTACTATAATAGAATTGTAGCATTTTCCATATTTTTCAATGGTTCTTTTTCTCAGAATTTGTTTTAATGTTTACCTTCTACATGATTGCTTCATGGAGATGAGTTTTGTGATTTTTATATAGTATGCCACAACAAATTTATTTTAAAATTAGAGACTGCTTTTTTTTTTTTTTTTACATTTATCCTCTTCTTGATTGGTTAAAGTTATCTTAGTCAACACTTAAACTGAAGTTAAGGAGGAATGTACCTCATTTAAAAGGATTACCTTTTCCAATCTTACTTTTAAATTCTAGAATCCGGAGTGTTGGAACAGCAGCTGTTAACATGTGCCTTGTGGCAACTGGAGGAGCAGATGCGTATTACGAAATGGGAATTCATTGCTGGGATATGGCAGGAGCTGGCATTATTGTTACTGAAGCTGGTGGAATACTAATGGATGTGACAGGTAAAGTTATGGGATAATAAAGTGCTTTTTTCTACATATCTATTAGATTTTCCTCTATAGGGTTATTAAAAATTATTGATCTAAGTGAAATTAGTCAGACCCATATATGTAAAAATTGTATTGTCTCACTAGTGTGAGAAACTAAACAAGTAAATAGGATATGAAGTTTACAATAGATATTATGAATTGGTAAGAAACTGTTCAAAAGAAAAGACAAACTGATGGAAGAAAGGAGAAGGGAAGAAAAGGAAAAAGAAAAAAATATATGTATATACAAGGTAGTTAAGATTAATTACACAGCTAGCTTCTATTTGTTCCTTGAAAAGAATGTTTTTTGCTAATACTGTTTGGACAAGATACCATGCCTATCTCCTGTACTCTGAATAACTACTATGAAGACAACAGTACACATTGTACTAACTATTGTAACTGTCTTACTAACTTGTTTTGAATCTCGATTTCACTTTTTTTTTTCTATTTAAAATAAAAAAATACTGATATATATTATGCTTTTGCCTTTACGGAAACAAATTCTATAATTCTTTGCAAAATGAAAATGAAAGTGAGAAGATAGAGGCAGGGATAAGCATTAATGCTAATGTGGGACTGATAATGGGAAATGGCTGAGTTCCTTCAGATGTGTCAAGAGTTTCTGACACTGTGGAGAAGGGCAGACAGTCACTGATTCTGAGGGCCGCATCGAGAGCTTTCTGAATGCTGATAGGCAGTGGCTCACAGTGGGCTTCCTTCACCACCTCTTTCTACTTTAGCCCTAATGAAGTTAAATACTTGATTTGAACTGATAGTAAAAATGTTAAAGCATGAAAGTAGTTAAAGAATTTGCCAGTTACCAGGGACAAGCAGCTAGGAAATGAGAAGGAAGAATGGTATGGAAGTACATTAGAGCCAGATTTCCTGTCTCTAGATTGTCAAGCAGTAAAGAGGTGATAGGAATGCACAGAAGAAAAGACAGAAAGGGAAAAGATGACATTTTTCAGACTGGTGAGTTGAAATTCCCACTCACACTGGTATTTACTAAAAACAACCCAAAAAACTGAGAAACTCAGTTATGTACTGCCACAGCTTAAACACTATAGTTACATGACAGAGTAGATTTTTTTTTTTTAAAGAAAACTGAGCTTATTAAAATACTACTAGGATTGACTCTAATACAGATTGTACCTGTTTTTTTCCAGATTATTTTTGTACAGGATATAATGTTTTCCATATTCTGTTTGATCTTAGGTGGACCATTTGATTTGATGTCACGAAGAATAATTGCTGCAAATAGTACAGTATTAGCAGAAAGGATAGCCAAAGAAATTCAGATAATACCTTTACAAAGAGATGATGAAGATTAATTACAACAGCCTCATTACTCAGTTATTCTCAGATTTACTGCAGCTCTGATGGGTATCTGTTTCAAATATATGAGAAGATTGATTTACATTGTCTTGATGTTCTGATTTTAAAATGGGAAGTTTTACTACAGGCTGTATACAAAAATAGATGTAATATTTGTTTTGTGGCTTTAAAATGTTTTTTGTTTAACAATATACTTTGGGAAAAACATGCCAGAAGTGTAGTTTGTGAGCTATGCATTGAAATACTCAACTAGCAGTGTTGTGTTTCTGTGTGTGATCCCTCTGGAATATTTGTATTTATATTTATAAGCACTCAATTAAAAAGTGATTTTTTTTGAAAAAATGTACTTTTTGTTCCATAAGTTATAATTAAATTTATAAAGATATAATAGTGCTTTTTAAATTTGGTTTAGTTTCTTCCAGAAAACATTGTATCTTCATATATATATATATATATATATATATATATATGGCACCTATAATATATATATATGTATATATAAAACCTGTCAAGTATTAGGCAACACCAAAAATGGACATTTTAAGAATGAATATTTTAGCCAATACTTCCTATTTATAATAAACACATAAAGTAATGAACTCACTAATCTGTATTTTTGCCGTTTTTTTTTTTTTTTGTAGTACTAGGGATTCAACCCAGGGCCTTTTTACTGAGCTAATCTCCACCCCTTTTTAAATTTTTATTTTGAGATAGAGTCTTGCTAAGTTGACTAGACTGGCTCAAATTTGTGATCTTTCTGTCTCAGCCCAGAGTACTCATCCTGTTTAAATTCCTGCTACATTTCCTGTTACCATATCATTTCACATGACCATATTGCCATATAGTTTGCTTATTGTGAACATTTTCCCAATATTGTTTTCCAGTGCACATGTTATGGTATAGGTTTGGATTACCTTCAGGTATTCTGTGTAAGAGAAAAAACTTCTCAAACAGCACTGCTGTCAGGCTTCTGATATAGTTAGATACCGCTTAATTCTTAGTATTTGTTTTTGAGATAGTGTCTGTTTCCCAGACTAAGCTCAAACTCAAAAGTCTCTCCTTAGCCTCCTAAGTAGCAGGAGTTAAAGGTGTGCACTATCACATTTTGCTTTCTGAAGTCCATACTTACGTTGCATAGATGTTTACACTGATTTGGTTGTGCTGACAAATACTTGTGTTGTTGAACTGTTTGATTTCTTCCCAAACTCAATTTTATTGCTGCTATGTTTACATATTCTTTAATTGACTTTAACCTGTTGAACTCAGAAAGAAAATTACACAGCTTCATAGACATTTTTAAAGATTAACTTACTGTTTAGCCTTGTCTCTTGGCATGTGAATAAATGGTTAAGTTTTATTGTAGCTGCACGTGAGCCTTGTATTTGATAAAATGAAAAGTGCTCATATAAAGATGCAAAGGTTTGAGTATTAATGATGGCAATTATACTGTTAATCACATGCACTTAAAACATTTCATACTGTGTAACTAAGGCAGGTTGTTTTGCAATTAAATATATTTTAATTAAAAAACTATCATGAATAACATTTTAAATAAAAAGTATAATTGATATTTGTATTATTAAAGTTTAAACTGCTTTTAAGAATTTTATGTTGATTTTCAAATATTTGAAACTTGGAGTTGTAAATATATATTGTTATTGTTTACCTGAGTTTTTACAACTTTTCTAAGGACTTTAAAAAATTTCCCCTATATGTAGAATTTACATTTTTTCTAAGTGAAACTGGATATTTTGTGGCTTAGTCTTCATTATAAACTATACTGAAAAAGGATGACAAGTAAAATTTCTAACATTACCTTATTAAAATGCTATTCTGTCCCCTGACAGGTCCTTTTCAGGGTCCTGTTTTCCAAGTGTTTTCCTTGGATTTTTTCACTTTTGACCATGTGTAACTATCTGATGTTCCTTTGTTTTGAAAATATATTAACATTTTTAATGTAAGTTGCAGGTAAGGCTTCATTTATAAAATAGCTTATTTAAAATAGCCTTAAATGCAAGATAGAAACAAAGTAGAATTAATTAGTAGAAATAAAACTATATTATGTATGACTAGAAAATTCAAAAGAATCTTCAGATAAAGCATCAGAATTAGTGTTGTCAGAATTAGTGTAGGAAATGATTTATATAACTGCATTTATCTATAACTTAATGTTACATAAAGTAATATTTAATGAATATACCATTTTCAATAGTATACAAAAGAATCCTTCTAAGTAATTTCATTACTTTTGGGGTTTTTTGTTGGTTTTGTTTTGGTTTTTTGGGACAGGACTTTGCTGTGCAGTTCAGGCTGGCCTTGAACTTACCGTGTAGCCCAGGTTACCTTCGAACTCAGCAGTTTTCGTGACTCACCCCCCCAAGTGCTGGGATTATAGGCGTATGCCACCCGGCTCTTACCTATTCTAATGTGGGATGTAGAGCATTGGCTTAGCATGGGTTTGGTCCCCAGTACTGAGAGAGACAGAGAAATGAATAGAGTAAGATGGAGAGAAGACTTGCCAGAGTTCTGCACAGAAAAGCTACAAAACATTACTGAGAAAAATTTAAAAATATCTTAAATCATGCTTGTGGTTGAGAAAATTCAGTGCTTCTCAGATGTCAGTTTTTGCCACACTGATTTGCAGATTCACACATTCCCAGTCATACTCCTGATAATGTTGAAGGAGAGAGTATGTTAACAAGCTTTCTGCCACTACAACAAAATACACGAGATAATTTACTTATGAAAAGTTTTATTTTGGCTCACAGTTTTGGAGGTTTCAATCCATAATTGGTTACCCCCATTGCTTTGGGCCTGTGCAGAGGCAGCACATCATCAAGGGTGTGTTTTGTGGCAGAGGAAAACTTTCCATCTGACAGCCAAGAGGGGAAGGGTTAGATGAGAAATGGTTCCACTGTTCCCTTTGAGGGCATGCCCCCAGTGTTGTAAAGCATCCCATTAGTCCCTTCTTAAAGGTTCCAACGTGTCCCACTCTTGTACTCCAGCTTCAGAAGGACAGTCAACATCCAAACTACAGCAGGAAGTGACAGGGTGGGCAACTTACATGCAAAAGTAAAGGGGTAAAAATAGCTAAAGTCATCTGAAGAGCAAGATTAGGACTTCCCCCAAGACTTGGCATAGTACTCCATAGCAGTGATACTAGTGCAAGGCTAGACACTGGTCAATGAAATAGTCAAAACATCTGCTGGAGCTATCTAGTTCATAACAGGTGCCAGTTCAATGCAATGCAATTGGCCTTTTCAGTAAGTGGTATAATCATTGGATATTCATATTAAAGGAGAAAAATACTGATCCCACCACACCATGTCAATTCCAGGTAGATTCAACACCTAAGTATAAAAGGGAAAATAAACCATCCAGAAGAAACTGTATTTTTCTAACTTTGGTGAAAAAGAGTTGGTAAGCACATGAAAACTTAGTACTACAGAACCTATCTGATCTATCATCAAAATCAGCAATCATGAAGCTGGGTATGGAGGTACACAGCAGTCATGCCAGTACTGGGGAAACTAAGGCAGAAAGATGCAAGTTTGAATAATGTGATTCTGTCTAAAAAAACAAAAATTAAGAATGGCAACCTGCATATAGATAAATACATGTAGATATACAGACTATACAGAATATGTAAATAGCTCCTGCATATCAAAGATAATGCGATTGCCAAGTAAGCAGATAACTTCAATAATACTCTATAGAATATGTGTTGAAACAATAAGCAAATGTAAAAGTATTCAATATTGTTATTCAAAAAATGCATTCCAAACAATAAGTATCATTGTATATACCAGAATGGCTAATGTGAGACAAGACCTCAACAATGATAAGCCAGATGCCATTCTGATTGAGACCTGGGGTTGGGGAGCACATGAAGAGCTTTGACTACCTACACTTGGCAGAGTGTACGTTGGTATAACTATTTCGAAAGATCTGGAAATAACTAATGAAAGTAGTCACATTCTCTTGCATACCCCAACATCTCCACTGCTGAGTATGTACCTCACAATTGCATGTGGATATTTGCTAAGTATGTACCCAGCATTATTTGTAATAGCCCTAAGTGGAAAAACAGTCTCAAAGGCTGCCAACAAAAGAATGGATTTAAGATGTGGAATAGAGACATAATGCTAGTACAACATTGAACAAAAATGGATGATAGCTACATACAATACTTAGACTTCCAGTCTGGCTCAAGCTCTATACTTCAGTGGTTCTGCCCATTTTGAAGTGACAGCCTCATTTTACAGAAGCCAAATCTTTTCTGCTTTTGATTTACCTGAGCTGCAGCTCTTCCTCCTTGCTTATTTGTTTTTAAAATTACATGTTGAAATTGTCCTCTTTGTCTGCTTAGTCTCCTTAGCTGACTTCCTCTGATGATGAAGCTGTGTTCCATATGTATCCTGGTCCTCATGTCTCCTACTACCAAGTCACACTTGAGAAACTCATGCATCACCACGACTTTGACCACTAAATGTTTTCTACTGCCTCTCCAGCCTTGGCCTACAGCCCATATTTTCTTTCTGAAATCTCCAGCTCCTTTCTGGATGTCTCCTCCAGAAAGTATTTTTCCATGTCATGTCTCAAACCAAACTACTTAACTTCTACTCAGAATTTTCTGCTATTCTGTATATATTCTGTCCCCACTTTCTACTTGGGGCCTATCGTATCTGATGTTTCCCTTTCCCTTGTTTTCCACATCCAATTTGTTGTAGCCGAGTTTGTATAATACAGCCCCATCTAACATTCCCTTTGAATGCTATAGCTAAGCTAAAACACTAGCTCTTCAGTGCTCAGAGCCTTGTTGTTTGGCATGCCATCTGCTTACAAATCCCCCATCTCACCCCAAACACAGGTTTTCTTTACTATCACACTGAGAGATGCTGTGCACCTGCCCCCCACCCCCGCTAATTCAGAAGAAATCAAGACTAGCAGAAAGAATAATGCTGCGCCCTTTTCTGTCCATGCCGCGTCCTAGTCCATCCACGCCTTGTGACAATCGCTTCTCCAGGAAAAGGACACCGCATGTGGGAATTGGGCGCGGGGATCTTGAAATGTTTTGTACTGATAATTGTAATTTGTGTAGTTCACATGTGTATGTTTTTATGTAATGCTCAATATGGAGTCGAGGGTGGAGACTCCAGGGG
>PVLA01002669.1:0-209857 GCA_004027455.1 Hydrochoerus hydrochaeris
AGCAACGCAGCCGATTGGTGGGTAGGCTGATAAGAACACGGGGAGTGAGCTGGTTGGTCAATTAGGGCGGCGTTTCGGGGAAAAGGAAACTTCTGTGAGAAACAGCTGAGGCTTATTAACAAGGACTTAAATCTAAAATGGCGGCGCATACAGAACAAGATGACGGCGCGGGTGGTTAGTGGTTGATCAGAGTATTACAGCTTCACTGTCAGTAGTGGTGGAGCTATGCCACATGCTATAGAACAAACCCGGTCACAATCCCTTCTCAGAATATCCCCCAGCACCCTTACACCTAAGGTACTCATTTCGCGAAGAGCAGCTTTGGAAAGAGACCCCGGCATCGTCAGACGGTCTCCTCTCCTTCCACTTACCTGTCTAAATCCTTGTCTTATGGGAGAGAGCAAGAGCTGGCAGAGTCTGTTAACTCACTCGTGGAAGAACCTGGGTTATCCGAGCCCCTAACTGAAAAGGAAATGTGTTTTACACCACGCACTGACTCTGTTTTAGGGTGACTTTGAAGAACACAGGGCAGAAAGCGTGTCTCAGTCAACTCAGGTTGCTATGGCAAAATACCACATACAGCAAAACTGCACTTCTTACAGTTCTGGAAGCTAAAAATCTGAAGTCAATGGGCCAGAAGGGCTCCATGAGGACTCTTCCCTCAGCTTTCAGACAGTCACCTTCTGTGTGTTCCATGTGGCTTCTCCTTGGTTCCTGCAGGCAGGGCTGGGACTCCCTAGTGTCTTATAAGAGGATGAATTCCCTGGTGGAAGCCCCACCTTCAAGGCTTCATCTGAACCTAATGATTCCCAGAGTCTCATCTCTGAACACCATCATGTTGGGGGTCAGAGCTCCAGCATATAAATTTGGAGAAGACACGGTGTAGTTGAGAGCAGGCAGACAGGAATGGCTTTGAATCCTGGGCCTCTTTGGAAATGCATAGGTCTGAGAAGAAGACTGGATTATTACAAACCAGAATGAGAATGTCTATTGGCCCTGGGGCTGCGAGGAAGGAGGAGGCAGAATTTACCTTCGATTTGGGCTTTGCCACAAACCAGTTCTCCACCAAACAGGGACCATCCTGCTGGATGAGCAGCTGACATCTAGTTAGCACGGTTCTAGCCTGTGGCCACTACTTTCAAGTTGCAATTAAATAGCAACTCTTTTCTTTCTCCATTCTACCATGTCTCCCAGTGCTGGCCAGCTTTATATATTGGTTTCTTCTTTGCATAAGGACAATGCCTCCCTCTTACTCCAGTCTCCTCTCTCTAACTCAATATATTCACACAATCTTTCCTTCCCAGAGCTGTGCAAATTTCTCCATGGAGGGCGGTACCCAGGGACCTGTGATTCAGGAGGAGATGTGCCAGCTGCAAAGGACCACAGTGAGCCAGCTGGTGGCTGCAGCACAGAGTATCAGTCCACAGTCCCCACTGGCTCCTCCCATCTTTTTAGCTCTGTGGCTCCTGTGAGTATGACTCTTGGCCTTTGTGCCCTATTTCCTTACTAATACTCTGCAGCTGATGTCAGCGTGCTCTGACTTCCTTTATTTGAAGCTTCTCCCTGGCTTTCAGAGAAAAGTAATTTCAAAAGTCATGGCCATCAGAGGTGTATGCCAGGAACCCAGCAAGGCTATTGACTTTGTAGAAATTATCATTGATAAGTATCTCAGAATATACTTTTTTGGTTATCTTTAGCTTGTGTGCTATTATTTGTGAGTTGGGTAATTTGGGTGCTAGTTTATCTTGGAAGAGCATAAGAATTAAAGGAGGGCTGATGCTTGTGGGTTACCATAAACACTGGCTTTCTGGCCTACCAGTGTATGTGTGTCACAGTTAAGGTCTGTTCAGTGACTTGCCATGAAATCCTCTCTAAATAATCCCACACTGATTTCTTTCCTGTTTCCTTTCCCAGACAAATAACCACCTGGGTGACCGAGAGACTCCACTAATTACACACAAGAGCAGCTGACCCTTGGACGGTTGCGGTTCTTCCAAGGGAGCAATGGGCTGCTCTTTTCTCAGCCCACTTCTCCTGCGTGGCAGAAGTGGGCTTGTGCAAAGCATCATTACTGCTTACCCAACTGAGGATCGCCTGAAGTAGGGCTCTGACATGTGGGGTCCAAATAAATGGTAACCCTGAGCATCAGCCAATGAGGAGCTGAGCTACTTCACTGAGCAGAAACCCAATAGGATGCTGCCTGGAAAATGAGTGGTGTGGATACTGCCACAGAGGATTCTTGTGACATAAAAAGACAGCAATTTCCACGCCTCTGTGTAAGGCACAGTAATACTGGCTGTGTGGTAACAGCATTTATTTACTCCATCAATGTTAACTCAGTGGCCATCAGATGGTGGGCTCTGGGCTCAGATATGGGCGAGGATAAAACTGTGAAAGAACTAAAAAACAAAACAAAGCAAACCTCCAAAAAAGGGAGGGAACTTAATCACTAGCAAACGCTTGTGGCCTGTTTTTAGTACTAACTATAATGCTTGTGTGAAGCAGACTCTAGAGAAATCAGGGGAAAAGTGCCAAGATGTAGAAAATCAGCCGCTGCTTGGCTTTCAGCCTGTGTTGCTGTTTATATATGTTTTGGGGTCTCATTTTCCTTATCTGTAAAACAAGGGTATTAAATGTGTGTCGCTCATAGAATTGTATCATAATTAAACTAGTTAATACCAGGTAAGCATTTAAAATTGTGTTTGGCAAATAGTAAACACTCAATAAAACCAAATAAGATCTGATCATAGGCTATGCTCAGTGAAGAAGTTTCTGAGTAGTGGGTGAGTTCGCTGGGAAAGGTTTCCATACTCACTCAGTGACACCTGCAGGCAGTTGGCTCCCAGGGAGCGGCGGCCGCTATGCCCACTTACATCTTCTCTGTTCTTTCCATAAAGAAACTGAGGTGCAGAAAAATGAAGACATGCAACTGAAGTGACACACATAATTAGAAAAAAAAGCTAGCATTAGAGTTTAAACTTCCTTCCAAGAAAATGGCTAATTTTCTTGGCTATGTAAATCATTCGATGCAAAGTGATGTTATGACAAAGATATATACATTATTTTTCTTGTTGAGTCTAAGGGATTGTGGAATTGGTTCTTCAACAACTGATTCTCTTTTGCTTTACAGTGACTTTCAAGGTACCATTGAAAACCAACTTAAAGTCATCTTTAGTTTCCTAAAACGCAGTGAAATAGATCCGAAGTGTTATCCACGAGAACTTCTGCAACCATGGCAATGTGACAATGTGACAATGTGACAATGTGCCTTATTCTAACGCTAAGGTTTGTGAACATTGGCAGCCTTACAGCTACACATTTTCTATTGCAAATTACTGTGAATTTAGCAGTACATCTACGTAGGAAATTAAATGAGATCATTAAACCAGTCATTGAATCTTCATTCCTGTGTTCACAAAAGAAATAGTTTCTTCTTTCTTTGCAGCTGGGGAAATGAAGGTGCAGAGAAGTGAATTTTCTTTGTGAGGGACTAGGAGAAGCAGGAGTGGTCCCCTGAGGAGCGGCTTCTCCTGCAGTCAACCCTCCATGCAGTCTCTTCTCATGGTCCTGCACTCCGCTCCTGGCAGAGGACCTGGGAGATGCATGGGTGAACATTTGCCAGATAGGACAGGGCATTCCGTCTCTGTTTAACATGAGGTATTTTAGCTTGCCGTATAGCAATGGAGCTGAGATGCTGAGGTACACAGTGGATGCCAGCAATTTGTTATTAAATTCAAATGAACAAAGAGGGATACTGGATTTAAAAGAACAAGCACATAAACCTTTATACTTCACTAGAAAACTGAACAGCAGACCACCCAAATCTGAGACCCATGAACTTTATTCATTCATTTAGAGAAGAATGTTTAGTGAATGCACACACACATACATGTGTGATCTCAAGCAGAAGGCTGTGCAGTATCATAGCAAAAATTCCATATAAAATAAAATCTTGTCAAAAAATAAAGAATGTGAGAACTTCAAGATGCTCCACTGCTCAGACTCAGAAAGAATCTAAACATGGAAGAACAACAAAATCCCACAGCTGTCTAGAGTGGGTGTAACAATTGTTTTCCCCTTCTTACATAGAGGTGTATAACCATTGAGAATCATTACATATTCTTAACAAATTAATCCCTGGATTATTACAAAATTGTTTTATCCCTTCTAATACCTTTTACTCCAAAAACCTACTTTGTCTGAGGCTGATTTAAGTATTTCTGTTCTTTTTTTTTTTGGTAATTTTTATTTTAAGTAAAATAACCCAAGCAAAATAAAACAGAAGAAGGCCAATCAAAACAAATGACTGTAAGTGATACAGGACTTCAAAACAAGATAAGAGAAAATCAACAGTGGCTACCCTAATATATCTTGTTGTCTTTGAAGTAGCTGCCCATGCCACTGGATATAATCAAATCAAACAAGACAAAACAGAATAAAACCCAACCAGGCAAGACAATGAAAATGATATAGGACTTCAAACAAGATAACAGGGAATCAACAATGGCCACACCTTGGGAAGGAGATCCTCATAGATGCTACATTGTGTATTGTTACCTTCTGAATAGATGAGCAGACTGCCAGCTTTAGACATGCAAAGTCAGTGAAATACTAAACACTACAGGCATTAAGTTTTATTTTACCTCAATAACTATCATCACAGCCTGTGTCTCTCTGGATCAGCCAGTAGCTTACATGACAGGGTGGGGAACATTGGCTCTTCTTGTCTCCTAGACAGTGCACCGACTGGTAGGGCTGGCATCTGGTTCTCCCCAAAGTGACCCACGCATGGCTTCAGGCTTCTTTTGATTACTGTTGACAAGTTAAAACTTTTTTATCCTTTCTTTAAATCTTGTGTCTTTCCATATAATTTTCTTGCCATTTTTAAATTTTAAAATATCTTTTTAAAATTGGTATATGTAGTCCATTTACATTTAATGTGATTATTGATACATTTAAGATTAAGCTTATCATATTACTATTTTTTCTATTTATAATATCTGTTATTCATTATTTTATGCAGTTTTATTTTCTTTTTTGGCTGATTAATTAAGGCTCTTTGTTAATCTAGTAATACTGTTAGGGCTTAAAACTTTGTATATTTACATAACTGAATTCTGTCTTAAAGTAATACTGCATCATTTATCATAATGCATGAAAATTTTGATTTTTTTCCCTTCTGGCCTTTGTACTATTGTTACACACAATTAGTTTTAATGTATGATAACTTCACACTATGCCACAGTTTTGTATAAATTGTCAATAACATTTAAGAATATTTACATAAAAATTAAGTCCCATATATATTTACATAAAAGTAAACCTTGTATACATACAGGCATGATTCTTTATTCTCTTCTTTCCTTTCTTAGAGTCAAGAATCACTGAGGAATTATTTGCCTTCTGCCCAAAGAAATTCTTTCAATATTTCTTGTAATATAAGTTGGCTTGGAATAAATTCTTTCAACTTTTGTAAGTTTGAAAGTCATTTCACCTTCATTTTGAAAGATATTTAGCTGATACAGAATTCTAAGTTGGCTGTTTTTGCCTTTCAGTATTACAAATATATGACTCATCATTTCCATTGCTGCAAAAAATGAAACAATACTTTTTCTCAAATAATGATTTTTTCCTGGTTTTATCACTGATTTTGAGCATTTTTATCATGATACATCTTAATAGAGTTTTCATGTTTCTCATGATTTGGTTTTTTTTGGACTTTATGAAGATGTGGTCTCATTGCTTTCATAGAATTTGGAGATTTCAAGACTTCTTCAAATGTTCTCTTCTCCTGCCTCATCTTTGGCGAGTCTCAAGGACACGTTTGGTGGGCGCATGAAGTGCTGGGGTGCTTTCTATATCCCAATTCTCACTGCATTTCATTTTTGGAAGGTTTCCCCTCCTACAGCTGGCTTCAAAGTTATTATTAATGTTTTCTTTTGTAATGTCTAATCTGCCGTTAATCCTCTCCAGTGTATGTGTTCTCACACATTCAGTTCAGTTTTTAAGAAGTCCGATTTGTATCTTTTCTAAAATTCACCTTCTGTGTTACATTCACCTGCTTGAACATGGAGGCTGCACTCAAGAAATTATTTTCCTGTTTTCACTTGATATTTCTAGAATTCGCGTCAGTTCTGGGTCGCTCTTTCTTTGCACGACTTGCAGTCTTCTGCTGGGGACCAAACTTGGCAAATTTTACCACGTTGGATTCTGTATATTTATCTTTTTATGGGAATATCACATGCTGAACACTGAGAGCTAGTTAACTTTACTGAAATGTTTAAACAGAGGTTGGTTAATTTTTTTCTGTTAAGGATCAAACAGAATATAAATTTAGGCTTTGTGAGCCCTATATGAGCTCTTTTGAATGGTCTTTGTGTTTTCTTCCAATTCTTTAACAATGTAGAACACTAATAAATAAAATTTAGAATCTCTTCAAGTTGTACGATGGAATAATCCTTAAATTTCCATCATTTGTTTTCGGCCTCTCAATAACCACCATCCTTCATTGCCCAATGTCTAGGATCTTAAAAGGCATAGTTTTGTATATTGGTTTGTATTTCCTGTAGGAAGAAGGTAAATCTGGTTCCTTCTAATTTCCACCTAATTTCCTACTTTCAGAAGCCTCTCTAGTTTTCTGTTTTTGTTCTGCCATTCCTCCACCAATTCTGTAGAGCAAAATGGTTCTTCCAATAAATTTCCTTATGCTAAGTTGAAAAGAGTGATTTCTGTAGTTTGGAAACAAGACCTAAGTGGATACAATACATCAGCAGTGTGTGATTAAGATAATTTGGTTTTACTCTATGGGGAAAGGAAAAGCAGTGTTTTGATCTCCTGCTGCACTGCCGAAATTGAGGGCTTTTTGTTTTGAATTTTTTCTTTCTGGTTTTTGCTTGTGAGAATATAATTATGGCTTTTTAAGGATGATCATATACAATTCTTACATGTAGAACATGTAGGATTCATTGAAATTTCATGCAAACTTATTTATATGAAGACACACATGAAGTTTTTCTATATATGCACCAAAAGTATCCCCTCTAGGAAAGTGATAAAAATCCATTAGTGGTCTTGCTGATTCTCCTTGTGGTGACATTAGAAGTTCACAAACATCAAAAAGCTGCAGAAAGCTGATCATCTCAGCACTATCAGAGGTTGGAGACACTAAAAGACCAACCTCAGAGCTAGGAAGAATAACTCATGTTTTTAAGCAATAGAAGCTGGTGTCTATTTGCTTTTCATTAACTGTACATTATGAGTCTAGTGATTTAAAGTCAGAGCTTTAGGTTAGAGCTTAAAAGAGGAAAAGAGACAGGAAGAGCAAATTTTAAAAAATAGTGGAAGACGTGTCACAAAGGAAATAAGTGTATGGAACTAGGAACATAAAAAAAAAAGCTACACATCTATCACTGTGCTTATAGGAAGCCTTCATAACCATGACCTGCTGGATAAATAAAGCAATAGTGAAATTCTCAAGCATCTAGATAACCAGCTGCACCCATCCCCCATCAGTGAGTGGCACAGTCCGCTTCTGCGCTTCTTGTCCAGGTAACAGTTATGCTAAGACCAGAATGTGTGTGTCCCTAGGGAGCCTCAGCCTTTCCTCTTCCTGCCTCTGACAGTAGCCCCCTCACGGCTGTGGTGGGATGGAGGAGTCACCTCAGCACAAGCACCGGCCCAGGTGCTCAGTGCAGACTCTGCCTCCCCAGACCCTTGGGTTGGAGGGGTGAAGGCCTCTGCCATCCCCTTCCCTCCCACTTTCCAGCTTTCCCAATGGTTCCTCTTTCACCTCCATGCACGAGTCCCAGGGACCAGCTCCCAATTGCCCCTTTTGTGGGTTATTTCAAAAGGTTCCAACTCCTCTCCCTGATTCCTCCCTGGCTTTTCCTCTCCACCCAGCTCTCCAAAGGCACTTTTGGATAGTATGCATTCAGTCTGCCTCTTCACCTTCAAAACTTCCCACCTCATCAGAGCGAGCTAACCACCCACAAGGCCCTCTGGTGCTCCAAGCTGGGCCTCATACGCAGTTATCTCCACTCCCCGCACTCAACCCTTATTCACTGTGCTCTGTTGGGTGAACCCTTCCTCTGATCCTCAGCTTCTCCAGACTGCTCCTGCCTGATGGCCTTTGCCTGAGACGCCCCGCACAACCCCAGGTCTGCACTGATGGGCTCCCAGGAAACAGACCTGCAGCCGGCCAGCGAGTCCTCTTCCCCCTTCCTGTGCTTCCTCGGGTCTTGGCTTCTCCCAGACCCCACCAGGGGATTCCTGCCTTTGTTCTTTTTAATTTTATTTTAAAGAGGGTAAAACTAAACAGAACAAAACAGAACAAAACAAATCAGAAGAAAACAATGTAAGACATACAGATTTCAAAGCAAGACAATGGGAGATCATCACTATCTATCATAGTGTCTCTTGTTTTCTTCTAAGTAGTTTCCGTATCTTCACACACAATGAATTCATGCAAAACAAAATGGTGTTGAACTGATCAGAACAGAATGATGAAGGCATTTTAGCCCTAAAAACCAGACAATAGGGAAGTCAATAATGGCTGCCATAGTGTCTCTTGTTCTCCTCAAAATAGCTGTCCATACCTTCATGTATGTTGAAAATAAACAGCACAAAACAGACTAAAATCACTCTGAACAAAGCATAATAGTATTGCTGGATTTCACAGCATGTCACTGTGGAATCAGCACTGGGTACCATAGTGTCTCTTTTTCTTCAATGTAGCTGTTCATTTCATCATGCATTATATAATCAAGTTTCATAAACTGTTTAGCAGAAGTTCTATGCATGCATGAGTCTTTATATGTATACCTATCCTTTCTGTATTAGAGGGAAAACAAAACAAAATGAAACGAAACAAATTTGTAGAAAAAACATGAAATAAAAAAGACAAATAAATAACAATAGCCAAGAGCCCAAAACACGGACAATATAGGCCTTCAAAACAAGGTGGTAGGAGCATAACTAGGGTTGTTATTTTATATAATGATCTTCAAGCGTTCCTCAGATCACCATACAATAATATGCATAATTGTTCCAATCTTATGAATGTTAACTATTTTGTTCCAAGAACTTACAGAATTTGTAGCACAATCATCTTAGCTATCCTGTATTTATATAATTTTAGATTTTTTTCTTTTCCCTTCCTTTTTTCTTTTTCCTCATTTTCCCTGAGATATTATTTTTTACCCTTTAAGCAGATTCTTATCCTTTCACTGTATTTATTGAGTTTTTTGCATCTTATGTGTTCTTACCATGACTTATTCTAGGGAGACTATATGGTATTTATACATGTGTTTGATTTATTTCACTTATGAGTATGGTCTTGAGTTGCATCCATTTACTTATAAATATCTAAATGTGGTCATTCTTTATAGTTGAGTAATATTCCATTGTATAAAAATACCACATCTTTTTATCCATTCCTCAGTTGATGCACATTTAGGTTGTTTCCAAGATCTGGCTATTACAAATTGTGCTGCTATAAACATGGGTGCACATATATCACTGTGGTATGATGTTTTCAGTTCTTCGGGGAATATGCCCAGAAGTGGAATAGCTGGGTCAGATGGGACTTCCAGTCCCAGCTTTTTGAGGAATCTCTAGACTGACCTCCACAGTGGTTGCACCAGTCTACACTCCCACCAACAGTGCAGAAGAGTTCCTTTTTCCCTGCAGCATCTCCAGCATTTGTTGTTGGTAGTTTTCTTGATCCTGGCCATTCTTTCTGGAGTGAGATGGAATCTCAGTGCGGTTTTAATTTATATTTCCCTAATGACCAATGATGCTGAACATTTTTTCATATATTTATTTGCCATTTGTATTTCTTTTTTTCTTTTTTTTATTTTAAAGAGAATAAAACAAAAGAGGACAGATCTTAGCAGATCAGAACAGAACAATGTAAGCAACACAGCACTTCACAACAAGGCAATTGGATATTAACAGTAGCTATCATAACGTCTTTTTCTTTGAAATAGTTGAGTATCTGAGAACTGTCTATTCATTTCAGATGCCCATTTTTGGAATGGGTCTTTGAACTTTGGGGATCTGATTTTTTAAAATTCTTTATATGTTCTAGACAGAAGTCCTTTGTCTGAGGGATAGTTCACTAAAATTTTTTTCTGAATTTGTGGGTTTTCTTTTTACTATATTGGAGATTTATTTTGACATGCAGAAACTCTTTAATAGGATGTGATCCCAGTTATTGATTTTGGGAAGTATTTCCCATGCAGTTTGGTTGTTGTTCATGAATTCTCTACCTACCCCTATTCTTCAAGATTTCTACCTACTTCAAGATTTCTTACAATAGATTTACTGTTTTTGTTTTAATATTTAGATCTTTGGTTCATTTAGACTTTAGTACATGGTGCTAGGCATGGGTGTAGTTTTAGTTTTTGGCATATGGAGAGCCAATTTTTCCAGAGCCATTTATTAAAGAGACTATCGTTCTTCAGTGAATGTGTTTGGCACCTTTGTCAAAGATAAGATGGCTGAGTGTGTTTGTAGTTGTAATTGTATCTTCTAATCTATTCCACTGATCTTCAGGTTTGTTTTTATTCCACTACCATGCTGATTTTATTACTGTAGCTTTGTAGTATAACTTCAAGTCCTGCCTTGTCTTTGTTGCTGAGAATTGCCTTTGCTATTCTAGGTCTCTTCTGCTTCAGATGAATTTTAGGAGTTATTTCTCTACATCTGTGAGGTATGCTTTTAGCATTTTCATTGGGATTGCATTAAATCTGTATAGCAATTTTGAGAGAATAGCCATTTTCATAATGTTTGTTCTTCCTATCCATGAACAATTGATGTCTTTCCATTTTCTGAGGTCCTCTTTGATTTCTTTTTTCAGGGTATTATAATTTTCCCTAAATAGATCTTTTACTTCTTTTGTTAGATTGATTCCTAAGTATTTCATTTTTTTGGATATTAAGTGAAGGGTGTGGCTTCTCATTTCTCTCTCAGTTATTTTGTTTTTAGTGTATAGGAATGCTATTGATTTTTGAGTGTTGACTTTGTATCCAGCTACATTACTGAATTTATTTATTATACCTAGGAGTCTTTTAATGTAGTTTTAGGGGTCTTCTATGTAGAGTATCATGCATCTGCAAATAATGATAATTTAACTTCTTTTACTATTCTTATTCCTTTTATTTCTCTCTCTTGTCTAGTTGCTCTGGCTAGTATTTCCAGCACTATATTGAATAGGAGTGGTGATCATGGACATCTTTGTCTTGTGCCTGATTTTAGGGTAAAGGCTTTCAGCTTTTGGCCATTTAATATGATGCTGGCTGTTGATTTGTCATAGATGGCCTTTATCATATTGAGGTAAAGACCATCTATTCCAATTTTCTGTAAGGTTCTTATCATAAATAAGTGTTGGACCTTAACAAAAGCTTTTTATGCATCTATAGCAGTGATCATGTAATTCTTATTTTTGGCTCTATTGATATGGTGGAATACATTTATTGATTTACATATGTTTAACTGTCCCTGCATTCCTGGGATGAATCCCACTTGGTTGTGGTATATAATCTTCTTGATGATTTGCTGCATTCTCTTTGCCAGTATTTTATTGAGAATTTTTGCATCTATGTTCATTAGGGAGATTGGCCTATGGTTCTCTTTTTTGGTTGGGTCTTTCTCAGGTTTTGGTATAGAGTAACATTTACTTCCAGGAATGAGTTAGGGAAAATTGCTTCCCTTTCAATTTCATTGCAGAGTTTGAGGAGTGTCGACATTAAATGTTCTTTGAATTTCTTGTAGAATTCTGCAGTGAATCCGTCTGAACCTGAACTTTTCTTTGTTGGTAAGGATTTAATTCCATTTTCAATTTCATTAATAGAAATTGGGTTATTCAGCAGTTTTACATCTTCTTGACCCAGCTTTGGTAATTCATATGTTTCTAGAAATCTTTCCATTTCTTCTGTGTTATCAAGTCTATGAGAGTAGAGGATTTTGAAATAGGTATTTATGATCTTCTGTATTTCCACAGGTTCTGTAGTGATTTCACCCTTTTCATTCCTTATTGAATGAATTTGAGTTTTTTCTCTTTTTTTAATAAGATTGGCTAGGTGCTTATCGATTTTTTTATTCTTTCAAAGAACCAACTCTTTGATTCATTAATTCTTTGTATTGTTTTCTTAGTCTCTATTGCATTGATTTCTGCTCTGACTTTTATAATTTCCTGCCTCCTTTTGGCTTTGGGCTTGACTTGTTCTTGTTTCTCTAGATGTTTGAGGTGTAGTATCAGGTTGTTTATTTGTGTTCATTCTGTTTTCCTGATGTGGGAATTCACCAAAATAAATTTTCCTCTGTGGAATGCTTTCATTGTGTCCCACAGGTTCAGGTAAGATGTATTTGTATTTTTGTTTGCTGGTAGATATTGTTTAATTTCTTCTTTAATTTCCTATGTGACCCACTGATTGCTTAGAAGTGTATTATTTAATTTCCATGTGTTTGTGGGGGTTTTGCAGTTTCTTTTGTCATTAATTTCTAGTTTCATGGCACTATGATCCAATAACATGCATGGGATAATTTCAATTCTTTTGCATTTATTTAAGCATGTTCTGTGGACTAGTATATGGTCTATTTTAGAGAACATTCCATGTGCTGCTGAGAAGAATGTGTACTTTGATGTTGTTGGGTAGAACACTCTATATACATCCACTAAATCCTTTTGTTCACAGGTGTGATTCAGTTCTGTCATTTCTTTGCTGATTTTCTGTCTAGTTGATCTGTTCCTTTGTGTCAATGGTGTGTTAAGGTCTCCTGTTATAATTGTGTTATTACTTATTTGATTTTTCATTTCTGTTAATATTTGTTTTGTATAGCTGGGTGCTCCTGAATTTAGTGGATATATATTTAAGATTGTTATATCTTCCTCTTGAAGTTTTCCCCTAACTAGTATGTAGTGACCTTCTTTATCTCTTTGGATCATTCTTGGTTTGAAATTCACATTGTCTGCAAGCATAATAGCTTTTTATTGGGATCCTGTTGCATGGAATATTGTTTTCCATTCTTTGACTTTCAGTCTATGAGTTTCCTTTGGGTTAGATGGGTTTCTTGTAGATAGCATATAGTTGGATGTTATTTCTTGATCCATTCTGCTATTGTTTCTTTTAATTGGTGAATTGAGGCCATTTACATTAATGGTTATTACTACATATATTGGTTTACTTTTGACATGTTACCTTTCTGGTTTAATTCTTTACCTTTCCTCTGTTTAATTGTCTGCCTTGCTTAGTGGTTTTTTCCTATGTCTATCTAGAATGTCTTTCAGTATTCTTTGCAGGGTTGGTTTGGTGGTGAGGAAGTTCTTCAGTGGTTCTTTGTTGTGGAAGTATCTTATTTCTCCATCCATTTTGAAGGACAGTTTTGCAGGGTACATCAGTCTGGGTTGGAAGTTGTTTTCCTTTAGGATCTGAAATACTTCACTCCATGCTCTTCTTGACTTCATTGTTTGTGTTGAGAAGTCTGCTGTGATTCTGATAGGTTTTCCTTTATAGGTGATCTCCCTCTTCTCTCTAACAGCTTATAATACTCTGTTCTTATGTTGGATATTTGAGATGTTGATTAGTATATGTCTGGATGTAGTTTTATTTTAGTTATGGCTATTTGGACTTCTACATGCTTCACTGATCTGTATGTCAGTTTCCATTTTCATGTTTGGGAAATTTTCAGCTATTACTTCTGTAAATAGCCTCTTGGTGTCATTGTGTTGTCACCTTCTTTTTCATTTATCCCTATCAGTCTTATGTTGTTTTTCTTTGTATCATCTTGCAGCTGTTGTTGTTTCCTGATTCCTTGTTATTTTTAAAAGATCTTTCCTTTCCTTTTCACTAGCTGCAATCTTGTCCTCAAGGTCTGAAATTCTATCTTCACTTTCATTGAGGTGGTTTTGCCAACTTCAATGGAATTTTTTATTTCCTGGATGTCTCTTTCAATCTGCTTCATGCATTCTGTTTGTTTCTTATACTATTCATTCAGGGTTTCTATCTTTTTGCATTGTTCCTCTAATTTTTTAACTATGTCTTCTTTAGATGTGTTCAGCATTTCTTTCATTGTATTTATCATTTCTTGTTTTACCTGGGAGATTATTTCTGATCTGAGTTCTTTTATAGCTTCCCGGAGTTATTTCTTTACTTTAGTTGTTATCATTTCAAGAATTTCAGGTGTATGGCTTACATTTTCTTCTATGTCCATGTTTCCTAGGCTTGCTTGGGTTAGACTGGAAGTTTGAGATTGCATTTTGCTCTTTCATTTTTGTCATTTTCCTGTATTTGTGGGTTTCAACTGATGTTCCAAAGCTTCCCCCATGCACTGGGAATCACTCAGCCCACTTTTGGCTCCTGGGGTAGACTGTAGGCAACTGCTAGCCACTTGGAGGTCACTGGGCATGGGCCAGTTAGGCCTGCAGGGACCTCCCGTGTGTTCTTCAGTGATTTGAGACTCTGGGTATGGTCTTGCTGGCTGGGAGTGATGTTCCAAAGCTTCCCCGTGCACTGGGAATCAACTTACGCATGTTCAGCTCCCAGGACTTAATTCAGGCCCCTGCTAGCTGCTTGCAGGTTGCTAGGCATGGCCAGATTCCTGCCTTTGAAGTGATAAATGCATATGGAATTTCTGCAAAGTGTATGACAGATAACTTAGACATGAAAACATTAAAAGTATGGCTTTTCCAAAAAGAATTAATGTTTAGGCCTCATTGTCAAGGTAACATCTGAAGCTTCAGTGTTAAGATGGGGGATGGCTTCAGAAGCTGGAAGACTCAGGCTCTGAGCCCTCAGAACCTTGGGTTTGACATTGGATGATTTCTTTATGTGAGAGGGAGGTGTCCAGAGAACTGTCTTGTTTATCACTGTGACTTCCTCCTCACTGTTTTCTACATGAAAATGGGATTTGTCTGAGTGCAGATAGACATTTGCTACTCTAACCACAGTGCAGAGTGCTTGGCAGTAAACTGTTGAATGAATGAACACACATTAGGGCAGTAAAAGGTACCATATATCTAACATAATCTATGCTACCACACTCAATAGCAAATGCATGTTGTGAAAGGAAATTGCTTCTTACTCTTCACATTGAATTAATGCTATTCAAACAGGGTGTGGTGGCATGCATCTACTAAAATCCTAGTGCTTTGCAAGATTGAGACAAGAGGATCACAAGTTCAAGGCTAGCCTGGGCATTTTATCAAGATCCTCTCTCAAAATGTTAGAAGTCAAAAAGAGGACTGGAAATGTAGCTGAGTTCAAAGGCTCTGAGTTCAATCTCCAGTACTGAAATACTACTACTACTACTTCTACTCCTACTACAACTACTAAAATAATAATAAATAATGCCACATATTCTTATTTCACTCCATTTAGTCTATTATTTTGTTTTTGCTGTACTGTATTGTGATTTGAACCCAGGGCCTTCACAATGAGCTCCACCCCCTACTGTTTTTCTTTTTTTGAGACAGAATTTTACTAAGTTGCTAAATTATCCAGGCTAGGATCAAACTTGCAATCCTCCTGCCTCAGCCTCCTACAGTGCTGGAGCTGCCATTGAAGATCAGCACATCTGGCTGCTTTCTTAGAAATTTGATTTGTGAATTTCTTATCTGTAATATCACAAGAGTTCTAAACATAAGAAATATGTTCTGTGTGTTATGGATTTAAATAATACCAATAAAATTACTTAATGAATATTAAATTTCCTTGAGATTTCTCTCTCTCACTCTCTCTCTCTTTTTTTTTTTACAAATTTCTACATATTTTAACATGTGAGAAATACTGTTTGAATCATTTCAGTCAGAAGCTTACCAAGTCGTTCCAGAAGAAGGTAAGAGATGAAACATTCGTTGACCGAGGAAACATGTATTCAGTGAACAGCACTGTTGAGTGACCCCTGGAGACTCCTTTCAGAGACCTGAGGGTCAGGAAGAGAGAGGGAGGCTCCATACTTCAGCAACCAGAGTTCCAAGCAGAAGTGGATGGAAGCCACTAGGTCAGGACACAAGCATTGAAACTGGAGAGATGTGCGACCTGCAGCCGGGTGCTACAAGTTGACCAATTGTCAGTCCACAAGGAGAGCTCACCATGCAAAGGCAAGTTATTGATGGGGGGATTTCCTTGGGATGAAAAGATGGAATATTTTTGTCTTGATTTAAGATATATAGGCATGGCTAATTCTCCAGGTGTACATTGCTGTTTATCCATTTTACTCTATATAAACTGTACCATAATAATAATTCCCTCTGACAGCCTCATCAAAAATTAAAAGTAATGTAGATTTATTTTCACAGACTTGGAAAGTTGCCTATAATGCATCATGTAGAGGGTGAAGGGAACTAACACATATACCTGACATATGAGAGATGGAGTACTGTGTCCATTAGATGTCCTAAAAAGATACAAAAGATTAATTTTTATCTCTTGATAGTATAATTTAGGGTGATCTTTTAAAATGTGATATGTTTTTACAGTATCTTATTATTTATAAAAATCAAGTACAGTTACCTTGGTTCACAAACTTAATTTGTTCCATGATTGTCAGGAAAATGACCACAGTTGTATTTATCACCTGATGTGGAGTTCATGCATAGAAGCAAAATTTTGCCCAATTCTTAAACAGAAGCATTCATGAACTGAGATTATTACTGTATTGCTTTTGTAATTAATACAAGATCAATTTGTTCTAGGCAACATTAAAAGACATAACTAAAAAATCAGAGTTTTCTGCAAATTGAAGACTACTGTTTTGGGCTTCTTCTGTAAGTGTGAAGGAGCCATTGATTGTTGCCCATTGTAGATGCTCTTGTGTGCCCCAAAGTACCCTGTGCCTGCTCATGTTATAGACTTGAACTACCCCGTGTACAGGTTCTCTATTCACCTAGCTCTTCCATCAACTCGCTGTCAGTAATTAGAAGGCAGAAATTAGGTATGACTCATTACATAGTAGTAACAAACTAGTTATTGGAGGAAATGCTTTTAATTTGTGGAAGAATATGGCATAGATATTTTCACTTGATTGAGTAGAAACAGAAACTCTGGTGAGTTCTGTTCAGTATTGTAATGAAGTTCTTGGCCAGGATAATAACTTTCTAAGACTTGAAAGGAAAAAGCAAATGTTTTTATTGTGCTTGCATATTTAGAAAACACAAAATAATCTGGAGGTAAAGTATTAATTACTTAAAAACATATGCCTTGATATTGAGAAAAGTGACCTGTGTGCTTTACAGAGGAAAGAGTAACGGTACTTGGAATGCTTTTCTGTGAGCATTAGGTGAACAGTCAAAATCAAAAGTGAGTTTCAAATGATGAACCCAAACAATGGAGGAGGGCTGCCACTGATACAGAGAGTGTTCTAGTGGGAAAAGTGCATTTGGGAAGCAGGATCTTATGCAGTTTGGGATGGGCTAGGTTTAAGAAGTGGAGAGAACATTAGGTGACCTACAGCAGGAACCGCAGGTCTAACTTGGGGAAGTGTACAAAAAGAATTGGTTTTATGTAGAGCCACATATGGATAACCTGCGCACAGTATAAGAAACCTTTCTTTTTCAGTAAATCTGTGTTTAATTCCCCCTGGGAACTGCATGTGTGAAGGATTAGCAGGGCATGGTCAATAATTACAAAACTGAAGCAACAAAACCTAGCTCCACTTCAAAATTTCCCAAAGAATAAAGGAATGCATTGCTTTTAGCGAGTGTAAATGGTAGACAGACATAAATTAGGAGAATGGGTGTTGAGGCCATTATCTTTTTGTGAGTTATTGATTGAAGAAGGAAGAATATATTTAAGAAGAACAGCTAGCAACATCAGAGCCCCAGCCCAGAAAAGAAGTTCCTACCTCTTTGATGCCCACTTTCTCCTTTTGAACCCCTGCCAATATTCAGTTCTGCAAGCATCACAGTCCTTGGCTCACCCAGGGAGGAAAAGGAAGTCTTCAAAGCTACAGGGAACTTTCTCCCTGCCTCTTTCACTCCAGCTAGGTCACCTCTTGCCTCATAATTGTTTTTGCAAATCAAAAAGACCTCGGGAATGACAAGGTGAAGTGTGGGGGTGAGGAGCCCAGAGCTCAACTGTGTGACCTCAGCTACAACCCTACCCTCGTTTCTTTGTTCTCATCTTTGTGGACACCCAAAATATTTGGTGGGAATTCTGCTTCAAATTATAAAACTTATTTATTGAATAAAAATTTATTCATTTAATATTTTATTCATTTTTAATGTCAAAATAATATCAACATATGAAGTACAATTTTCTGGACCTATATCTTTTGGTCATTCTAAAGTTATTTCTAGCTTCCTGATACTCTTCCTCCAAATATGATTTAACACTTAGACAAGCTTCCATTTTTTGAGCAAATACTTGTACCAAATACTATATGCAAGAAATCTTTAGCACATAAAACAATCTTGCAAAGTAGATAATCTCTTCTAATCAATCTCTTAAAAAGATAAAACATTTAATACTTTTATCAAAAAACAACTTTTAGAAAACAAATTATATTAGGAAATTTTTTTAATTTGAGGAAGAGTATCTGCTTGCACATCTATATACCTCAAAATTTTCCTTTAGAATTGGGTGAAAAATAAAACTGTCTGTTATATCCAGTCCTATTCAACATTCTAATGAAGGGTTTGGTTGTGACAGTATGACAAGAAAAACTAATGGGCTTTTAAAGATTAAAAGAAAGAAAAAATATGCTATTGTTATGTTTGGATGTTATGTGGAACATAACACAGGGTCCAGTGGACCCACCCCTTTTCTATTGTAAATTTGCACTTTATCACTATAGTATCCAACTGTGGGTCTCAGTTTCCTCAAGGGTACAAGAAATAATTTTTGTATTTACCCACTTGGTATGACCAGTGGCCTGGTGTGTGCAATTGTGCAAATGTGTCAAAATGGGATTTTTACCCAAGTTATGCTCCTTCTAACTGGTTTTGTGTATGCTTGCCTGAGCTGCAGAGTCCAATACACCCATTCCCCTCAAGAATTTGTTTTAAAAAGTTTTATTTTGATTTTTCTGGAAGAAGTAGCCCAATTTTGTATAATGGTACATGAAAAACCAGATTTGCAAGTTTTGGAGGAGATCAAAAGTGAATCATCCAATTACTCATACATGGATGCAACAAAGCAGAAGAGTGGTGTGGGTATATGATGATGATAACAATGATGATGATCATGATGATGACTTTGATATTGCTCATGTGAGCCAACCTGTGACAGTGAAATGGATCAAGAATCAACTGATACAGACAAGGAAATACAGACCTTCTTGATTTAAATGACAAAGAAAACAGCAATGTGAGTATATATCTGACTACTCAAAATATTTCAGAATGGCCATACAACCAAATGGAATAATACAATGTTAGAACTATGTATGAAAATATGCTAAAGATCTTTTCAGGAATACTGAAGATCTTTTCAGGAATGAAATGTATCATACAGGAGACACTGAATAGACGTTGCTATTCAATGTTGGAAATTGTAACAGACTAAATGTACAAGATGTTATAGCTGATATGCAAGTAAAATTCTCTATGTGCACCAATAGCCATATTCAAAATTGTATGTATTATGACACTTTATCAGCTGAACTAAAAGTATTAATAGATATGCTGTACTTAGCAGGGGTTTCTCATGGTAAAAGCAGGAATGTAAAGATTTATAGAAAAGCAATAGGTCAAAATATGACCTAAAATTGTATGCCCTTGTAGATGTGAAGACTTATTGTGATTTAAATTTAGACATTTATCTGGAACTCAGCCATCAGGTCCTTATTCACATAGTAATAAACCAAATGATGTGAACAGGCTTGTTGCTCTCACCTCCCAAGTTAATCAGAATGTGACATTCAACAATTGTTTTACCAGTTTCCAATTGATGTTATATTTGCTAAAAGAGAACAAGTTGACCAACAATGGAGTATGCTGAAGCAAAGCAGAAATGCCAAATGAAATGTTGCAATTTCAAAATGGAGAACAATATTGTACAGTTTTTGGATTTCAGAGATATAACTTTGGCCTTGTGTATGGCAAAGAAAAACAAATTGATATTGCTAATGTCAACATTTCACCATGATGGGAAAATATTGATAGAGAAGCCTCAAGAAAATAGAAGCTTGAGATGGAAACTTTCTATAACAAAATGAAAGGTGGAGTAGATGTTGTTGGTGAGTTAAGCAATGAATTATGCTGTCACTTGAAACACAAAGCATTGGTCAATGGTTGTACTTTACTCAATCCTAAACATATGTGGCATAAGTAGTTTTATAGCTTACAAAGAAAACAGCAAGTGCAAAATATCATGGGGAAATTTTCTTAGAGGATTGGGACTGGAGATCATTTACAGCAGAGGAAACACAAAATGTTTCTCCCCAGGAAAAAGTACAAAAAACCTGTGAGCCACACTGTTGTGCTGACAGGTGAACAGATGTAGCAGCATCACAAAGACCTATTATAATAACAAGAAAAAAATATCAATTGTTCCCTACAAGGAAAGACAGGAAAACAAAACATACATGATAGCAATGTAAGCAGTACTTGTGTGTGGAATACGCAGTTGTCATGTGTGAAGAGTGCGTTGGGTGTGACAGTGAAGCAAAGGTTATTTCTGTAGTGGACTTTTGTTTGTGCTTATGATGTAGTTCACATAGGCATTTATTTTTTATATTATCTCTTAAGTTTTGTAACCAATAAACAGCCATTGTGAAAACGTTGATGTCTATTCTAAGCACTCATTATATATGTGATATTTTGTCTCATTATGATCTTATTTCCCTGGTAAGTGCATGCTGTACAATATCGTAGGAAGCTCCTAACAAAACAGGAAGAGAAGTAACAAGACTGAGACGCAGGAAAGGAAAGCTAAGCAGACCAGTACAGTGGCGACAGAACTTCAACATATGAACCTGGATGTTGGACACGAATATTTGGTCTGTAGCGATTATTACAGTATTTATATAACTTTTTCTGGAAAAAGAAAAAAAGTAAACTATGCTTTTCAGTAATATTTAGATAACAAAAGAGTCAAGAAAATGTCTCAACATTCAGAAGTGTCATTGTCACTAGAGGACTGGAAGGATTGCCTGGTGGGCCCATTATGTTTTATATCTTGACTCACAACGTGTCACAAAGGTAATTGTATTATGATCCTTGGTGAAACTGAATATTTATATTTCATGTACTTCTATTTCTTTTTTTTTGCAATATAGTCTAGTGTTTTCCTTGCAGTTCTTAATTATAAAATAAACTGAGTCTCAGAAAGCTAGAGAAACCAATGAAAGTGACAAAGTTTTCAGATGACACACCTGAGATGTCATTATTCTTGCCTATTTCAAAACATATTTATATTTAAATTCTGGATCACAGACCAATTATGAAAAAAAGGTACCTATCAAAATGCATGTTGAAGATTCCTGTACAAAATTAGCTGGAATAGAAATTCTGTGTGTCAGATCCCTGAATCTTCATTTCATCGAGGTTTCAGGTGAGTCATGGTGAGGTTCAAAAGCAACTGCACTGCCTCATACTTTACCCTCCTCCAAGGAGAAAGCATTTATTAACCCATTGTCACAGAAGGTCTCACATCAGTCTCTTTATTCCACCAGAAAAATTATTTTGACAGTTCTAGGGGGATGTGTCTGAGTAGAATCTGCGTCTCAGTAAAAACTGAAACCAGACTGCAAGACAGAGAGACATTTGAAACTCTGACGCTGAGCTGCTGAGGCTTTTTGAGGGCTTGCATCTAGCATGAGCTCTTTTATTAGCCTTTCAGATTACGCAGTGTCTCTGAGTCATCAGAGGAAGCTCATTTCTTGTGAACTGAGTTTATTTTGTTTGTTTTCATATGTGCCCTTGGTAACTCTCCTTGAGTAATCTAGTTTATCTTGACTTTTCCAAAGGTAACTATGGGAAGGAACGAAACTGACAGAGCTACTTAAATGTTCTCTTCTGCTATGGAAAGAAGACTCTGACTTGGTCTCCTGGGTAGCTTCTCCCTGCAATTCAATAACAGTGCTGTCCCTGCCAGGGGTGTGTGTGTGTGTGTGTGTGTGTGTGTGTGTGTGTGTGTGATACAGAACATGGAGGGAAGAGTGTGGGAGGGGTGCCAAAAAAAGAGCATGGGACAGGCCTGTGTATAAATAGTGTGATAGAAGCATTTGCACATGGAAGAGAGATTAAAAGGAAGTTCACAAAAGACAGGTGAAGAAACGAAGGTGATGCATACTTACTTTTTGACTGAGTTTCTGTGATCACCCAACTCAGAGACCGCAGAGCTTTGTAAGCATCTCTGAGCATCCAATGGGAGCCTGGGGCTGAAGTCCTCTTCAGAGCCCCCCCCCCAAGAAGGCAACAGGGTGCTTCTCTGGCACAGGCTTGATGTGACATCACCAGCACTGACTGGGTGTGGCTTCAACTCAGCCGCTGCCCCTGGCCTGCAGCACCGCCTCCTCCAGGGATTCTGGGATGCAGTGAAACTGGCTGTGACTTTCCTCTGTGGACTGATCAGTGAAACCCTCGGTTTTGTGTGTCAAAGAAGAGCTGTAAGACAACGTGTTCACTTTATTGAGGTCCTACCTTCATGAAAGGATTAGGAGGAAGCCTCTTTCCACCAAGCTCAAATGACATCGCACTTTAGATAGTAAATTAGCAAGGGCTGGATCCCTAGCTGGTGGCTAAGAGACAAAACAATTTCTTCTTTATTTCCAGAATATTGGTGCAAAACATAAGCAAAGTTTCCTGGGATGGAATTTCATATTCCTACATGAATCTTTGATATTCATTCAAAAGGGACTAAATTTTTTGTGGATAGGTTTTTTCTGGAAAGCAAAGCCAACGCATACCCTCTAACTTCTCCAATCTGAAAATGACTCAGGATTAGTAACAGTAGCCACTAGGAAGAGTACATCACTCTAATTTGCTAACTGTTGCATGAGTATTTTCCTATCTGTTCACCATTTCAATTCTCTAAGGCAGGTTTCATTCCTCTCCCAGTACACCAAGGAGAACCCAAGTTCAGGACGCAAGATTTCTTGCTCCCTGGATACAATAGTGGTTGTGAATTGGAACTTTGGACTCAGTGTCATCCTATTGACCCTCACTTTATCCCAGCTGCCCCCACACACAGCCACATTCCTGGCACAAGGGAATAAGTGTTCTCTTCTGCATCTGCCACATCTTTTAGCATTTTGTTTGTGGACCTAGTAACCAATTTAGAAACACAAAGATGTCAGGTAGGACTGAGAGGCTTTATCCAAGCAAAATGATTAGGACATTTCTAACTTCTTCACGTTAGAACTGTCTTGCAATATAATTACTATCTCAGGTATGGCCCTTGACTACTCCTAATGTTTTCTTTAATTTGACAGAATATCCCCCTAGGTAAGGACTACTTCATGTGCCTTGGGACACTTCACCGCCAATACTGGCCACCGGACAATGAGTGGACTGGCATCTCAGAGCTAGAGTCCAGCCCTGGCCTATACTGTGGTTCTTTATTAAAGCATCAAGCTTCTGTGAGGACCAGTTTCCTCATCCACTGGGCATAAAATGCTCAATGAAGAACTTTCTTGAAGAATAAAAATCTATGGTGACTACAGGAGTTACTTGTAAGAAGAAAATGGAAAAAATGTTCAAAATTGTTTTGTATCCTCAACAGTCCTGGAACAAAGGACTGCATACCGCAAACAACTTAATGACTTAGTGGAGTCAGGTATATTGATCTACAGGTAAGACTGAGAAAAGACAGGGCATGGCTGTAGTCCATGTTGATTTATTTGTGGCTTTAAACAATAGCACGTGGTCCTTGCTTTGGGCCATCATACAGAAAGCAATGGTATATCACAGATATAGGGAATAGTGATATATTCAGGTGCCACATCCTGCCTGGCACAATTTCATACCAGTCAAAAGTCTATTACAGGATTATGTATCATTGTGTCTGATAAAGATAAAATTCCTTCTCAAATGCATAGTTTATTAAAAAGCTGGATCAATAGTGAAGAAAAAGCATGATGGGTGAGTAGAGAAGGAAGAGGACAGTATAGAAATATGGGCTGAAATAAACAATGCAACTTGACAGTGACAAAAATAAAGTCTGCCAAAGTTACAAAAATCATTGGCACAGACTATGATGCAACAGCCTTGCTAAACTATGCTTTTAGGGAAGAAATGTCTATTTTTTCTTTATAAGCCACTTGGAGAGAATGTCAATACGGTGACATTTGCGGTCTGTTACTTTATGATTCCTGGCCAGGTGATAACGATTATTAATTCGCGAATTGGGTTGAGCTTATCTGTTATGAGTGTTTAAGGGATAAAAGCCAATTCTCCATCCTGGGCTGTGACAAGTTTCCACCAACTGTTGCTTAAAGAGTAGAGGTGGTGGGAAGGGAGAGGCTATGCCGACCGAGTGATGAGGGTGCAGAAACCCTGGGGGACAAGGGTCAGGCCGGGAAGACAGGATTAATGACAGGGGAGGGCTGAGCTCCCCGTCCTTGGAGGGGCTGGAGACACTGCCAAGTCCAGATCCTCGCTGAGCTCATTTACAGTGACTCCAGCCGGGAAAGGTCGCTGCATATGGAGACTGGAAGTGTCAGCTGGTGTTCAGCCGAGTGCACTGCGCGTTCACTGTCGGACCAGACCTGTGACGAAGCTGTTCTCTTTTTTATCGGTGTATGTTACATCCATTCATATGCTGTACCTCGGTCACTTTCGTTCTCTTTTCACTTCCTCCTTCTTGGCTCCCTTCCCCAGCTCCAGAAGACCTACCTTCCTGTTTCTCACCACCTCTCCTTTAGTTTATTTTTTATTTTACTCCGATTGGGATTTCTCAGAGATAAGAAGCCACACGATATTTTACCTTTGGTGACTGACTTTTTTCACTTAACGTTACAGTCTCAAGATCTATCCATTTTCCTACCAATGACTCAAATGTGGTGGATTTTTTTCCTTTTTAAATTTGACAGTGCTGAGGACTGAGTTAAACAGGATGAGATGAGAGCTGTCATGTGTCTATGTTCAAAACAGTATGATGACTTGGAATTGAGCATTCCCTGGAGAAGTTTTAGAGACGGGATTGCTATTATGGGGCGCCGTTAGAGATAAGTGGAAGCAGTGTGCTTCTGTTAGGGCTGATGGTTTTTTACTCATACGTGTTTGTGTATTTTAAGTATACATTTAAAAATCTGTTGCTTGCATTTTTAAGTTTTATCAAAGCAAAATAACAAATCATATTAAGCCAAGACACATACAGGCAAAGACATCCTCTCCACTCCTCAAGACCAGACCTGATCCCTCTACGACATTTTCCGTTATTCCCGCTAATTAATTCTGACATTTATCTCTTCAAATATTCATTCTGCTATTTCTTTGCTTTTTTAGAAATTACCTGTTCACCTCACTTATAATAGAAACAATTTAAATTTACTTCTCCATTCCAGGGTTTAATGGTTTCCTCTGTAAAAATAAATAAATAAATAAATAAACATAAAACAGTAAATATCCAAGCAATAGATCACTGTTAGGCTCAGAAGGCATCACTGCCACTGTAACCAATGTCATGCTCATAATCTAATGATCCTCCACCCTTTTAACCAAAAAAGTCAAGAAATTTGAATAGGACATACAGCCATTCACAGGTGATAATGTTTCTCAACTTTCCTGGCGGGTACATAGGCCATGTAGACTAGGTTTCCACCGTAAACTATGAATGGGGATGAGGAAAGTTAATTTTTTAAATAGAAATGTCACCCCTGCAAATCTTCCCTTCCTGGCAGGGCATCTCTTCCTTTGGGAGGCTGAGACAGAAGAATTGCCTTGAGTTAGAGACCAGCCTGGGTCACATAGGAAGCTCAAGGCCAGCCTGAACGACAGAGGGACCCTGTGTCAAAAACAAGCAAACAACACAACACAAAAAACTCGCCTTCCATTCCTAAATCTGGAAAGCAGAAATCCTGACATGAGACAGCTTTGACCAGACCCAAACAACACCTTAAAAATCCAACAGGCAGCAGGACAGAAGGCCCAGTGTGACCCTAAGAAGCAGAGCTGTTCTCACCACCTTTGCATTACCAGTTCACTGATTTGCATAGTTAGATCCCTATCATCTATTTCTGTGACTTCTTTGTTAAAAAGTAATCTTTTCATTAAGTTTATCTGAACCACTATATTTCAAGTGTCTTTGCTACAGCCTTTCAGCCTGAATTATCATCTATTGTAAGCATCTTTCAAACTACCAAGACTTAATGTTCAGCTAATAACAATCTGACTCATTCATACAGAGTCATTCACCATAACCCTCTCATCCACTGTGCCCCACTGAGTTCCCATCCCATCTAAAAATTAGAGCAAGTCAGTCACACAAGTTAGCACAGAGGTAGCAGTCTACCAAATAGATCCCTTGTGGTTGGATAGAGTCAAGACAGCTTCTAAAAATACTGAACCAAACCTGCTCAAAGCTTAAGCCCTGGAAGGACCTGGATCATTATGAACTAGTATTTTCAAGTTCTAACATTTCCATAACAGTTTTTTTTAAATATCATATGAGAATAATTGGGAGAGAACAACTATGAAATTCAAATATGATTCGTTGTTTGATTTAATAAACATTGATGAATATCCAGGTTGGGGTTAGTAAACTTCTCCTAGCTTTGATGAAGTAGTTCCCTTCTGGGCTGGGTTAGGGTTGGACATATTTTGCTAACAGTGACTGCTGAGACCCTAAATAACTAGGATGTTGTGTGGAATGCAGTGAATGGTGGCACTGAACTACTGCCAAGTAAAACACTCTCCACACCCATCTGTAACGATGCCAAAGGGGAGGATCCAGACACTCCCCAGGGAGACCCACCTATGGAGCGAGCTTGGTCTTGCAGCGTGGTGGCACTTGAACACTGAAATGACAACAGCCTGGTTATGGCATTTGACATTGTCATGCACTGACCTCCACTATCTTGATTGAACTTCTGAAAAAAGCTTCTAAGACCAAAGTAACACTTAGGAATTATTTTATTAACCTGCCTCAGTTATGTGACAGATATCTTCTTGATAGTCTGCACACTTGAATTTCAACACCCGATTTCACTAAACAAGTAGCTTGATCACATTCCACAGGTGAAAAATGTGGACACACTTCCAGCGGAGGATGATTATATGGAGACAGTAAAACAGGTAATTGGAAATGGAGATATTCCCAGAAAAATATGCCTATGTAATTGTCATTGTAATTTTCAACTCATGCAAGTGTCAAGCTATTGTCTACATAAAACTTAGGGAGGAATAAGATGTGCTGCTCTTGAATTAAGATTAATGCAGGTTTTGTTTATCATCCTATTTTTAAAGTTGGAATTAAACCTCATATTTTATTAAATTTCATTTTATTAAGATACATGGATTACTAATTGTCACAGGAAGATCTATATTATTGTGATATTCAAGGGAAAGAGTACTCTTTGAAGCTCTGGTACACCCGATGCTAGCTGAACACGGGCTCCTGGAAGGGACATTTAGCTGGTGGAGCAGGAATGCCCTGATGTACGTAGGGACATTTTTGTATATCATGAGCTTCCCCTGCATGTCTGGCCTGCAGAATCACCCAGAGACAGCCGGCATCTTGTGAAATGTGTCAGAGGAAAGCTTAGTGAAAGAGTTTTGCCCTAGAATAAATTACTGTACGGTCATGGCAGTGGTCTAATGTGGCGGAAGGCCAAAGCGGGAACGCCTACCCCTTCCTGCTTCTTCCTCAGCCCTAATTGCAACTCCCCTTTCCTGTTTGCATGCACAGAAAATTCCAGTCAGTTCCTCATGGGTCATCAATGCCCGCCCTAAGCGCCAGCCCTGGTCAGAGATTATATATATACCCCACACCCCACATTCCAGTCAGAGAATGCCAGGCTGCCTATGGTCATGGACTTCTCTCCACATCCTTGGAATAAAGGCTACTTTTTACTCTATGTTTTCTCTCTCATTGCACCGAAAAACCTAACACTTAGCCCTTATAACATTCACAAGGAGAGATTTCGCATTTCATGAATGAGCTCTGATCAAGAGCATAAACAACTCTCAATTTTCATAATAAGGTTTCTGAAGAGACAAGAAAACTATTCGGTGCAAATCAGATGCTATAACAAGAACAGGAAGAGACTTCTGCAAGAGAATCCAGCCCAAGCACGATGTACCCCCCAAGCCCTGGCAGGCAAGGCTGACCAGTCCCGCTGGAGGGGTGAAAAGGGACCTGGACGCTGTATGGACACTGTCTTTTCTTGTAGAGGTGCGGAATAAATTCTCTTGCAGATGTAGGCTTAATAAAGTTGTGAATTAAGGAATCCTTCAATCATTTTCAAATGAAAAGAGAGACTGTGATACCTAACCACCAAATCCAGGTTCTCAGCATCCTGAATGGATAAACAGCACATACAATCGAGTCTTTTTATGATACATGTGAGCTATGTTTTGCCTTTCAGGAAAATTTAAAGGTTTTAAAGAAAAAAATTCTGCTTTTAGGATTTGGGCATTCTTGTCAACTTGTCAGCGCTGATTATTTTGGACTGGGAGCAAAGTTCCACGGTCCACTGATCTCCACCAGACCTGTGAACTGTATCCTCCACGTGTTTCAGCGGGGTGACTTCTGAGATACCTCGCAGTACCTACCTCTCTCCTCCGGTGTGTCACAGAGTGTGCCTGGAGTGTAGCTCTGCACCAGTGTCCTTCCAGATTGGGATCCGTATTAAAATCCGTGCCAAAGGCAGTGGAGGGTCACAACCAGTTAAATGACATCATTTCTTGAATTTCTCCCAGAGTCGTATATTTTTTTAAAATGTTATGCTGAAATGATTCACATACACAAGCAAAGTTCAGTGGCATTCGGTAATATTCATGTATGTGCAATCGACATGATTTTAGAGAGTTTTCATCAAAATCTCAAGCTACCATCCACTCGTACTCCACCTAAATTTAGGTATAAGCAACTAGATCTATATTATCTTACAGATTTTTCTATTCAAGACCTTTGATACAAATGGAATTATACAACTTATGTCCCTCTATGCTCATTTTCTTTATTTAGCACAGTGTTTTGAAGATCCAATCAGGTTCATTGGTCATTAGAGAAACGCAAATTGAAACAACACAGGGATCCTGACTTACCCCAGAAAGAATGGACATCATCAAGAAATCAAATAGTAACAAATGCTGCTGGCAAGAACGTGGGGAAAAATGAATTCTTTTACATTGTTGAAGGAGATATAAACTAGTACACAATTATGGAGATCAGTATGGGGATTCATCAAAAAACTCAAAATAGAAATTCCATTCAACTCAGTTATTCCCTAAGTATCTTCCTGAAAAAATTAAAGACATTGCATTAGAGTGATACATGCATACCCGTATTTCTAGCTGCACAATTCATGATAGCTAATTCTTGGAAATAGCCTATATGTCTGTTAATGAATGAATGGGTATAGAAAAAGTATACTCAATAGAGTGCTACTCAGTTATGAAAAAGGATAAACTTAAGTCTCATTTTCCGTGAGATTATAATAGTAAGTGAAATAAATCCAACACATGAACTTAGATATCACATGGTTTTTCTACACAGAAAATCAAAATTATAAGTGAAAGAGAAAAATAAGCATAGATGTTTGGAATTAGGGAGAAAGGTTTTTCTCATATGGAAAGGGAATCAAGAAATGGAGGGCAGGGAGAAAGAGTATGGGGTAGAGATTGTGGTAGATTGACAGCTGGCGGTCAGTGTAACACCCAGCTGAACTGAATCAGCATGGCTCTGAGTGTGGTTTGCCCACCTGAGGATTGTTGCCCACATAAAAGGGAGAACCGGAGAGGAAGAGGTAGTGTTGTTGGTTCTCCGGTTGCCGTGGGTTCTCCTGGAGGAGCTTGTCAAGCTCTTTCCTGACAGAATTTGGCTGTTCTCATCATCAGAGGAGTTCAGGACCTTGTTGTCACTGAGAATGGCTGCAGCTCACTTTGGGGGAGCTCTGGGCTTTACTTTACTGCTTCCTGGCTCTGGAGGGGAAGATGTGTGCTACTCAGTCCCCAGGAGAAGCTTGTTGCGCTGGCTTGCTGATGTGCACATGGACGTTGGAGGAGCTCGGGACCTCACTGGTAATGAGATGGCTGTGGTACTTTTCAGGGGAGCCTAAAGCACTCCAGTGCAGAACCCTCAGCCCACTGGTACAGATCCTTCATCCTGATGACACAGACTTTCTAGCTTCCACTGCTGACTTTTGGGCCTTCCCAGCCCAGATCTGTGAAGCAGACTTGCATGAGTCATTGCCAGGGGATCCAGGCCCTCAGCTGGATTCTTTGGGTCTTTAGTGTGTGGACAGACTTCCTGCACATTTTTGTATGTGACTCTTTGGGTGACTATTATAAAATAATTCTATAAGTTATGTGCCCTGTACTAAATTGTTTTCCTTGTAAACCCTGACTACAACAGGGATGAAAAAAATAATTAAAGAATGAGGATGTGCTATGTACATGTAGCAAAGCCATACAAGGAATGTAAACATTATGTACTGCAAACATGGAATAATAAAAAAAATTAATTTTATTGTTTGCAAACATAGACACATATGCACACTGTAGCATGTGTTAGAACGTCACTCGTTTTTTATGATAGAACAATTTTAATTATATAATTACACCACATTTAGCTTTTCCATTCAGATAATTGATTCATTTTTAATTTCTGGATAGCATGAATAATGCTGTTAGGAGCATTCAGGTACATTTCCACATGAACCTATCTTTTCCCTTCTCTTGGGTGACCTTGAAGAGTGGAGTTTTGAGAACATAACTCTACTTTAACACTTAAAGACCTGGTAGACGTTTGTCCAAAGTAGCTATTCCATTATCCTTTCTCACCACAGTGGATGAGGTGATTCCTCCAAATCCTCTTGGCACTTACTTTCACTTGACTTTTTAATTCTAGCCATCCTACTGGGGATGAGTAGTATCTACCATGGTTTTGATTTGCATTTCCCTGATGTTGAATGATATTGAGCACTTTGTTATGTGTTTATTGACCACATATGTTTATATTTATATAAGGGATATATGTATATATATATATATATATATATATTCCTTAAAGAAATGACTGTTGGGTCATCTGGCTATTTTTAATAGGGTTATTTGTCTTCCTGTTCCCCAAAGAGCCCTACAATGCCATCTGATAACTCATATTCCATGGATACCTAAATTTTCTTTTCCTTCTCAACAAAGTAGTTATATTAACAGTGAAACCATTTTTAGAACTTTGTTTCGATGTGATAAGCTTGCGATTTTCTGGAAAGCGTCAGAGAACTTTATGGCCTTCCTTAAGGTTCCATGACATGACTAAATAAACTTGACACAGTTCTCTCTGCACCAGTAGTTAAGAGTTTTCCAGCCAGAATAGCTTTTTGCACATCCCTGGGGGCAGCTGACAGAGCCTGGCAGTGAACCAGCGTGCTAGTTGAGCTCCTGAAGAGATTACAGAATGTTAGGATTTCTTCCCCTGTTTCCCAGTGCCCATACATTTTTCACAATGGCTTTGAAATTCTGCCTTGTATATTCTAGAGTCAGACCGAGAACAATTCGTTTTACAGATCTTGTGAAATTAATTATGGATGAACATTTATTTTCCTGTGATTTGCATATGCTTAGCATGTTTAAAAAGATTATCCTTTGCAATAAAGTTATTTTTTGCATGAGCTTTTATATGCTGACTAATTTCCATTAAAATACATCAGTAAAAATATGGGAAATGGACAAAACCAATGCTGATGATAGATTCTAGCACATCGTTCTGAGTCTTTGGTTAGTAAGCAAAATAAAGTAAAACCAGAAAAAAAAGCAATGAGAGTTCAGTTGAAATAATCATGGGAATATGATAGAATTATTAATCTCAAGCTAATGTTCAATAACCAACAAAAAGTCAAGACTAGCCCTTTTATTAAATAGGACAATGTTGTCCCCCTCAGAAGGCCCCGGAAAAGGTGAGCCCACAGGACCCCTGAGGCCTCACTTTCCTTACTCTTTTTCTTGATCTTTGAATTCATCCCTTTTATCTTTCATGAAATTTTGAGACAAATGCATGAAACTATTTCACATCCAAGTCCTTATATAGTTCAGTGCTTACACAGTTCACATCCAAAATCCTTATATATTATACGTAGCAGAACTTACAGTGAAATTCTATTGGTATGAGGGCCAAGGAAACCCAGGGGACGGGCAGACCCCACACTTTTTTCAAGAAGTTCCCAATTTAGGTACAGAGCTGAGAATAAGGACAGGAGCACAAGAACGGCCACGGCGCTCTTACTCGGTCTTTTGTCCCCGGTCTCCCCTGAACTTGGGTTCATGAGCAGAATGTGTGGACTGTGCTAGCGGATGGATTCACCTCCTAATTTCCTAAGGCAAAACCCCAATGTTTGAATTACTTGTCCTATAAGAGCTGTGGAAGAGGAAGAGAAATGTGAGAGAAGTCAAGCTAGTGTTTTCGAGAGGTTGCTCTAGGGCAGTCAATGTGTAGAAAGAAGAGAATGAACTAACAAAAAAGTATCTGTGCTAACAAGGTAATGTGATGAAGCCCTGGCCACCAACGAATGACTCTCATTACCCCAGATTTAATGGTCCCTAAGTGTTCCTCCTCCCTAGGGTGGTGGAGCAGGTTGGTGAGTGTGAAGGAGAATATTCCTGAACATCTGTTCCTCTTTTATATTACCTTCTCTAAGACTGCTTTGCTTTCCAGTTTTAAAGACAATATACGAACAAACTTTCTTAAATGTCCAAAACAAAACAAAACAAAAACAAGTAATTGTGAGAAAGCCACAAAAGTTCTTTTCCCCAAGTAACATATAAAAAAGCCCAGACTGATTTACAAATAAATTGAAATACTTAAGAGAACATACTTTATGTGGCTTGGGCTTTTTAAACTGCATAACAACTAATGCAAAACTGTCTTATCTGGGTTATTAACAGTTACTGATAAAGAGAGAAATTAACATGAAATACTATAGTTCACACTTCAGGTGAGCCACAAACAAACCAAGCATTTCAAATTATTTTCAGTGCTTTGAACCTGCTGGAAGAAGCACACGTAAATACTGTTATAAGCAGGTCCTGGGCCTGGACTCGAGGGCAACTAACGAAGAAGAAAAGGAGAATCAACTTGAGCATGAGAGAGCTTTTCCTCTGTGCACGAGTCACTCTTCTGAAAATCAGAAACTGGACATGTGACCTACGAGCCCATAATGGACCAAGAAGAGAAATAAACATGCAAGTCGCTGTGACCCGCACAAATGAATAGGTGAAAGCAAGGAACAGTCACTTCACAAGTGGGAATTTCTAAATTCAGAGCAAAAATAGTTTTGTAATTCATACAACTGGTTAAAAATTAGAATGTCTATAAAAATCGATGAAAATCGATGCTGCAGTTGTCAAACAGCGATGCTGATGTACCTATTGACTATTAAAAATGATAGCTACATGTGAAAGAAAGTGTGTATTCTAAAAGAGCACATTGAACATGATTAGTAATAACTCAGATTTCTTTATTTTAGAGAAAAACTAATAAAAACAATGGTAGAAAATTTCAAAACAAGATTTAGGAGAGTAACAATGGTTATTACGTTGTGAATTGTTACCTTCAAATTTGTTGCTCGGGCTGGGGATTTAGCTCAGTGGCATAAGCGCCTGCCTTGTAAAGTTGTTGCTCATATTACAAGATATAGGTGAGAAAAATTGATCAAATAATATTAGGCACAAACCTTTCTTTTCAATAAACTAATAGCAATTAGTAATGTAACTATTTTAACTATTTCATGTGTATATATTTTTTCTCCTTTTCCCTTCCTTCAATAATTCAAGTTTTTGCAAGACATTTCTTTTACATGTCTTTTATGCATAAATTCTGAAACCTTTTCACCTCCTCTTGTGACCATTCAGTAATGCAAAGAAGTGAAGGCAGATGGGATATTTGAAGGAGAAGGGTTGAGAACATGTGATATATGTAAGAAAGGATGAGAAGAAAAGAGAATTTTCTAAAGTATTATTGAAAACAGATGAGGAACTTACTTTATAGCTTCCTTTGGTTGCACATACTGAGATCTGACTCCTGATTTGCCTTTGGAATTAGCAGTAAGGGGCACAGTTTTACGTTTTACACATAACCTTAGAGATACAGAATGGCTATCTTTGTTTTAAAAATAAGATATATGCATAGAAGAACGAGAGAAACAAGAAAAGAAGAGAGCCAACATGCTTTTTATCTCTTGGTAAACAACAATATATCCAATTATACTGAAAAATACTGTCCTTTGTATTTTAGATGTCCCATATTGATTTTTGTTATTTCTCACTCAGAAAACACACAAAGTAAGAGGAATATGTCTGACATTTTATAAGTTTAGTTAATTTTATTAAAATAAAAGTTCCCCAACCATCTTTTTTATAAGTTTTTTATGCCAGAAATGTACTGTAATAAGAGGATCAACTTGTAGGTGTAAATCTGACCAAGAGCAGCCATAGTATACATGCCAAAAGTGGTCTTGAAATTAATCTTCCAAATTAGTTAGTTCTCCCTCTTAATTTCAATCTCCCACAAAGTTTCAGGACATGGGCAAGATTTGGATAAATTTTGTGCCAGAGTGTGATACACACATGACCTCCAGGGCAAATGGAGACCTTATTTCCAATTGAAACTTTATGAGCCTGGTCTTTTCTGTCCACATCCTTATCGGCACTCTGATCTTCTGAGCTCTGACAGAATCAGCAGTCTGGCTCTGTTTATATCATTCCCGGGCTTCTTTGGCCTGCATCGCCAAACCTTCCAAACTCCTCCCACACACACAATGCAGTTCCAAGCCTTCTTCATCACATGGTCAGGTATAGTACAGTGACAAGAGCGATCCTGACTCACTGGTGTCAGTTTTCTGTAGTAGCTCTCTAATCACAGACACACAATACCTAACATCCACTATTTAAGGGAGAAGAGCTTTAATTTGCTCATGGGTACGGTCCATGATCAGCTAGCTCCAAGGCACAGGCATCCTAGCAGAAGGGCACAGCAGAGCAAGGCTGCTTAGTTCATGGTAGCAGGGAAGCAGAGCAGAAAAAGCGTGCCAGAAAAAGCATTACTAGGCACACATCCCAAGGCCATAACCCCATGACCCCCACCCCAGGCACACCTGTGAATGTGCGCCACCAAACCCTGAGACGGTCTCAAAGTCAGTCAATTTGTGATTCCACCCTATCTACCATATTAGATGCCTTCTCAGATTCTTCTGCACGAAAAAACAATAGCCAATGTGTTCCCCAGCAATGTTCCTTCTGCTCCTGGTATTCTTTTCCATGGACCAATGCTTTTCAATATACACATTTGTGCATAAATAAATGTTCTCTTCACATCAAGCAGATGTTTATTAATTAGAACAGAGAAAAGAAAGGCAAGAGGTATTAGATATATAAATGCTGAAAGCCTTGATAACTTTGGCAAATTGTCATAATTTCTTGTAATGAACTATTCTCCCATCTTTGGTCAATAATGTCTTTTTCCTCTTTCACCTTTCTTGGTGATCATTCAAAAGCATCAAACATTTAAAAATCAGAAGGAATTTTTGCATGAACTCTAACCCCATACAAACTTGTTTAACACATCCAGTATTTAAAAACCCTAATCATTTTTGTCCACCTGTGGGATTTCATGAGTGCTTTGTCAAGAAAGAAGTAGTGAAGATTAATGACAGTTTTGACATATAGTGGTTGTTGGGAAACACTGAAATAAAAGTACTCAGTGGAGTTTGAAAGCAGGAATAAAATTTGTTAAACCTGAAGCTTATTTTGTGGTCATGGCACACATCTAAGATGGTTCAACCATTTTCAGTGTGACATTTTAAGCTATTGATGGCATTTAATCAACTGTAGAGGATGAATAAATAGTATTTTAATCTTCTGTTACTTAAAGTAATTCTATGAGATTATCATTAGTCTTGTGTTTCAGATATTAGTGAGAGCTCTTAGAAGTAATACTATTCTACTTGGCAATAGTCCAACAAATAGATTATCTTGGGCAGATAGTTCAAATGAAAAATGCTATATACCGATTTCTTTTATGGGTAATTCATATTGCAAATTAACATGTCAAAGGCTTTGAACAATCTTATGGTAGATAAGATTGCATAATCTACTGTTTATCTCTTAGATTTGCATAATCTACTGTTTAGATTTGCATAATCTACTGTTCCTCAAAATTACTCAACTATGATTTTTTTTCACATAAAACATTTCCATCTGTGTGTTCTCCCCTAAACATTAGATCAGGACAGAGAATTAGATCAGGACAAATACTCTTATTCCAGCATTAAATCATCTTAGCACTACTTTCCATCCTGAAAACACTTAACAGTGTCACATAGTCTGGATGCCACAGACCACGGTGTCAGCAATCTCCAGCAGCTAGCCTCCAGATACTCAGCACACTCAAAAATGAAGACACTCCAAGTCACAGCCCCGGAACACATCCTGGTTTCTTATTTATTAGGAGAAAGAACATAAGGAGGAACTCTAATAATATTCCTGGAGAGATCACATGTCAAGAAATGGTGAAAACAATCCCAAAGCCAAGTTGTGGATGCTTGAAACTATATACAGAGACTCTATCTTAGAAGAGACACAAGAAATGGATTCAAACTCATGCATATCTGAATCATAACAGGCCATCTATCAATCACCACTGATGCTTATTCCTAAGTCAAAATGAAGTGTTTCTATTGGCTCTGGTTATAATGGAGAAATGTGGATAAAATTAAGTAAGTGAAATGTCATAGCATAAAATCATCTGAGAGAGTACTTGGATAATCCAAAAGGATACAGAAACTTTCTGCAAGATTGCTAATTTTCAAAGGCCTCCAGAGGGGAGAAAGAAAACAAGAAATAATACATCCATACTCAGGACTGCAGTGTGATTGTCAGAGCAAAAAAATCTTAGTTAAATGTCTTCATGGAGTTCGGTTCCTTTTTTATTGTTCTTTTGCTCCATTTTTATTCTTTTTGGGTTTTGAACTACATCAGTTAAGGTTAAAGCAGAGAAATAGGATCAGTAGGAGAAACACGTTAAGAGATTTATGGTAAAGAACAAGCTTAGTGACTACAGGGAGTGGGGCAAGTTGAAGCTCATAGCCCAGGCCATGAGGGTGGAGCAGCGCAGCTCCCACCCCAGCAGGAGCTGAAGCAGAGGCCGAGTTACACCGTCGCTGAGAAGCCTGAGTCCACTTTAACCCTCCCAGTGAATGAATCCGATTATTCTGATCACGTAGGATCATCTAGGATTATGTCCCTTTCTTAGAGTTATCTGATTACAGAATAATCATTACTTCTTCAAAATACCCCGCAGCAACACTTACATTAGAGTTTGATTGAAGACCAGGGATTATGGTTTAGCCAGGTTGATAGAACCAATCATCACCAGGAACATTTAAATTTATAAATATAACATAGCTAGTATGTTTTTAAAAATGATTTTGTGAACCTGAAAACTGTAGACTCTAGATAGGTGTCCGCCAAATGCATATGTACTGCACAAACACACACACACACACACACACACACTACACACACAAATAAAATGTCATGGTGACATGCCATTGTCCACTGGAATTACAGGAAATTTTGAAGGGATTAGAGTGAACTTTACACAACAACATAATATTGCTTTCAGACAACATAGAGTCTTTTTTTTCATGTAACAATCTGTAGTTAGACTACCCAGGCCCAGGAGTGTTATCAGATTCTGGGGTCCTATGGACTCTTTCCAGATCCTTGCTGTCCTGAGAAAAGAATCAGAAAAGAAAAGCAAGAAAGGTAGAGAACTTTTACAATTATTAAAGATAGGAAAAAGAAGTACACTCTACAGAGCAAGACTGGGCCACCTGACCACAAGGTTAGTGATGGAGAGCTTTTGTATTTCTCATTCTTAGGCTGACATCAGATCTAGGCTATTCTATCAAAAACCTGCCTGACTTCATGCAGAACAATTGGAATAGTACTTTCTGATTGGTCCTAGGTGCAGGGCTTGGGAATTACGTTCTGTGCACGTAGCCTAGATCTCCATGATTGACAAGTCACATCCACTGGCTCAGCTGATTTGCCACACCCTAATCTCCTGCCTCTGTAGGACAGCTTTTCTGTCTCATCAGTTGCTTAAGGTTCAATTTTGCTGCTCTACCCTCTTTAGCAGGTCTAGTCCATCTTCAAGGTCAACTGACCATTGCAGCTAACCTCTGAAGCTCTAGCCTTAGTTTCTATTCTCTAAGTAACAGAAAGTCTGGCCCTCTGTTTTCTGAAGAAACTTTCTGACAGTCCCCAACTTTTTTCTACATGGTATTGGCCAGACTTGGTCACACAGACACAAGAGCTGTAAGGTAGGGTAGTCTTTGGTTCCATAAGGCAATGTGCCCAGCTAATATTTGGGGTTCTCTTATGAAAAGGCCAAAGGAAAGTGAGTGCAGGAGGAAGCACCTTGTATCCTGGCCTCAGATGTGACTTCAAGTCCTTAGGAAATTGCTATTGTTTTCAGATAGTGCCCAAGGAGGTTTCTGAAAGTGAAATATGGAGTCGAATCCATTCTAACCATAGAACAGGTTTCATGGTTTGCAGACCCCTGTCACAAAAACAGAACTTTCAGGTTGCCTCAGTAAGAAGTAAATGAATGGTTTCTTAGGCAGAAATTTAAGAGTGAAATACTGGCATTTAGAGAGAGCAGAAGGGCCACAGTTTGGGCCTGTGGATATTTATGTGTTTTGACAGTGGAGATCTGTGGAATTTGTCAGCCTATAATCTTGGTCTTGGTTTGGGGATGAATTAGGATAACCCCACACAGAAAGATGATGTCTATCCATAGAAGGGAACCTGTTTTCAGAGTGAAAAGAGGCGGTCTACTCACAGGTGGAGAAAGATAGCTGTATAAATAAATATCTGAACCCATGTTTAGGTACAAAGGAATTGTCCAGACTTGGAGAAGAGAAGAGGGAAAAGGTTGAAGCTGGGTTTTTATTTTGAAGTTGCAGATTGTTAATTTTTAAAACTATGATTTTCTTTATCTCTTATGTTTCCATTTTTTCTTCTACCAGACCTCACTATAATCTGAATCTTTAATGTTTCCCAAATTTCTGTGCCTTAAAGGCTTGGTCTCCAGCTTTGTTCTAATGGAAAGTGGAAGAAACAGTAGGAGACACTCTACTAGGATGTCTTCAGGAAATCGGGGCCATTCCCTTAAAGACAGTTGTGGGACCACAGTGTGCTCTTTCTCTCTTGTACTTTCTCACCATGCGATGAGAGGCTTTGACATGCTGTGTTTTCCCACCATGATGTGCTCCCTTGTTTGACTCTATGAGCCCAAAGCTAAAAGGAAAACTGACCATGGACTGAACCTCCAAACCTGGGAGCCAGAATAAGCCATTTCTCTTTCCATGTTGACCTTCTCAGTTTTAATTACAGTAAAGGAAAGATGATGGCTGACATGGACCATTTGGAGTATTAGTTACGCCAAAGCAGCCTCCACGAGATTGACTTATGAGGGTAAGTAGAAGAAGCATGTTGTCTTTTGTCATACATGCTCGTGTTTTGTTTTTTGCTTCCTCTGGCTCTTTAACACTGCCAAGTTAGCAACTTCTGCAACATCTTTTTATGTTTTTTTCTAACGTAAGAAACAAGTTCATGCTATTCACTAACTTAGGTTTTACTTTAAAACTGTTAAAAGGTTTCAGGGTCTATAAGCAAACTATTTGGAACTGGCATCAAGTCTGCTTGGTCCTGACCTTGTGCTAATTCTGGCAAGTGGCCATCTGTCTTGTCCCCGCACATAATCTTCACTTTACACGGTTTTGACGAAAGTATTTATGCATGCATTTTTTTTCTGCTCTTATCATCCTCTCTCATTCATATCTTAGACCAGAAGCTACCTAAATGTGGGGGAGAGGGCTTTGCCTGCCTTCCACCAGCACATTGCTGCTGTGCTGTGATGTTTTTGCTGAAGATTATCTTATTTTTCTGGCCAGTTTTGATTTCTGAAAACATTCGGAGCCTAAATTATTCAATATTTGTCATCTTCCTTTCTTATCATTACCCAGGATAAAATTTCTCTCTTTATATATTGACATAAAATGATTACTCTAGCGCTCCATAAAGGAGGTTTAAACATGAGAATAAAGAAATGTACTACGGAGTGAGTGGCAGTGTTTTGGAGAGGAATGTAATTTACTTTTGAGTTATCAAACCTGTAAAAAGGATAATAGTCACTTTTATTTGGGTGAGGAAATGCCTCATTTGTTCATCAGTGGTTTCTTTGGTTAATGTTGAAATGCCTTGGCTGTGCAATAATGAGGTTGAATACCTTTACCGTATTGCAGTAATTTGTAATCATTTATAAGGTTGCAGAGTAATAATTCTATTATTACTGTTAGGAGATGAGTCCATTATGAAACAGTAATTGCTAACTGTTCATCTCTTACAGCACCATGTAAAGAGAATTATGACACCAATCACTGCTTTCCATGAGACACTGGTCTTTAACTGGTGATACTAGAGTACAATAAAAGCTAGCAGAGAACTGCTTAAAGCTGTATATTTTCCTCAGATGGTCATAAAGGGACTCTGGTCTTCCTACCATCTCAGGACCACTTTCAGCCTATGTTTTGTGTCCTCCACCATTTTGAAATTTTCATTTCTTCTTTTTGTTATGACCTACTCCTTTGCTGGTACTACCTTTGAAAAAATTCTCAAACTATAATGATATCCAGTTCACAAACAGTTTTATTTGCGAACAATTTTGTTCACAAACAGAAGTGCTTGCCGAACTTTTATTTTTGCTTGCAAGCTCTGCATGGGGTGACAGACATGGCGACGACCATCTTTCTCAAGCAAGCACAAACAACGAATGCAGCCATCTTTTCCAAAATCTCAGGATAAATTGAATTCATGAAACAAGACATCCCCATATTATATATTTCACTTTTCTGATAATACTTAAGTAATTGGTAAATTTAGGCCACCATTTTGAGATGGTTCAAGATATTTTTATTCCTCTTTTCAAAAGGTAGGTGACTGACTCAAGCTCAGAAATGTAGACAGCTAGGAAAAGCAGCATTTCTGCTGCTGTTTCAGGAAAAATCTGAACCAACCGCAAGCTGGTAACTTTCCTCAAAGCCACCAGAAAAGCGAGGTAACAGAACCAGACCTGGAAGGCTGTGTGCCACACGATCTCATTTCCGTGGTATTCTGGAGTTAAGAAACTACTGGGGTGAATGGTTACCAGGGGCTGGTGTTGGGGAAATGGACTGACAACCAAGAGGTAACGGAAGAGAATTTAGGGGATGACAGATGTAGGGTGACCAGTGACTCATCTTAGCCTTCACGAACCTTTCAATTGTGAAAGAGAAAGTTCCAAGTCCCATGAATCTCCTTTTGGGGCAATTCAGATTCATTTGATAACTCTGAGTGTTTTGCATGACACATTTGTAGGGAGATACATGACTAATGCCTTTTTCATAATCCATTGAACAGGATATCATAAAAGGTGAACTTTACAATATGAAAATGGTTTTTTAAAAAAATCAACTAATATACACAGACCCCAGGATATTACACTGACTATGACAAAAACAACTCACTCTATTAGGAATGAAGAGTGCTTAATAAATTGAAATCTGATCGTCCAGGCACAAATTTGGTCATATGGGAAATTGGATTCTGATTGCAAGAGCAGAGATATGTTAAATTTGAGGAGTAAAAGATAAGCTATGCAAATACAGGCAGGTCTATCGTGAAGAAAAGGGACTGAACCGTTTTGGGCCTAGCAGTGCGAGGTGACTAACAGGCATTTGCCTGTATGTGTAACCTTAAAACCGTGTCCTGTGACCCTGTATAACTGGGCATAATTAGTATCTATTTTATCTTTGTCATTCCAGAAGTGAAAAACTTACAATTATGATCTGTGATTGAAATTATTTTCTGAGGCAGTTGGCTTTGGAATGTATCAAACCTGCATTTGAAATGGTGGTTCCCCGAATTACAAACTCTGTGACTTTGGTTAAGCAATTCAATCTATCAGTCTTTGCCTTTCTCAGGGTGAACACTATTAAGGGCGCATGGCCTCCTTTGCTGGCTGAAAGGCAAAATGAGGTCTTGTATGCAGAGAAGAACACGACGCCTGGAGCGGAGTAGATCTGGGTGATATCGATTCCTGAATATACTAAATAGTGCACGAGCATTATACTGGCATCCCAGATTTTGCCTTTATGTAATACAGAAGAATCTAAGCACTAAAGTGTCATAATAGGCTTTTTTTTTCTAGTTTCAAGAAATAGAGTTGAGGTTCTTATAAATTTAACTTTATCACCTACATACAAGAATGGAGTTGACAAGAACACAGAAGAGTGTTACAGGCAGGAAATAGTTACATAACAGAAAAACAAGGAGCAAAAAGCCTAGCAAAAAGCCTGACCTTGGATCCGGCCCTGTATGCAGAGTTTAGACCCTTGCTATAATAAACACAACCAAAACTAAAGGGCCAGGGCACGTGTTCTAATTGTCTGCTGCAAATCTAATAAATGCAATTACAGACAAACAGGTAATCACCTCTAATGATAGAAATCAAGAATGACCAGTTCCCCTGCTTTATGGCCACGTGGAAGTAGGTGTCCATTTTGGATTCTATTGGGATCATGCACAATGCAAGTAGCAGAAGCTGCAAAATGAGTCTGGATGGGGACATCAGTGGAGAAAATAACTGAGAATCCAAAAATTAGGCCTCTTACAAGTTGTCATCAAAAAGTATGGTGAATCATTAAAATTCTTTTAATGATTACAGTAAAATATACATTGCCATTAACCCACCTCAAAATGTACCTCTCCTCACTTGAACACGCCAATCCTATTGTTTTTGCCACTTTTTTTTGGGGGGGGGGTCTTTTGCGACAGGGTCTCTATGCAGTTCGGGCTGGCCTTGAGTTCACTTTGTAGCCCAGGCTGGTCTCGAACTCACAATGATCCTCCTGCCTCAGCCTCCGGAGTGCTGGGATTACAGGCGTGAGCCACCACACCTGGCTTTCTTGTCACTTTTTGAAGCACTTATGGAAGTTCTCTTCCATGAATTTCTGAGGTTTCAGAATGTGTATCTTTCACGGTCATTTTGACTTTGGGTAAAAATCAAAAGTCACACATGTCAGACTCTGTCAATAAGGTAGATGAGGACACACCAGCATGGTTTTTACATACTGGCCCCTTTATTGGATGGAGAGCTGCGGCAGCATTCACCATGAACGAGGCCTCCTGAAAGAGGACTTCCGGAAGTGCTTCAGAAGGAGGCTGCGGGGCGAGTGTGTTCTCTCAAGGGGACATATTCTGAGAGGAACTTGTGGCAATGTATTTTTACAAAAAAAGATTTTTGATCACCTCTCATATAGCCAGCCAATTAAATTTTGCTGGCAACACCAAAACAATACAACAGAGAAAAGGAAGCTTCATCAGTAAATGGTACTGGCTATTCATGTGCAAAATAATGAAATAAGACCCCTTCTTCTCATCATGGACAAAAATTAATTCAAAATGAATGAAAGATATAAATGTAAAGTGCAAAGGCTCTTAGAAGAAAATATAGACATAAATATTGGTGACCTCAGATTAGGTAACTCTTTCACAGATATGACAACAAGAGCATACATTTAAAAAGAAAAAGGAAATGCAAAAGTAGCACTTTAATGAAGTTAAAATGTTTGTGAGGTTAAGGACACCATCAAGACAGAGGAAAGATACCCCTTCAAAATGATATAAAGTGTTTGTAAATTTACCTGATAAATAAGTTATCATATAAGAAAGACTTGCGAATCCATAATAAAATAACAAGCAACCCAATTAAAATAAGAGGCAATAGCTGAATATATATTTCACCAAAGACATTATACAAATGACCAGTAAACACATGAGGAAATAATTAAAATTGCTAGGTAAAACGGAAGTATACATGGAAGCCAGAAAGAGACACTACTGTGTACTCCATTAGGATGAAAAGAAAAATCTACTGATGACACTTGCTGCTGTAGATGAGAGGCTGGAACACCCATATTGCCAGTGGGTGCCACAACTTTGGAAATCAGTTGACAGCTCCTTAGGGTATGCACAGTTATTATCTGACCCAATATTCAATCTTAGGTACTTACTCAATAGAATTTAAAACACAAATTCACATAAAAATTTGTACCTGAATGTTCACAGAAGCATTAATCATAATGTCCCCAAATTGGAAACAATAGGATTCAACTGATGAATGGAAACAACAAAATAGGCCAGTCAACCTTCTGCTGCCCTAACAAAATACCTGAGATAATAAATTTAAAAAGAGGAAAGGCTTGTTTTGGCTCAGAGTTTTAAAGGTCTCAGTTCATAGTTGGTAGGCCCTGTTGCCTTTGGAACTGTAGCAAAGAAATTAATAGTGGTGGGAGTGTGTAAAAAAGGTATCTGTTCATATCACTGCAGCAGAAAGCAAAGTGAGAAATAAGGAAATTGGGCCCCAATATTCCCTTCAAGCCACATGCTCCAGTGACCCAAGATCTACCTACTGGTCTAGCCCTTAAAAATTTCTACCATTTCCCAATAGTATCAAACAAGAGGCCAGTCTTTCAACCAGCAGGTCTTTGGGAGAAATTCTAGACTCAATCACAGCAAACTGTGCTCATCAATAAACAGATCTGGGGGAAAAGACTGACCCTCACTGCACTCTGGGGTTTGCGTGGGCACATGCAAGTGTGTGTGCACGTGTGTGTGTTCACACTCATCACATTAGGAGTATTGAGTTTTTAAACTCAGTGCCCACAAAACATCTTTATCCTAAATTTATCACAGAAACCAAGTATATATCCCACATGGAAGTACAGATTTTTAAAACCCTTATCTTTCCTTTTTCATAAAAATTGAAAAAAAAACCCCACAGAACATTATTATTTTGCAAATGTACTCAACATACCCAAAGCATTCCACATAATCACAATCAATGTAATGAAGCTCGCTTGTATTTTCTAAGATAGTATCACATATATCTTGATGTTCTGACAAGGTTTATGCATGTAACAATGCAGTGACCATATTTTTGTATAATTTGTAGGAAAACAAAGCACTTTTGTCACAGCATTCATGAAATACAAGGGCCAAAATATACACATTAAAAGGAAAACATAGCCGGCAGACCAGAAGATCTCTCCATACTAAACTGCTAAAGCAGACTTAGGGAACATTAATATGACAAGGAGAACTGAGTCATCTCCAGTCCAAGTCCCCTTCATGAACATCTTTGCTGATGGAGCCCCGGTTCTGCTTGGATGTCTTCCCTGACCAGAAGCCCAATCACTGCTTTCTGGAGCTTCCTTTCCTGCCCCTGGCCAGTGCCATTTAATGGCAAACCATACTTTGAATTTCTCTCTCCAGTCATCTAACACCTGCCCTTTAGAGTGGAAGAGAGCGGGCCCACTCCATGCTGGGTCTACCATTAAGTCACACTTCTACCTTCTGTGTGTACTGTTCGTTGTCATTGCTTCAAGCTGTTCCACCTACGTGATCTCATTTCCCCCCGACAGCAGCTCTGCGAAGTTTGCAGGCGGTTGTCTTCTCGGTTTATAGATACACAGCAGAGGCCTTCACTATCAGGATTCCTAAAGGAAGACAATAGAATCCTATTTAAGTGGGGAAATTATATTTGTCTAGCTCTCGGGACCTCTGGCTACCCTGTAAGGACAGGGTCTACATTAGGCAACCTAGAAAATGTCCCTGAAGCACAGTGCAGAGCTGTTTGGGCAGCCCCAGAGTCCAGGGCTATCTCATCTCCAGGATCAAGCCCCTCCCCGGACCTGTGTTGTACGGGATGGTCCGCGGGGAGAATGTCAGGCACCTATCTGAAGTTTAGTCGCCAGGGAATATGCTTTTTGCTCAGTTTTCCAGAGAGAAGGCCAGATGCACAATATAAGAAAATAGAGAAATGTAGAGAGCAGTTATATTATTTTAAACGGTCAGAAATGATGGATGGGTATGTGGCTTCCTAACTTGTTTTCCTGATGCCTGACTTTCCTTTCCAAATTACCTTATAAACATCAGTGTTCCAGTTCTACACTTTTTAAACTTGCATGTGGGACTTGACATCTATGCCTATTTACGCTGCCGGCTTGGGCTCATCCCTTCCACCTTTTTAGATCAGGGTGAACCTTGATTTGTCACTCCCACAAGCAGTCTGAGCCAGGTTTGCTTGTTAATGCTTTTAACACCTGCCTTTTCTAATTCCTGGAGTGCACATCAAAACCCGCCTTCTGGGGTGGTAATAGAGAGACAGTGTTAGCAAGAACAGTACTTGAGAACCCTCTTTGCTGATTAGCTGCTTAAGCTCTTTTGAATTCACCTGTCACCCAGGGCTGCCTGCTGGCTCTTAGGAATGTCCTGAGAGGCTGGGTCACCTTTCCAAAGCTTTGCATCCATCAAGATGCATAGCATCTGGGGATGTCGCCTGCTGGATTAGAAAGCCAGAAGCAGTCCTTGTTCCGTACCGCTTTTCCTTAAAGGATTGGTCTGTTCAAGGATAGTTTCTTCCTTTTCTCTTTGCTCAGCTACTCACAAGCACATTCTAGAGTTTTTGTAGCCATCAGGGTTTAGTGATTTTTACACCGTTGGGCTCTCTCAACCAGATCATCTCTTTTTCTTCTGCCCCTGGACTCTCTGGAACAGTAAAAACTGAAAAAATGAAGAAAGAGAAAATAAAGAGAGTCAGTCAGTCTCGAGTTTTAGTACAACACTGTTAGCATCTTCACACCCCACCTACAGCAGATTATTTTATTTGAAATAAATACTCTTCCCAATGCTTTTTATTCCTACCTGGAAAATTTTATGTACTTATTCTTAGGTGTGGTTGACTGCATTTGAAAGGAGGGGTATGGGGAAGAGGCCGACAGTGTGTGCTACGGGAGGCCCCGAGATGTGAAGCTCTGGAAAGGGTTGGATCTATTGCCTCGTTCTTTCAGTTAAGCACCTTTGATAGCGCACTGCCCGGTGTCCTCCTCTTGGGGCAGGGACAGAACCGAGAGACAAATCCAGGGAGAGAGTGGACTGTGCCACTGGGTACCAGGTCCTGCCACACAGAAAACCAGTGGCAGCTGGGGACCTCACAGTTCTAAAACCTGATACTTTCCAAGATTGCTTATCTAGTTTATGTTCCATTTCTGTGATTCACAATAGAAAGGACACTGAAAAGACACTAAACTATTCAGCCATCAGTCGTACTGTTAGGTGTAGTGGTAAATGTTTCTTCCTCTTCCGTCTTCCAAAGTGTGTACCGGAAATGCAGAGGTTAAGGCCTGGCGACAGTGAGTTCTGGGTTGCACTAGGACAGTGGATGCGTGAGGTTACCTGCAGCATGTTGGAGGGGTTGTAAGGAATAAGTGACACTTCATCATGATATGTCAACTTGGCTGGAGAAAGAATTGTTTACAGATCAGAAAACACATTTCTGGGGGTGTCTGTGAAGATGATTGACACATAGGCCCACAAACGAACCCACAGCTGTGGGTGGGACCAGCCAATAGGCTTCCAGTCTGCATGAAATACAAAGAGAAAGAAGGCAGAGGTATCCAGTTTTGAAGGGCTGGTCCACTCTTCACTGCCACTGCCTTGGAAATTCTTCTGCAGGGCAGTATCCTCAGCCTGCAACGCAGACTTGTACCTGTGAGTCTCCAGTGGGCCCCAGTCCCTCGACCTGGGGCTGGTGCTGAATCCTTGATCCTGTTAGTTCGATGACTTTCAGGACCTCGGCCTGAGCAGCTACTGGGTCCCCCGGCTCTCCACTGTCCATGTGTCTTTTCCAGTCTCTGCTCTTGCAGAGGGTCACTGTGGACCCCCACTTCTGACCCTGTGAACCCCCCTAAAAAAACCCTTATATGATTATACAGATATTCTCTATTGATTCTGTTCTTCTAGAGAATTCTACCAAATACCAATACCTAGGGGGAAAATGACAAACTTATAAATGAAAACCTGCTCTCTCCCTTCCACCCCCTCAGCCACCATCTCGCTCCACCTTGGAACCTTTGACCTGAGTCCTGTCACCATCAAAGCACCTGGACCAGCGCCTGGCCCTGCTCCCAGATCCTGCCTCAAACAAGTTTCTGTTCCTTTGGGCAGAACTCTTAGAGTCCTTGGAAAATTTATTTCTCCCTTTTCTCCTTAGAATATTTAATATTGTAGAGCTTTATCTAGATACAGTTTAATGTTCCATTTAATACAACAGCTCATCATCATGGATCGCCCACGAATTTATATTAATTTCAAACTTCATTGTCTCTTATTCTGGTCTTCCCTTCAACCAGATTTTCACTAGTGTTTGCTTGTCCACTGGCTTTGGACCTGAAGGTGCCACTATACAGTTAGTTCACCTTGCTCAGCCAGGGGCAGCAAGGAGGGAGGGGCTGAATCTTTGATGCTGCCATCAGAAAACAGCTACTTGACTTGGCACAATCCTGATAGCCTGTGCCTTTCGGTCAGCTGGCTCTAAGTCATCTGTATTTGACCTTTTATAAAGCTTCAGGGTTTTGTTCTGTCTCAGCCCAATTGTTATTTTTTGCCTTTTCTTTAAAAAAATTCCTATATGTTATTTAGGAATTATTATTTATGCATTATTTATGTAGAATCGAATACCTTTTCTTCTTACCTACAGTACTTGCCAGTTGTGGAAATGCTAAAATGCACAGTGTAAGCTCCATTGAGACTAGTTCATGAGCATGATTGCACTGAATGATTCTTGTATTTGGAAGTCATAGTTTGCTTTGCTGTCCACCAATTACGAAATTTCAATTATGAAACCCATCATGATATTTAAGTAATGTTTTATACAATCAGCAATAATCACAGTTTCTGTCACATAACAAAAGAAAACTTAAAGTTTATAAATAAAATTTTAAATCAATGAATATATTGTATATTTCTGAAGATGGTTTTGTTGAATATAATAATTATCTGTAAATTATGTAATGTATTCTTTTATATTATGTATGTATCTTAAGTATGTCGAGTTTGGAGATTCTTTCAAATACATGAGAATGAAAATCCTGTAGTCTTTTTTGCAAAGGATAAACCTCCATTTGTGGCATATTTTTCTATGGAAGATGTTTTCAGAGACCTACCTCTAACATACTCTATAAAATCAGTCTTCGTGTTTTACTGTTGTATTTACATTATTCTGTTGATTCTATCTATAGTAGTTAAGCTATCATTCACAAAACATTTCCCATGACCAGCGGAAGAAAAGTTAAAGATTATCCAACTTACTTATAAAAATCACTTTAAGGTTATATGTGATGATAATTGTTATCTGAGAGAACAGAAAAATACAGACATTCAAATAAAAAACAATTGTGACTCAACTAATGAATCTTCATGGAATTTATCCTCTTACCCATGATTAAGAAGGACTGATTCATTCTCATCTCAGTTTTCAAACCTACTTTAAGATGGAAAATAAATTATAATATCGCAAAAGTGCTAAATAAGTAAGAGTCTCACAGATTTAAGGATAAGAATTGTATCTTTGCAAAATAGTATCCCTTATAAAATAATGTTAAACAACTCTGAAAGTGATTTTATTACTATATTTACTAAGTCCGCTCATCTATTTGTATCATCTCGTCAGAATCAAGCTACCCACTGGAGTAAGGGCTCTGCTCATTTGAGCAGAGCACCATGCATCCTGTTTTGTTATCAAGCACCCCTCATCAGTCAGGTCCAGATGAAAACCTTTAAATGTGCATATTTCCTAAGCAGACTGGGTAAGCACAAATAAGGACTCTGGTAACAGCATGATTCACTGAACTCTTCATGCTGGACAGATTAACCGCATCTCACTGAACTCTGATCTTCTTATGTGAAATGTAGAAATTATAATGATGCTGCTTGTTTAAGGAAAGATGAGATAAGATTTCTTAAAGTGTTTAGCATGGCATCTGACATAGTAAGTGATCAGTTAAAAGAGTAATTATTATTATGATGAAATATGACAGACTCAAGGTGGTAGTACTGACCTGTGTATTGTCTGACAAGATTATGAATTTTTAAGTGTAAAAAATAAAATTTAGTCAAAGAACTACATTTTTTCCAACTCTGTATTTTTAAGAAATTCAAAGAGAAAACTTTCTAGAATAGTACTATACACATTCACTAGGATTCATTTAATTGTTCCCTTTTTGTCCCAAAGGTAAGATCTTTCCATCTTTCTGTTTTAGCACATCTACAATGACTTTGTAAAAGACAGGACGCTCTCCTAACTCTCTCAGTAACAAGTCTGCACCTGAGAAACTTCACACTAATGGAATACTATTATGTAAGCTGTAGCTCATGGTTAATTTCCTCCAACCATCCAATAATGCTCTTACAGGTATTTTATTTGTATTTTCCTACTGATGCAGAATATTTGCACTACACTGTCTCTCTTTTCCCAGACAAGCTCTCAGTGCTTCCTCATCTCACTTGATACTGGCTTGAAGAGTTTGGGTTACTTGGTCCCACTTTCTGTCCCATAATTTGAATTTGTGTGATTTCTCCTCTAGATTTATATTCATATCAACTTCTTGGTAGGGTCCTGTCTTTGGTGGCCTTTGTGGTGACCCATGTGGAAGCAACAGTGCTTTGTACATTACACAAGTCTTCACTAAATTTATTTTTAAAATATGGATATAGCCTGGCAAGTGCAAGGTCATGGTTTCAACCCTTGGTGCCAAAAAAATGTATGGACATCAATTTGACAATATTCAGGACATAGAATAATATCTTTTTAAAAATTTACCTTTTTTTATTTTATTTTATTTTTGATACCGGGGATCAAACTCACAATCTCAAGCTTGCCAGACAAGTGCTTATGCCGCTGAGCTAAATCTCTGGCCCACTTTTATTTATCCTTTTTATTTTAAAAGAGCAAAAGAGAAAAAAAGATACAAATAATACAGAATTTCAAAAATCAACAGTAAGAAATCAACACTAGTTAATATGTTGCATATTGTTGTCTTAGAAGTAGTTGTTCAGGTCACAAGATGTAGGCATAAAAAATGATCAAACAATCAAACAATGACAGCACTGTACTGCTCACCTCTGTTAGTTCATTAAAGAGAACAGTTTGTGCTGTCATTGTTTGATTGTTTGATTGTTTTTTATGCCTACATCTTGTGACCTGAACAACTACTTCTAAGACAACAATATGCAAAATAATCCTACAAATTATGTATCGTATGTTACATCCTATCCCTTGTAAACCCAGACTACCACAGTTCTCATGGTCTATCTTAAATTCCTGGAACAGTTCTTTTACTCAGAGTGTAAAGTGTAATTAAGCACTGTGCAGTGTTATAATTGTGAGCTGGCCAGTAACTGGGGTACTTTGGCTGTGAGGATCCACACCCGTCAAAGTGGTTAGACTCTCTTACCAGGACAATTTGCTCACTTTCTTGCTTTATAATGTCAGGGGTGTCCACCATGTAGAAATCGGTTTTTGTACTAATGTATGTCTTAAACTTCTCTGACACCAAGATCAGACTCTCTCAAGAAACTGTTTTCCATGGAAAGATGAAGAGGAAACAAACTCTTTATCATCTCCCTGTAAAGGAGATGACATTTTTAAAACAAGCTTTTCCTGAGAGCACCCGCCTCCAGGGTCCCATCCCAGCATAGCTCACAGTCCTGCTGGCGCCGGGCTCCCACCCTGCCTTGGGCACCTGATGAGGGCAGAGCCTGTTCTCTGCCCTCCTCACCCATGGAGCCTGGAAGAGCAGGTTACTGCCCCAGTTTCTAGATCTTTATGCACAGCATCCAGGGATGCCATGAAATTCTTTTTCACAGACTTTCCGGGTGTCTGAGAGGTAGGGTTCTTAAGTTATCAAGTCAGATATATTGCTGCACCTGGAAATCTAATATAACTAATCTTTACTTCCCCCCTTAAATTGACAATAAGATTATTTTCAGTAGCATCATTATGACTTGTAACCTTGATCAGGACAAAGAAATGTAAGTGGAATTTTACTGGGTGAAGTTTCCTTCACTTCTCTGAGGAGAAGCATTTCCTTCTCTCTTCTGTCTGGAACTTCAAGCAGTGCCTGGAAGGGGAGCAGCCACCCTGGGGCCAGGACGGCACGTGTGAGCGTGAATACAAGGCGAGGCCGGTGGGGGAACAGGCCCAGCACTGCCTGCAGGGACAGGTGTCCAGGACTTGGGTTCCGGCACTGGGACTCCCTCTCTGGGAGTCCACTTCCGTTTGCAGCTGCTGTTTTCAGACTATCGTATTTCCGGCTAAAGGCAGTCTCAGCTGATATACTAAGTGGTGGCTTCAAACACCTATATTTCATAAATACATTTAAAAAAAAAAACATCGTCTTACGTGTTGCAGTTGGAAAAGCAGAAACATAAGACAGCTACTGCATTGAGCTGCACTACGTGAAACAAAGTGCAGGCTTCGGCCTGGGAAACCCCCGTGCTCCTGGCACGTGAGAAATAACACCTTTGCTGCCCATAACAACCCATCACTCACCGGCCATCCTCCCAGCCAGCTTTGCTCTGTGGCCTCTGCGTGTTCACCTCACAGCTTCAGCTTACAGGGGTATTTGCTTTAGACCAGCAATGGCGAACCTGTTAGAGAAGAGACGAGTGCCCGCATCACAGCCTCAAGCCCACTTATTTATCACCAAGTGCCAACACTGCAATCAAACCTGAATACTGATGGTTTAATTTTTTTTTAAAAAAAACCCTCATATATTAACACCTGTTGTTTGAAAATAAAAAGCATGATAGCACGTGTGCCATAGGTTCACCACCACTGCCTTACACTATGACATCCTCGACTTCCTTGAGGACAAACAATGTATCCCAGTCATCTTAAATCCAGCACTTAAAACAGCACCTGGCATTCCTACTTCATCCACTTTTCTTCATTAATTCTGTTTTTGCTTGTTTGTTTTTGTTTTGGAAAGACACAGGATCTTGTTATGTTGTGGGTCCCAAACTCTTGGGATCTAGCCATCCTTCCCCCTCAGCCTCTCAAGTTGCTTGGACAACTGCACACCTTCTCACTCAGCTTTTATTAATTCTTTAGGTTTATGAAAACATAGGAGTTTGTTACTGATAACCTACTAAGTACCAGGCCTTCCTCATAGTGTGGTTACTATGAGCAAAACTGTCACATTCTTTGTTCCTGTGAAGTTTATGTTACATTTGACCCATCAACCTTGGTTAAATAGAAAAACAGAAGTGCACAGGCTGAAATCTCCTCCACATTTGCGAATACACAGCAGCACAGTGGAACGATACTGGGAAGGAACCTATGAATATCATATTTTCTCAAGATATTTTGGTCCTCTTTATAATTTCACTTTTCATGTGGTTCCCTTCTGGCACTTGCGGATGAACAGCAAATGGAATGGCTTCTGGAACAGAACAGCACTTGGGTTCACAGTCATCATCATCATCATCACCATCATCATCATCGTCGTCTTGTACATAAACTGGGTGTCAGGAGCATTTCTGGGGATTCCACGGGCCAAGACAGAATTCCTCTCCTCTGCACCCCAAAGCATCAGTCTCCTCTTGCATGATCTATTTCTCAGAACACCTCCACCCATGCACACATGGTGTAAACCAACCATGCAGAAACTGTGCCCCTCCGAGGTCTCTGGCGGCTGCTCCGGCTCCTGCTCACACTGCCCTGTGGTCTCACCACAAGGGGCTGTATGTCCACCAGCAATTGCAGAAACACAGTGCCCACTGCCTTTGCTCACTGTGTTCTCTTCCTGGGAGGCCCTGCCCCTCCAAAGCTGGCTGACCTACTCCAGTGTCACCTCGACTTAGAACCCGAGCCTCACTGTCCCAGCCGTGATCCCTGCCATTGGAAATCTGTCCCATGTGCTTTGCAGTGGATACAGCACAGAGGAAAACATTTTGTCAGTGCTTCGTTCTCAGGGACATGCTTTTGTGAGCAGTTTAACAAAAACATGTGACAGCCATGAGGGAGGGAAAAGTCACAAGAAAATCAAATAAAACCTTTTGCCTCTTGTTCAAAAGTCAGAGTTTCCTTGTTTTATAAAAACTTAAATTGGGGGCTCAGCAGCATAAGCGCCTGCCTTGCAAGCATGCACTCGTGAGTACCAAAAAAAAAAATTAAAAGATTTTTTTTATCTTATTTTTCTTATCTTTCTTAATCTTGTGAAACTAGCAAAAACTAGGAAATCTTATATTCTGTGTATATAACTTGCATGTGACTCAACATAACTCATGTTTTAAAAGTAGCTTAAATTACTATATTTTCTTAGCAAAATGTTTCTTTATTTAATAAACCAAACATGGTGATAGAATGCATAATAAATTGTATGTCATATTTTTTAGATTTCTGTAGTGTTTCATGTTACAGAAACACCCCCAAAATAATTGATAATCGTATTCTCAACTATGTTTTCAAAGTATGATATAGTAATTTCTTTACCATGTAAAACAAATGTCTACAATACCTAGTAACAGGCACCTAAATATTATACTATAACATTTCCTGCCAAGTGTAATAGCTCTTAAAGTTTTGAAGTAACTTTAATTCAATTTTGAGAAAAATAACATTAAAAATCTTTGATTTTCTCTTATCATGTAATGTGTATTATAATGTCACATATCTTCTATTTATTATTTGTCAAGAAACACTTCAGACATTTAGTACTGTGAGGGGAGAAACAGAATCAAACAAAAGCTTCTTGGCTTCTCCCTTGTTCCTCAGAATCAAGCCTATAAAAAGTAGTAAAATCTCTCAGTTCTTAATTGCTTTTAATCTGTATCAGCTAACTTTCTTATTACTGGTATACAACAGTAATATCCATAATTCGAAGGAGAAGAAGTTTGCTTTGGCTCACGGTTTCAGGGGATTCAGTCCATGGAAGTCCAACCCCAAGGCAGGAACATCATGGCAGAAGGGTACAGTGGAACAATGATGCTGAGCTCCCAGCAGCCAGCTGGACAACAGGGGAACAAAGCCAAATAGGAGGGGACCAGGGACCAGATATGTATCCCAAGGTCACCCTGTATGACATGCTAAGAAATTGGTGTACTAATCCCCTGGGAATGGTTAAGTTACTCAGGTTGACACAATTAGAGTTAAAACTCACATTATCCTTAATATTTATGCCTGTCTGGTATTTGTTGAGTTGTAGTACTTCTTAAACTTTCCCAAGTGCCTTTAATTTAGTGTGATGTTCATGAAGCTGGATGCTCCTAAAGTTTTCTCTTCCTAGGGACCTTGGAAGTTCACCAAATCTGCACATAGAATGAGCTAGAAGTTGGGCTGCAGGGTTTCTCAGAAATTAGCTGTGCTTTTTAAAGGCCTCTCTGCACATGGGAGCATCACAGTGATGGCATTGTATCTGGCGTGCGTCTACATCATATTATTATGATATGTCTTACCTTTATACCTATCTGTCTGTCTGTCTGTCTGTCTGTCTATCAAGAAAATATATTTTCTTATACCCAACTTTTGTGCCCCCAAATCAGCCAAAAACAAATGTGTTTTTTTAAAATAGGACAATCTGTGCAAAGTATTCGTGATTAATGAATGTTATTTATGTCACCTGGGAAAGTTTATCCTGTGTATAGAGTTCCCATAGGAACCCCAGTAGGTGTGAGTAAACCTCCTAACAAAGTGCCATGGTCACTGTTTCTCCTAAATTTCACAGAGTTCCTCTAAGGACTCCTCTGCAGCTTTCCCATGTAACTGTGTACAAGTGACAAAGCAAGTCTGACTGCACCTAATGTCCAGGCTTGCTGTCCTGAAGAAGTGGCTTCCTTAGTGAGTAAATAGAAATAACATCTCCTTCAGGAAGACTGAAAGAAATTGTCCCTCTAAGGGCACATCTTAGCCAGGTGTGGTGGCACATGCCTATAATCCCACCTACTCGGGAGGCTAAGGCAAGTGGATTGCAAATTAGAGGCAGCCTGGGAAATTTAGCAAGAGGCTATCTCTGTAAAAAATGCCATTGAGAGACCTGGGAATGTAGCTCCGCAACAGAGCAATCGCTTATCATGTGTAGGGTCTTGGGTTCAATCTCAGTGCCACAAAAATTCTAGCCTTTTGTTATTCAAAGAATGACATTCCATAGTGGTAAATTCTGGTGATTAATGAATGTTATTTATTAGTGGTAAATTCTGAAATGGTACAACTGCACTCAATTTTTCCTCTATATTTTTCATTCCACTTTGTTTTGTTACTTTATAAGCATATGCATCATGAAGCTAGCCAACCATGCAAGGCCTGAAACTTCTAAAATGTGAACCAAAATAAATTTCTTCTCTTCTGAGTTGCAGTGCTGAGTATTTTGTCCCAGTAATGAGGACAAATGAGTTAGATGTAGCTACCTTAGCTTCTCTTTCTAACCCTCTGAGAATTAAGAACTAATGTCATGTCCCAACACAGCCGAGGGGTATCCACTGGGGTACTGACCCAGTTGTGACACCTATTGATCAGTGGTTTGTTATTTTTACTACAGCTGTCAAAATAATCACTGGGCTGAGCACCTGCTCATTTTTGCAGTGCCAGGAATGGAACCTTAGGCTTTGTACATGGTAGGTAAGTTCTCTACACTGAGTTGCACCTCTGTCAGCTTGTGTTAGATCTGAGAGCCTTAGCAGCCTGCACAGGAAAGATATTGTGTGAGAGGGACCCTTGGGCACAGGGGCACGTCTGCATACAGATGCAGGTGCAGGTGCAGGTATAGTCACAGCAGACAGTAGCCCTGCAGAAACACTTCCCTGCAGGAGACCAGTGGACTTTTAGAAAGTGTGAGGCACTGTGGTACTTTAGCACCAACAAAAGAGCAAGTGTTTCTGACATTATTCTGAATCATTTCATGTTTTGTGTGTCTACAGATATGTCAAAGATTTAAAAGATAACCACAAACTCCAAAACATTGAGATCTCTGAACAAACCAAACCATTTCAAAATAGCCTTAATCTTCTCTTCTACACAACTAAGAACAACTAACTCTAAGTCAGGGATTTATATATTAACAAAAATTTATATACTAACAGTTGGTTGTCAATGGCTGCATGACAAATTGCCGAAAACTTGGTGGTTCCACAAAATAGCAAACATTTATTTCACTCATGTGTCTGTCACTGGACCAAGCACAAGCATAGCACCTCTGCTCCACTTTGATGTCTGGAATTGAAACCATCTGAAGTCTTATTAGGCCACAGGCCTGGTCTTGATACTGACCCTAGACTAGGGGTTTTGCTGGGGCTCTCAGCCACAGCGTCTACACACAGCCTCTGCTCTTGATATAGGCTTCCTTCAGACAGGATCCCAAGACCAGGTGTCCCAGAGACCCAGAGAACCAGATACGAGCTACATCTCACCTTTGACTCAGCATTAAAAGACATGCATCACTGGGCCTGCCACATTCTATTTGTCAAAGTGATCACACAGGCTCACCCAACTTCAAGAGAAAGGGGAAGTGGATTCCATGTGGTAAGGGGTTGCCACAGTTCTGGAAGAGCACACACAACAGAAATATTGCCGTGGTTATTTTGGAAGAACACCGTGTGCTACAGCCTTCCCTTTGGACACAACTCACATCCCTCCCACATGGAATACATACACCAGTGATTTTTCTATTTGTTCTTTTTTTTTCAATGAATTTAATACTTCTTTGCATTTGCTTGTTTTTATTAATTGGGTTGTTTTAGTTTCCTCTATATGTTTTGCTTTTTCTTCTATGGTTTTGAAAGCTACGCACATTACTCTTTCAATTTTTAAAAATATACACCATAGATATTTTTACATAAATACAAATCTAACAGACTATAAAACTGATGAATAGCTATATATTCGTCTCATATATATATGCATATATATATATATGAGATCTTAGCGCAGTTTAATTCTTGCTTCTTTTCTCTTAATATTTGCCTTTTCTCAGGTTGTAGTAGTAAAACATCCTGGCCTGGGTAATTGTAAGACTGAACATAGTGTCTGTCCTCCAAAACTGACTCAGTAAAACCCTGCATAACCCAGAGTGATGATCGTGGGAGGTAACGGGTTAAACAGAGGCCTCATGAATTGAATTAGCATTCTTGTAAGGGTCTTGAGAATTTCTTTTTATGCTTTCTGCTGAGAAAGATAAAAAGAAGTCAGCAATCTGCTGCCTGGAAGAAGGCCCTCAACAGAACTCTGGTACCAACTACAGATTCCACAATGGCAAAAACAAATTTCTATTTTTATATGCTGCAGGCCCAATGTAATTTGATAGAAAAGTAAAAAGCATCAGCAGCAGATAAATTTCCCATAGTCCTGGAGGCTGGAAAGGCCAACAGCAGGGTCTTACAGAGTTAAGCCTTGGGAAGGGCCCACTCCCTTCTTACTGTACTCTTGCCTGGCTGAGTCAGAGAGGGCTCTGATTTCTACCACTTCTTACAAGTCTGCTGATCCCATCATGGGGCTTGTCTTAGTCAGCGCTCCTGTCACTGATACGGATGTCCGATCTCCTCAAGGTAACGAGCAGAGGTTTAATTTGGCTCACAGTTTGGGGGCTTCAGTACTTGAACACGTGGCTCCAGACAAGAAAAGAATGGAAGGGCATGGTGGAACAAAGCTGCTTAGTTCCTGGGGGCCGGGAAGAAGAGCAGGGAAAAAGCACAGGAGAGAGGACGGGACCAGGAACCACACGGAGTACCCAAAGTCGCACCTCTGTGACTCCTCAAGATAAGCACAGGAGGCACTTTACTAACCCTTCAGGAAGCTCCTGAGACAATCAAATCGGTAGATTACACATGACAAGCACAGGGGTCGACCTCTAGGAGCTTATCTAACCCTAATCACCTTCCAAAGAGCGTCCCCTTGTGGACAAGTATTCCATCATGTGAATTAGTGGGGAGACAACAATTCAGTCCATGCCAATAGACTGCTACTTTCTAGTGTTCTACACATGGCTGATACTTTCATCTAACATTTAGCATTAATATTTTTGGTCTTAAAAGTACAGAAATTGCAGTTAATTATTGCCACATCAATCCACATTTTTATCAACCTGTTTACCATTCCTTTTTATTAGTAACAATGCACCTATAATACAATTTACTATTTTAAAGATTACAACTCAATGAGTTTTAATATGTCCACAATGTTGGATGACCATCACCAACATCTACCTTCAAAACAATTTCATCTCCTCCCAAACAGAGTACATTTTTTATTGGATTCTACTTTGACAGTTAGTTTTCTTCCCACACTAATATTTCGGCTTACATTGTTGTGCTACCAGTCTCACTGACAAGCCTTTGCTGTGAGATTGAGGCTTTTCTCTGTCGAATTTAGAATGAATTATTCAGATTACACACAGACACATGTTTTCGTCACATTGCTTGGCGTTGCAGTGAATCTATAGCTTAGCATGAAGAAAAGTAACATGATTACTATCTTACATATTCCTTTTAAAAGACATGGCATTATGGATCAAGGTGTCTTTTATTAAAGTCTTATAATTATCCATATATTGTCCAAGCTCATTGTTTGTTAGATTTGTTGTTAGATGTTTATAACTTTGATATTATTATAATTGTTGTCTACTTCATGTTACATCTCTAGTTTTTTGGTGCTTCAAGAAATTATAAGCATTTTAAGATTCTTGTATATTCAGCAAATTGCTGTTTCTCCAATTACTCTAGTGATTGAACTACATATCTACCATGAGGAGTTTCTATATAGATGCCCATTTTACATGAAAATAATACAAATAATTATTGTATTTCATATCTACTAAAGTTATGCATTAATTTTTGGTGTTTTCATTGTGTTTGTTAGTAATTTCAGTTTAGCATGCAGTAGAATTGGAAAAATTAAACATTTATTTATTAAATCCACACTCCTGCTTCTTTAATATTTTAATTAGGTATTTTAATAATAACTCTATCTTTTTTGTATATAATGAGCTGTTAGTGTGTACAAAAAGTAAGCAAATTATTGAATTATATTATTTCATTCATTGCTCCATGCCAGAGTGGCAAATTGGATCTACAAGTTTTAAATAATGCCTGCTTGTTTGTTTGTTTGTTTGCTTGCTTGCTTGCTTGCTTTGCTTATTTGTTTGTGATAGGGTCTCCTATGCTAAGCAGGCATACTGCACACTTGGAATCCTCTGGCAACAACTTTCCAAGCAATATCACATTCAATCTTATCCTACTTATCCTCATGATGTTTAGCCAACATTTACTTACCTCTGGACACTTCAATAGCTTATTTTCTGATTTATTTCACATATTTTAAACTTGGGAAGAGCGTCTCACTGACTGTATCAACTAGCGTTCCACACTGTGACAAAATACCTGAGGTAATCAACTCCAGAGGAGGAAAGATCCATTTGGCTTGTGGTTCCAAAGGTTTCCCTTCATGGTGGCCTCGCCTGCAGCTTTGGGCTACCCGGTGGCAGAGCCTTGTGGCTGGGAACACAGAGTAGAAGAAGCTGCTCATGTTATGGTGGCTATGAAGCCGAGAGAGATGACAGTGCTGGGTCCCAGTACCCTCTTTCAGGGTACAACCCCCAACCCTAACCTCCACCAGCAGGGCCCCAGCTCCTGAAGTTCCACCCCCACCTGACAGTGTCACAGGTCAGGACCAAGCCTTGAATACACAGGCTTTGGGAACTTCCCAGCTCCATCGTCTAGCAATCACTGTCAAGATTATCTTGTAAATCAGGTAACTCTGGGTCTGTGATTTATTTTCCGATTAACCAATGAATGCATGGTTCTGCCATTTTCACATTAAATCTGGGTTGTTTTAATATTTTATCAGGTAAATATTTCATGCATCTCATCAGTAGCATAGTGATATTTTTCTTGCTTTAAGAGAATTAAAAGGGTACAACCTTAGAAATTGTCTATCTTTATTATATCATTCTAGCAAGACCTTAAGTAAAGATCATCTACATTGTTTAAAATCTAAATTTAAAAATATAGCTGAATATGAATTAACAGTAGCATTCATATGAAAAAAATAACCCAAATCTGCTTTAAAGGTAATTAAATTTATGATTAATAGAGACTTAGGGACATGTAATCAGTATTTGAATATTTTCTTCATATGAGCCTTATTTAAACATAAACTACTAAAACAAAACTAAGAGGCTTAATTTATTATAATGGCATAACTTGATGAAATTTTAAATTAATCCTTTTCTACCTTCAAGTACAAAGCACATAGCGCATTTTTTTCATATCAGATATTCCTGCTAACTCATTTATTATGTGCAAACTCGCAGGCTCTAAGAAAGTAATCCAGAACTTGGAGATAATCCTTTCCCGACCCCCAGGTTGTCTGTAACCCAGAGTCTTAAACAGCAGCCCGGTTGTTGATGTCCTGCCACATGGGAGACCATGGAGAAACACTTAGCATAAATGTGCCTGGCGACTGCTGAAATTTCTGAGCTAAAGCTCTGTACTGCACTGTTGCAACTGCCGAAGTCACACAGCTACAGAGCTGGTCATCTCCACAGCAGAATACAAGAAATGCACTTGCCAGATGAGAAAACATGCTAGCCTTCCACCAAAGAGCTGGGAGAGGAAAGTGGTATTCTAAGCCTTTAGGCATGGTCCAGAGACAACCTGGAATATGATTGGCACCTAGGTCAAGCCACTCAAAGTTGGGGACTTCGCTTACCTGGAATTTCATTATTCTTCTCATATCTTTTCAGACCATTTGCACCTAATGATAAAAGGCACAGGTACAGGTAGGTGAGAATCATCATTTCTTGCTATTTTTCATCCAACACACATTTCACTAACAGCCTACTGTGCACCAGAGTGCTCATTTGATGGCATAACGTGGTATTTGTTGGGTCACAGGTTTCCACTACAGCCGTGGCACCCTGGTGGACAAGGTAAGAAACATCAGACTGCAGGTCCCTTCCTGGAACTGCTGCAGCCATCAGGGTGTACACAGAAGCCAGAAGCCATTCCTGTTTCAGATGACCCTAAATTACAGATGATGAATACCTGGCACAGGCTTCAAGCACCTGTGAACTTGGCAGGGTTCTTACTCCAGCACCCTCCTTATCCATGGGCAGCTCCCAGGTCACGGGGGCACTGCCTCTCCATGTGTGTGGTTTGTGCTTCATCTATCACACTTTCCCCAAGTGCCCTGGGGTCGTGTTTCCTAGAACCAGCCTCAGAGAAGGAAGACTCCAGAGTGCCATGTGCACTTGCTGTCTTTGGCAAGTCAGACTGCTGACACTGACAGTGCTACTTCAAAAGCTAGATCTCAGTGCTCTAGAGTATAAAAATTTTAAGAATTTGGCTAATGATGATGTCATTTAGCAGGCTACAGAGAACAGACAATATCATGCTTATTTGAAACACATAGAGACTTAGCAGTCATTATTCTCTAGACATTAACCTATTCTTAAAATAGCTCCTCTTTTTATATGCTATTTTTTATAATCCTGAAAAGTCTTTTGATCAATCAAAATGTGTTGGCCTAAAATTAGAGATAACGAGTGCACCGAAAGCGGAGGTAACGGCATTAACGTGCAGCGTGGCCCGTGGCAAGTACAGAATGCGGAGATACGTCTGATCAAGTATTTCTCCCCACTGTTCTTTTTCAGGGCCGAAGGTCCATTAAAAATGAAGAAAGAGAGAACCCTGTCAGTGAAAAAAGACACCTAATTTCAAAACAAAGCTATCTGAGCTGGTGAGAAGTCAACAAAAAGGGTGAACATCAAAGAGTGAATTATCATCAAAGAGTGAATTATCCCCAGCACAATCACCAGGGAGGAGAAGGCATCCAACTTGTAAACAAGTCTGTGCTATGGATGTCCTGATAACTGATTTTTCAGATTATTAACTTTTATGTTCCTCCCATATATTGTAGCAAGCAGAGGATGCATAAAAGAATATGTTTTGCAAGTATATTTTTGGCATGTAGTTAGGATTAGTTTGGGTTTTCCAGAGTGGCTTGGTTTGCTAGATGTGTGAGGCTGTCACAGGAATGAAACTGCTGTGTCAGCTCTGAGAAACGGGGACCCTGGAGAGCACACTGTGCCCTGATCTTGCAGTGTGCATGGCCAGTTTTCAGACAAATTTTATTTGTTCAATTCTTAAAATATCTGTCAACCCAAGAGCTTACTGGGTAGGAAGTCAGATCAGAATCACCATCCCAGAGCTCAGGCTTCATTTCTTTCAAGGGCAACACAGGGGGCTACTTATTTCTATCAGAACAGGGTGTCAAGGAAAGAGAAATGCAACTTCCCCTCCTCTCAGGTTTAGGGAAGATGCACTGATAAGAAAAGCAGCAACCAGGAGTGAATATTAAGAAATGGTTTAAACCCATTAATTTTATAATTCAATGTATCTTCATTCCTTTGATGGGGATTTATTCAATGTATCCTGCAACCAGACGTTCAGGAAACAGAGAGACATGACCTATTTCCTCAATGTCCCACAGAACAATGAGTAAGTGCTACACATCCACGCAGACCTGCAGTGAATTCGGGACGCGGGGTCAGGCATCAGCAGACAGACGGTGCCTTCTCCTCACTCAGCCCCAGTTCTCGGAGGGTCCCCCGCTTCCCTGTCCTTCCCTCAGCTCAGCTCACGCTTGCCACTATTGATTTGGGTAACTCTCCAGCCAGGGGCTATTTTTGTCATGAAAGGATGGACTGTGCCCGTTACTTCCTGTGTTCTAAGACACCAGTTCCTCTGGGGTTCACTTTCCCCTTTTGGAAATCAGGATCCTGATGTTACTTTCACCGTGACCTTGAAGTGTGCAGTAAGACTGTAGTTGCTGAGGCATGAATCTTGGCAGTGCGTACTTGATTTTGATCCAGATTAGAACTTTGGCCTCCAAGACACGCAAGACTGGACGTCATTTTAGCATATGGGTTAAATAAATCTATGAGGAGCTAAAGTCATAGGGTTACTGTCCAGAATCTGACCAGTCTACATGCTTCAATTTGTTACTTGTACCTAGGCTGGGGCACAGGAGGCTCTTGAGTGCCTGTTGCTGAGATGAGGGTCAGGGATGAGCTATTGCTGTGTGACACCAACCCACCCCCGCGGTGGGAAGCTGATAACTCTGCGTCCTTTCTCATGAGTCCACAGCATGACTGGGGTATTTTGCTGCATGGACATGGCTCACCTGGTCTTACCTGGAATTGTTAGAATACTGTCGTCAGCTGGAGTTTGGAGTTCCATCATAGTCTTACAGACAGCCAGTGCTGAACTGTCTGGAACTGGGCTGACTCAGTGTCTGTCCACTGAAAGTCTCTCTCACACGTTTCTGGCACGTGAATCCAGAGTGTCCTAATATTAAAACAAGGATCAATAAAGTAGGACCCACTTTGCGAGAGAGCAAGCAGAAATGTCTGTCTGATGTCTAAGCTTCACCTTCGGTGCCATCTGCTCAGCTTCTGTTATAAAGTCAATGATTGTGTTCCATCAAAATTCATCTGTCAAAGTCCTAATGCAGTCTGACGGCAACATCAGACTTCTGCGAGGTGGTTAGGGTTAGATGAGCTCTTGAGGCCGCAGCACCATGGTGAGCTCCGTGCCCTTAAGAGGAAAGGACACACCAGAGCTTCCTCCCTTCACCTTGTGAAAAGTCAGGAAGAATCTTACCAAGAACCACATTGGCCTCCACTTTAACCTTGGCCTTCCGCCTCCACCACGGTGAGAAGCAAAGGCCTGTGTCTAAGCACCCAGTCTGATTACTTTGTTACAGTGTCCTGGAAAGACTAAGACTCCTCCAGCTGGTGAAACAAATCATGCGCTGAGCTCAGAATGAAAACCGAAAGAATTACTGATTAGAATACAAAGGGCCCCTGTGCAGGGCAGCCACTATGGGGATCCCTGAATTCGATGGCATTCTACATTTGAAATAATTAATGGCAATTTTACAGAATATCTTTCAGGAAATGTAAGAGGAGGTAACAATTCCTGTTCCACCTTCTGAGACTAATATTACCCTGATAACAAAATGAGAACAAAGACATTACAAGCCAAAAAACAAAACTAGTGGACAGTAATTTTCATGAATTGAGATGCAAAAGTCCTAAAACTATTTCACTAATATTTTATATGATAAACTTTTTGAAATAAAATTCAATATACGTATTTTAAAAGCACATACTACACTCAAGTTGAATGTATGCCAAGTATGTAAGGGTGGCTCAACATTTGATATTCAATTAATGTAATTTTCATGTTAATAGTCTGAGAAAGAAAAATCATATAATCATATTGATTGATCTAGAAATATCATTTGGCAGAAAGGAATACAATCAAGACAAAAATTCTCAGCCAACTAGAAGTAGAGGAGACTTCCTAAATTTAAATTTTAAAAATCTACCTAATTCCACACAGAATGATGCTGGACTGAATACCTCCCCCATACAGTTATATGCAAAGCAAAAATGTCCACTGTCAGAATTCTAATCTAACATGATTGTGAAAGCTTTAGTCAGAAAAATAAGACGATAAAAAAAGAAAAAAGAAGGCTGGAGATTTAGCTCAGTGGCATAAAGATGGAGAGAGAGAGAGAGATTACATATTTCAGGCTTTTTCCTATTTACATACTATTGGACGATTTTAGCATAAAAATCCCTAGGAACCTACAAGAAAAAATATTCCCAAAATTAAGTATAGCAGTATTGTGGGATACAAGATCAACACATAAAACTGAATCACATTTTTGTATAATAATAATGGTCATGTGGCAGCCAAAATTAGAAATACGATATCATTTACAAAGTCTCAAAATTAAATGAAACACATTAGGTACAAACAAAATGAAATGTGTAGAATGTGTGATGAAAATTAAATACGCTGATGAATGAAAAAAGAAAAGTACTCAATAACCGAAGAGATTGGTTATCACAGCAATTGGAAGGCTCAACAGAGCACAGACAATGTTCGTGAAACTGATTTATTGTAAATTCTTCCCAAATTTCATCTTGGTTCTTGCAGACTTATGCAACATAGTTCTAACATTTATATAGAAAAACTAAGAACCTAAAAAAGTTAAAACTTTGAAAAAACGCACAAAGAAATAAAAGGGGAGAAGTTCTCTTCCTGATGTTAATACTTACTATATAGTATTAGTAATCAAGTTTGTAGGATTTCTGTGTGGATAGACACACATCACAATGCACCAGAATATGGAATCCAAAAAATAGACTCACACAAACATGCTCAAATTCTTCAATGAATGATGTTAAATCCTTTAGCTGTCCATAGGCAAAAAGGTGATCTTAAACCTAAATTTCGTACCTTATACGAAAGATAACCAAAAATGAGTGATAAAATTAGTAAATATGAAACAATACAATCTATTTTAAAATAATTGGAGTAAATCTTCAGGTCGTAGAACAAAGTGAATAGTTATTAGGCTTGGTCTCCACATCACTTTTCAACATAAATAATTAAATCTAATAAAAATGTAAACTTTTGCTTTCTAAAATACCCAATTTTGATTAAGGGAGAAAAACACTAGCCCCAGAGTGGGGGAAACATTTGCTAACTACATGTCCTATAAATCAACAGGATCTAGAAAGCATTAAAACTAACTAATGCTCTGTATTTAAAAACATACAATTAGAAAATAAGCCAACACATGAACACCACACCAAAAATGCCATATAAACAGCAAATAAACACATGAAATATGTTTAACATCATTTTCTGCTACAGCAATAAAAACTAAAATCATGAGATATCGCTGTGGCCATCACAATGGCTAAAGAAATACAATGGCGACACGGAATTCTGTGAAGATGAAGGGTGCTGGATTGCTTTACACATCAATGACAGGAACGTGAAATGGATCAGTTAACCCTGGAAAATTAGTTTCCTGGATTTCTTCACACTAAACTTGCAGTCTTGGGCATTTATTATAGGAAAAAAAATGAAAACTCAAGGCAAACATTATGTGCAAATGTTTGTATCAGCTCTATCCATAATATAACCCCCATCAAGAAAGAAAAACACATCTAGAAATAGCTCTCATGTCCTTCCCTGGATGGATGGGTAAACTGTGTTTTATTCATCCTGTGGGAATATAATTCAAAAAAACCCCACAGATGAGCTAGCAATGTATGCGATGAATTATTGGGTGAAAAAGTCCATTTCAGAAGTTTACATATCGGATGGTTTATTTACATAATGTTCTTGCAATAACAAATTTATGCAGATGGAGAACAGATTGGGGGTTGCCTAGGGTTTGGGACTGAGAGGTGGGAACATGGGATGAGGACCCCTGAAGTGACAAAATCCACTGCCTCGCTAGGGGTGGCACGGACTCAAAGTTACGCATGTGACAAAGTTGCACAGAAATTCATACACATACCATATGGGATTGTAAAACAGGTGACATCTGATCCAGTTGTGTGGTGTGTGGTATGCTGTGGCCTGAATATTTATTCCTCAAAGGCCCTGCATTAAAGGCTTCGTCCTCAGCGTGGCACGATTGGGAGGCGATGGAAACTAAGAGGTGGCACCTGTCGGAGGTGTTGGGACATCCGGAGTAGGCCTTCGAAGAGGACAGTGGGACCCCAGACTCTTCCTCTTTCTCCTTCATTTCCTGGCCATGAAGTGGTCTGCTTTGTTGCTATGATCTGCTGCTCCTCAATAAGACCCAAAGCAGCAAGGTCAGTTGATCACAAACTGAAACTTGTGGGACCCAAAACAGCCTTTTTACTTTGGAAGTTGACTGTCTTGGGCATTTATTACAGTGAGGGAAGGCAGACTTCAGGTTTGAAAGACGCTGCCTTCAGACCCTGCCAGATAGCCTGCGTGCAGTTTCCCACAAGCTGCCTTTTCAACTGCATGGGCTTCCGGGGACAACACAGCCTCCCTGAGACTCTCCTCACTTGCAGAAATTGCAAGTTCCAGGGACCCAGGCACCCTTCACTTCCGAACACCTGGCTCCGTAGGTGGGGGTTTCCACCACCTGCTGCAATTTGCTGACTCAGAACTCACTGCATTTACCTGCAGTTTTACTTTAGAAAAGAGATACACAGTCAAAACCAGTGTAAGAGGAGAAGGGCGTATCAGGTGGGCGGAGGGGTCTGGCATGGTCCCTGACACTATTCTTCCCTTATGCTTTCTCTGGGGAGTGACGGTGAGCCCCTGTGATGTGTAGGGATCGGCACAGCCATGGCGCTCGGCTGAGTTTCTGAGTCAGGAGATTTCACGGGGACATCATTACGTAGGCAAAATCGACTGAGTCATCAGCCGTGCAATTTCATCTCTAAGCCTCTGTTTCCTTGTCAGGGGTCAGGCTCAAAACCCTGACCCTCTAACCACATGGTTTTTCTTTCCTGTGTGCAGAGTCCCATCCTGAATCACCTAAGGGTTCCCCATAGATTTCCCTGGTGTATGTTTACAAGGCCAACAACAGATAAAGAGACGCCTCTCCACGCAGAAATTCCATTGCCTCCTGGGAATCGAGAACAGAAGTGAGAACTATTATATTTTTCTAAAGCAGCTACCTGTGGATTTATAATCGATTCAAAATATTAGCCTGATGTAAAACTGTTTTATTTTTATTTTTCTTCTTCTCTTTAAACTAAAATTTTTTTTAAGTCTAAAAACTTGCAATATCAGTAAAATTGTTATGCAAGGATAATGCAGTTATAAATCAAACCAAATGTTTTAAAAAGTTACCTTGTGTGACATATAGATGTAAGGGTAAGCATGTAAGCACACACGTGCACCCGCACATGGATGAAAGAATGAATGAAATAAAAGCACTAACAGAAAAAAGTGTCAGGGTGAAAAGCTATAAAACCATAAAGCAAAATCCAAATATCCTTTTAAAACAGCTAGAATTGACACACATACAAAGTTAAAAGTCAACAGAAAATATGTAAGGTGTCTTTAGCAAAGCAGTAACAAGTTAGTATTGTTTAACAAAAGAGGACCTCTACATCAGAAAGAAAACAAAACCCCAAGCAGGGATACAAATGGACAAATTTCAGAGCAATTAGTTTCTGCAAAAGACTCGCATACTCACAAAGACAATGTAAGTAAAATCTTGAGATATCACATTTCTCCAAGGAGATGGGCAAAGCTTTACAAGCTTCTTAGCATGTAGTACTAGTAATGGAAGGAATGCGCTCACACCCTAGCAGAGCAATGAGTTCACATTATCCAGCAAACCAATATGGAACCTCTGCATTTTATGCTGATTTTCTTTACTGATCTTAGTGGTATATATATTAGCACAGATTTATTTCAGTTATTAACTAAAAATAGGAACAAAAATAGCATTTTCCTGAAGCAAAATCACGTTTTCTGAAAACAATAAATATTTGGGAAGCATTTTTTAAAAGTATGGTTTATTGTGAATTCAAGTAAGTGCATTTTTTCCCACAAAAATTCAATTCTTAAATATTCCATCTAGTTTCGTTACTGTTGCACATGAAGACTAATACAAGAAGGGTGTCAAAGACTGCCTTTGGTCATTTTGCAACTATAGATGAACAGAGATCCTTAAAGACATCCTTCAATAAATATCTTCCCATGTGTATTGGATACTGTCAGTACAGGGGAATGGCCCTGGGAATTCTAGACATTTATACTGCTCTGGTTTCATTAAGTGCATCCTATTTCTGTGATATGGAAAATTCAAGAAAACTAATTGAAAAAGTCAATATATTATAACGCTACAATTAATGCTTTTAATGAAGCAATACTTTTAAAAAAAATTTTATAAAACTATCTTCCCTTTTCTTTAAAAAGGAGAATTCCAAATCTCCTTTTGGGCTGTGAAGTATTTCATATTAAAATACAAGATTTTCAAAAGATTCCTTAAAAACCCCATTACCAGGCAAGTATGCACTTTTGGCCAATGTAGCACATTTTATGGAACAGGGAATTCAGTGATAAAAGTAAATGAAAACCATCAAATAGCAGAAACGTCCATGACAGATTGCACATGGTGTAAGACCTCAAAAAAGCTGTCCGATGCATTTCTGCATTGAGGTGAAGAATCGCGGAGCCGGGAGGTCTGCTCACGTCCTTCAGCCCCTCTTAGAATCTCCCAAAGGAGCTGCGTCTCTGGTGATGACCCTGGTGGGCTTTCCAGATTGGCCCGCCAGGCAGTTGAGTTTGGAAGCTTGGCTGGAATCGAGTCTCTGAGGGGTCTCGCCATAGAGCAGGACACTTTCATTTCCCATTTCAGATCACTCTTGGGACTATGAGTGAAGGGTGAGACCACTGCCACAGAGAGTGACCCCACTCACGTTTTAGGAAACACATCTAGTGTATGTTTCTGGAACCCCAAAGTGATAATGAAAATTGACTTCACTTTCATTCAAAAGGAGACAGTAACAGAATAACGTCTCAAATGCAGACTGGAAATTATCCATCATTTTGCAAGTTGATTGTTGCGAAGGCCTAGGAAAATGAAGATTGACTGTGGCCAACCTCTAATAAGATATTTAAAAGCAGTAGGAATGAATATATTTACACTGCATCAATTAATATTCACAAGTCTAACCACACTGGTTGCCCAGGATAACAAGCGGGTTGGAAGAAGGTGATTCAATTTACACACAGTTCAAAATTATGAAATAATTATGGATGGAAAAAGATGTAGGGAAATATATAAATATGCATGATACTTTGTGAGATCAAATCAGTTTACCAATGTACAATTTTCTCCTGGATCAAATCAAAACAATTATACCGATGCTTCTGTAGCAAAGCATTTTGACTACTTAAATCCTATTATGAATCCTACTGTGCTACAAAATCATTACTGCAATGTTACCATGTACAGGCAAGTGCTGCCCTAAGGAATATGGGGATAAGGGATTGATATTTACTGACATTTTCTTGTGGATTAAGAATATTAAACATTTTTCTGTGATGTGAGCTGCAATTATTTTTCTCAGATTTTCACTTTTAAAAAGTATCTATGTTGTTTGATGCACAGATATTTACATTTTCATGTATTTGATAAAACTTTTACCTTTATTATTTCTTGATCTGGAATTAAAATTATAAAAATATTACTTCCTCTAAGTTAACTATAACAATCCCCATGCTTCCTTTTTACATTTTTTGATTGCTATCTGTTTTAGTTTTATGTATCTTTTTTAAGTATTACAGAGAGGTTTTTAAAATACAATTTGCATTTTAATATCTATTATATTTTTATACTGCAATATAAATACTTAGAATAATTTCTGAAATACTTAGACTAATTCATGTCTTGTTTATCTATTAACCATCTTTTATTTTACATAAATTTCTTTCTTTCTGGATGCTATTATATTGTTTACTTTTTAAATAACAAAATACTCCTTTCATTACCTGTATTCTGGCTTAAACACTATAAATAATATTGGACACTTCTAGCTTAAGACTTTTCTTTAAAATGTCTATATTTATTTAATATTCTTCTCCCAGACTTGGAATGAAACTTGGAAATCTTTCCAGATTTCTCCTCCATCTTGTCATCACACTGTGGGCTATCAGTATTAAATTCTGGTTGATTTCTTTTACTGGGATAGAATTACTTTTGCTTTTTTAATTTGTTTTTATTTGTCCACGTTTGTTGTGCTTAACGCTTGCATTTCTCAGGGGAAGCCGGTCCGTGTACACACACACTTTATTTTGTACGTGTGTGATTTCTTCCACTCCCCTCCCTCTTGATTTTAAATATAGAATTTTTCTTAAGGTTTATACTCAATATTTAAAGAACTTTCCTGGCACTTAATCAGTTATGGAACTGACATTTGTGTCTCGAATCCCACAGCTTCCTCCGGGTTCGCTTTCTTTTTGCTGAAGTATACATTTAGTAGTTCTTTCCATGAGACTCTGTGTGGGTGGCCATTCTTGGCAATTTGTGAACTTGAATATTCTTTATTTTTCCTTCACCCATGAATAATAGCTTATCTGTGTCTAGTTTACAGTTATTTTCAGGACTTAGTTTCTCCACTGCGTTCTAGCACTGATCATTGCTGAGGTCTCTCACTGGTTTAATTGGTCAGTCCGTGGTTGGTAAATGATTGCTGCTTTCCGGTGCCTTTTAAAGGTTTTTCTCTCTGTATTATGATGTTCTACGACTTCACCACTCCATGCCTAGGCTTCTGTTTGTTTCAATTCATCCTAGTTAATGCTTGGAGTATTATTTTGACCTGGAAAGTTTTCTGCAATTACTTCATCACATGTTGTTGCTTGGACTTGCTTCATTTTTCACTTATCAAACTAAGGCATGAGTGTGAAAGCCTCACTGTGAATTCATGAAGCTTCTTAGCTGACTTGCCTAGTACTGTCTTTTAACTGCCCAACCCTCTTTTAGATTCAGCCCAGGCTGATGTCCACACCTGGCTACCACTGCTCCCTTCTGGAAGCCCAGAATGATAGCTTCATTCGTTCTTTGGTATTTCCATTCCAGTCTTATTCAGAGGCTGTTGGTCTTTTTTGAGACCAAAACCCAAGTTCTCCTGGCTTGGATTTTGTGTGCATTCCTGATTACCCCTTTGTGTTTGAAACAGAGGCAATGAGGAAAGGATGAACGCAGTCTATTGGTTTGTCTATATAGCTTATTCTTGGTTTCTAGCATCCAGTGTGATAAGAGCTTGGTCAAATATTTAGCATTCAACAGTACAAATGTGGATTATCCGCAGGGGCCAAAATGCGCTATTTGGAGTGCTTTCATAAATATTGAATGCAAGGACCAAAACACTTTAAGACATATGGAGACAAAGTTGCTAAAATACTTAATTAGCTTATCTCAACAGATGTCATAGTGAGTCACTACAGTAAGCAGCGTGGTAAAAACAGGTCCTGAATTTTTCATTTTATTCTCATTCTTTTCATATTAAAAATTATTCAGAAAACATTAAGATCTTAAAGTAGGAATACTTCTGAAATTGCTTTAATGCTTGAAGGATGCTTTCTGTCCTCATTATGTTTTATTATAAAATATCTTCTTATTTTAAAGTGGCATCTTTAGGAATCCACAAATTATTACAAATTCTTCTATTATTTTTGAAAAAATGAAATTCTGTCACTGTGAATTATCACTATTGATCACTGCCTGACAACACAAAGGTACTTTTTTATTTTAAAGAGCGAAAACAATAAAAACAATGACATAGAATTTTAAAACAAGATAATATGAGATTAACAATGGCTAATATATTGAGACCATTCTCATAATTGAAACAAAGCAGATTCACATGTGTAAACACCATGTTGTCCTCCTAGTGTAAGAAACTGAAAGAGTAAACATAAAGCTATTTTAACAATGGAGTTCTGCTATTTGCATTGAATTATGTAAGTACAATTCAATTTGTTAAATGAACTAAGTCACGCTAGAACAACTCTTGAAGTACAATAATTTACTTCTTATTATTTAAATTCCTATTAAACTATATCACTATTACCTTCAGTGTTTATAGTCTTCTGCTCTGAATAGGGAAAAGGGAATTTTAAAAGTTTACTAAAAATTATTAGAAGTCTTTGCCTCATGGTAGTTGGGAGAAAATGTTACTGATTCCCTTTGAGGAATCAGTAGTAAGCAGTAATGGTGCTTAATAGTTACACTGATGACAACACATGGCCCTTAGACAGGTAAGGTGTTCAGCAATAGCCATGTTCTTAGCCATAAATGAACGTTTCTTTGCTCATTCACTTAACATGAATCTGTTAGATGGCCATTAGCTACGAAGAGCCAAATGGGTGGACAGAACAGACCAGTTTTCTTTGTACCATTATAGAATTAACAAGCCAAGGGAAGAAGCATACCGAATCATCTCATAAACAATTGTGCAGCTACTATTTTGATGAGCACAATTCAGGGAGTAGCTAAGAGACCACGGCTCGTGCTTCGGGACCTGAACTGTTTGGGAAACTGAGAGATGAGTAACAAAACAGTAAGGCAGTCAAAGCAGCCTTATAGGGAGAAGATGCGCCATTAGCAAAAGCCATGGTATGTACAGTGTGATGTCACAGGGCCAGACATGGAATGAACCTTGGAAAGAGAGCGAGAACAGAGAGCTTGAATCTGGAGGCACAGGTAGGTACCAGATTTCACAGATCTCTGTTGTAGTCAGGAATCACAGGGGAATACATTTAGTGTAATGTATATGTAATGTAATGTATATAACCTATAGGATTATTTTATAATATTCATCAAAAAGTCAAATGCAGAAGAGTACAAGAGATCTGTCAGCACACTAGAGACACAAGAATCCAGTTGAGGGACTGGATCTCACAGCAGTGTCCTGCACAAGTCCAGCTGAAGACCTAGAGCCCATGGCAACGTCCTCTCTGAATCCAACTGTTGACCTAGAGCCCCTGACAATGTCTCATGCAAGTCTGTATTAAGGTTCTGCACTGGGAAGGCCCAAAGGTCAGGGGTGGAAGCTAGAAAGTCTCCAGCAGCGGGGTGATGGATCTGTGCCCGCAGGCTGAGGGGTCCTCACTGGAGCCAAGAAGCAACACCTACCAGAAGAACCAGAGCTCCCACAAAGAGAACTGCAGCGAGGACCCGAGCTCCTCTGATGCTGAGAACAGCTGAGTTCATGTCAGGAAAGCCAGCATGACAAGCTTCTCCAGGAGAATCACCAGCACACCATTTCCCCTCCAGTTCTCCTCTTATGCTGCTGGCAACAGTCCTCAGGTGGGCCTTCTGCACCCAGCACCATGCTGATTCGGTTCAGCTGGGTGTTCCAAGCTGCCCATTAGTTAGTCCACTACAACCTCCGTGGCTCCCCTTCACAGTTTTGAACTTTATTCCACAAAGTGTGTTATGGAACAGGATCGCATGGCCGGTGGCAGTAGCTCCCAGTCCTGGCAGACTCTGCAGTCACTCTGGAACCCCTCATCTGGAGTGGAACACATTCATGCTGAGGAAAAGAGGAGCTTCCTGGCCCGGAGGTTTTGCTTTGTTTCCCTCCGTACCTTGTTCCTTCCACCCTTTGCTGTGTGCTCTGCTCCCCATTATTGCTATCCAGGGAGCTGGATGTTCCTTTAGTGAACATTAATTCCCCATTATATTCCTTAACACTCTATCTTTAATATATTCAAGTTCAGTGTTTGCTTTCTAGTCCTTTATAGTTTGATATATTGCAAATAGTACACTTGAAATTTCTCATCACTTAACAATTACATACATTATTTCATAAAGATATGAGCTCTCTTCTGGGAAGTAGTTATAAAAAGAGCTTAGATTCTGAAGATAAAGTGCGAGAGCTCAGTTTATTGAGTCCATAAACAAGCGCCCAACTCATATGGTGCTGATTTTTTATTTAAGAAACAGACATTAATGTGTTGACCTCCCTTGAGTTTTTGGAATGATGTAGCTAAGTGCTTAGGACTATACTTTGGATGTAAAAATTACATATAAGCACATTCCATGTATTTATCATTCTAAAATATATGGGTGTCTATAAACTCTTCTGTAGGTATCTAAAAACTTATATTCTGTTTATAACCAAAACTGATTCTGATTGTTATTCATAAAATGATCACTCAAGTGACTTTTTGGAAAGTGATGTTGAAATGAGAAAAATAAACATATGAGAAACATCCTGGAAGAATTTATGAATTTATTTTTCTTAAGTGTCTAACACACATTCAAAAAAATAGAATGAACCTGTAAGATTAGAAAACAATGTTCATTAAAAGACAAAATCTCAGGTTAACATTAAAATCAATTATGTGCCATACATTTTTGTTTCTCTTTTCTCACATACATTAGAACAGGGTGATGTAGATCTCTTAGGGTATTTTCAGTGGAAATTTTATGTTATGTTCACAGCTTCCTAAATATTGTTTATGGTCAGCCTCTTTTGCCCAAATATTCATGTTTTCAGTGTTTCCTGCTTTAGCTACTGGGGATCAAATTAACGATTCCCTTCCACTCATGGTTTCAACTCCTCACCTTTACTGGGTACTTACATCTCTTGCTTTGTGAATGACTGTTCGTGTCTCCATTTTTTATGATCACATTTCATATATTAGGAGGTTGAAGTTATTTATATGAGTCATAAGTTTTACATATTTTAACCATCTTCTCCCGCTCAGTGTCTTGCTTAGTCATTTCAAAATATTTATTTTTTTATTTCATCTTTTAAATTCATACAATATATCAGTCTTTTCTCTTACAATTGGTGATTTTGGGTCCTGTTTTTAAAAAGTTCATTCCAAGGTTCCAAATATACTCTCCTGCATTCTCCAGGCAGCTTCCTCCTTTTGTCTTTGACAGCTGGGTCTGACACCTTCTAACGCCAATGGAGACTGGCAAAGGAGGGAGTGAAGTAGGAATGTACAGGGGTGACGTGACAGTGCTCATTCGCCCTCCTGACCCCCCTGGTTCCTCTGTCTGCTGTTGTCAGTTTCTTCTTACATTTCTGTACTTTACCAGGGATCATTTTCACTCAGCCTTAAAACATTATATGTTATTTCCTTTAACATAGACCAACTAGTAGCAAATTATTCAGCTTTTCTTTGAAAACGTCTCTGTTCTTCCTTCACTTTTATTGAAAATTGTAGTAGGTTATATTTAACTTTCGCATTACTAGATTGCTTTTCCTTTGTCATTTAAAAATATAATTCAACTCTTCTCTGGTTTCTTTTCTCTTAGTTGATAAGCCCATTATTGGTCTTATTTGTCTTCCTCTGAGGGCAAGATGTTTTTAAATTCTTGTGCCTCTCAAAATTTTTGTCTTTGGTTTTCAACAGTATTAGTAATATATTTTCTTTGTTTTTATTATTCTTGGATTATAGTAAAACTCTTCAATGTGTAATTAATATCTTTTATCAGTTTTAGAAAATGTTCGCTCGTTGCCTATTCAAAATCTATACTTGTTCTTTCTGTTGTTTCTCTTGTGAAATCCAATTACATGGATATTAGAATTTTTCACTGTTGCATGTCCCATAAGTTCTTTCTATTTTTCTATTTTTTGTCATTAAACAATTTTGTCTGGATATATATATATATATATATATACACACACACACACACATCTGGCCTATTTTCCATTCTACTAATTCTTTCTTTAACTATCTCTAGAATGCTACTGAACACATTTATGAATTTCTTAAGTTTTGTATTTTGAGTTCTAAAACTACTACTTGGCCCTTTTATGATTTCTTATTCTTCCTATAATCTCCATCTTATTTTAATTACATTTGAAATAATTATGTTACAGTCATTTTCTGATAACTCTCTGAACTTACTGCACCATCTATCTCTCTTTCTCTGTCTCTATGTCTCTGCCTCTGTCTCTCTCTCATTTCTTGGTATTTCTGTTAATGTTTAATTGAATGTTTGACATTATTGATGACAAATTCTGAAGAAAACTTTATACTCCAGAGGAAGCACCACAAAGTTTTCACTTTTGCTCCTGGGAGGTAGTTACATAGGCAAAGATACCTTTATGCACTAGAAATTGAGTTCATCTTATGGTATTTGATTGTAGTTTACCTATTGCAGGAGTGTATGTGGCCAGCTTTTCAGAGATTCTGACTGAAAAACCCTCCTCCATGATGGTCTTAAACTTCAACTTGAATATGTAAAGACATTAAGACTGAAGTCAATATTCAACTGTTCGATTTCTCACTGTGGTTAAACAAATAGCCAGATTAAAGACTGTGTCAATGTAGATTCTTCCTTCCCCTCTGGTCTATATCTTGATCTGAAAAATGCCTGTTGCCTGGTTTACTTTTTGATGCTAACATTTGTTTATTTGTTTGTTTGTTTGTTTGTTTTCATCATTACAGTTGATCTCAATAGGAAGACTGGTCAGCAGGAAGTTAAGCTTGTCTTTCCTGGAAATGTAGACTTTCTAATTATAGTTTAATGACCATATCCCCTAATTTAAGAAGATATAGGAAAATGCTTTGATACCAACTAGGAGCTTGGAAAAGTTCCTTTTAACTTTCAAAAGTTGCAAAGCTAGAAAATGTTTGACCAAGCTGTACATAAGCTATGTAGGCAGAGAGTAAAAGAAAGCCAAAGGGCTCATCCTTGGATTGCCACTCTATTTTGCCTTTATGCCCCATGAATTATGTTGGATTCTGACATAACTTTATAGAGTCATACAAGCATAAAATGACAGAGTTGAATTTAGACTTTAACATTTTCCCTTATAAAATTCTCTACGTTTAATCATAAGGTGCTATTATTTTTTCTTTCCAGAGCCTTTTAAATTTACTGTCTACTCTTTATTTCAATTACTACCATGTCTATCACCTCAGCTATAAAATACTTGAACAATGACATAGTCTTTCCAATCACAGGTTTCCTCCTTATATTCTTTGACATTTTTCTCGTGAGTGACTCTCATTCACCCTTCTGTCAGAGTACCACTCCTTCATTAAAAACTCCCAGGTGCCCTCTCTTTACTGCACAGAGGTTAATACGCTGAAATGCCCACGCTTTGGCCTAACCCCCTAAGCAAATTTGCTTTGCACTGCTGTCCAACCTCTCTCTTTTCATGTTGAATGAGCATTTTTCCTTCTCGATCTTTGTAAGGACTATTTTAAGCTCTCCTGCTCTATGTGTTGGCATTATTATCCCTTTTAATGTGGATTCCATTTCCTTCCCCTGTATACACTACACTCTGTGTTTCTAAGTGTGATAATTCAAGTTTACCTAATTGTGATGAAATCAACATTATTACAGAATTTTCAAGGAAATCACTGTTCTAACTAAAACCAAAGTTTTAGTAAGAGAACAGGGTAAATATCTCCAAAGAGTCTCAAGGCTACCCTTTATCAGTTATTCTATCGGGGAAAAAAATCTCTTTATTGTCAGAGAGATTATTGAGGTCATTCATTTCCTTATAATTTTTACTAATCTTCCCATTAATCTCCCTATTTTCAAATTCATCCTTCTAGCACCCACTGAAGTGTCATTTGTATCTGTCGCTGCACAATCATGCTGCCTGGATGTCTGAATCAATTCAAAGCAGCCACCTTTCCTAGTCATTCTGGCTTTGGGGAAGACCCGGAAGTGGCACAGTGTCAGATCCAGCGTGTAAGGTAGACGAGGACAACCAGTGACGTTTCTGTGGACCTGCCTTTCTGTCCACAGCCCTCGGCCGCAGCACTCACCATACTTTTTCTCACACCCCACAAAGACACCCGCTAAAGAGAACTTCCGGAACTGTTTCAGGCAAGAATGTGTGTTCAGAGTGAGGGGGGAGATTTTGAAGGAGATTCATGGCTATGTGTCTTGTACTGTAATACATTTTTTAAATTTAAGTGTTCACCATAGCTTTGATCCTGCCTCCTCGGGTATATACGCTATATATTAATATATAACTCATTAATATCCCTCTTCAAGACTTTCAATGGGACCTAATAATTTAAACATAAAATTGAAATTTCTTTTATCATTTGTCTATTGATGTAGAAATCTTCATATATATGTATTATGAACACTGCAGCTATAACACAAGCATTGGAGTACACGTGACGTCATGTGTGTGGCGCCCTGCATGTGAGCACATTACAGAGGAGCCTAATTCCTCCTGACAAGGAGACTTCTTCCTGTGGTGTCATGCAGGACAGTGGTGTGGGACTATGCATGACAAAGAGCCCCAAGGCCAGGAAGTCAAAGCCTCTTTCAACCAAACAGTCAGCCACGCCTCAGCAGCAAGAACCTGAGTGAGTTTGGATAAGTGTCTTCCCCCAGGCAAACTTCCGCTGAGCCTGCGGCCCTTTCCAGAAGCTGGATTCCAGCAGGCAAAGCCCTGGCTGAGCCATCCCTGACTCCTGTCCCACCCAAACTGTGGGCCAACAGGTGTGTGGTGTCCGGGGCTGCTGCGTTTCGGATGATACCTCAACATGTGACTGTACATTTGTGCTGTTCCTCACCTTTCCGGGTTCCATGATGTCGTCTACCTTCCTTTGCACAGCTCACAAACTACTATGTGTCTTTGATGAGAAAAATCATCGTTCATACAAAACCCATGACTTTTTTCTAATTCTTCTTTTCACAAAATACAAACATTTATTCATCACTATGGTTCAGGCTATGTTGCCTGTGGCCCCAGTGGCTCATGGGTAGGAAGCTTGATTCTCTGCGAGGCTGGACTGAGTGGAGGGTGTCTAAGAGGAGGGACCCCAGAGGGGTCGCTAGGCCCTGAGGAGCAGCCCACTCTGAAACCGTTAGGGATGCTGTCATGGAACCCTGAGTTAATTCTCGCACGACATTTGCTCTGAAAGAAGGCAGTCTGACTCCCTCTCCCTCTTCCTTTCTGTCCTGGCATGTGGGCTGTCTCAGACATGTCCCCCCAACAGCTGTGATGTGACTCAGTTAAGAGGGTTCTTGTCACAGGCCACCTACGACTGGACTGTCATCCTCCAGCACTGTGAGCTGGTTCCAACCCTCTTTGAATACGTTACGTTATTGAAAAGCAGGCTAATCCAGCTAGGCACGTTGTGTTTTCCATTTACTTATCTTGAGGGTGAGACTATATAATATTTTCCTTTAGGTGCACAGAGACTACCAGTTTGGCATGATGAACACTTGCTGAAGTCGTACTATGCACATTACTGCTCTTCTCTCCTTCCCGGGAATGTTCTTTCTCTTTTTCTTATAAGAGAAGCCTTACACCTCGTTCGAGGCGAACTGCGGTTCTACCTGTCTTTCTTTTATCGCTGAATATAGACGCTTGTAGTCTCGAAGCTGGTAACAAAGCGTGTTTGATTGCAGCGGGCAGGGACAGCACCTGCTTTCTTATGCGTCCCTGTCCCTCTCCAGACCTGTTCTTCTCACCCTTCCTGTGCAGGTGGGGGGGCTACTTGCCACAGTAAAGCAAACACCAAATCAAAGCGAGCTGTTTGTTTTTCTATCTCTTCTCCAAACTTCCAATGTTTAAGAACTCGTATTTTTAAGAGAGATCAAAAACAGTTTTCTGGGGAAAATTTTCCATAAAGAACAAACAATTGTATTATAACATTGCTAAGGGAGAATATATGTACTCTGATAAAAAAAATTTTCAAAAATGGAACGAAGTACATAGTGAACTTACCAAAAAGAACTTTTTTTAGCTAATTGCTGCACATTCTCTCTGACTCCGGGACAGCTCCAAAATGCCTTACACGGTCTCATTCATGCCTTGCCACAGCCCTCTGGGGTAATACGCCGAAGGATTAACAGCACACGCTCTTGGATAATCACCATCATCTTTTTCCATGGGCTTGTGGTAGAGATTTCCTAAACTAATACATAAAGTGCTATTAGAAGAATACCTAACCTCAGTTAAGTACTATGCAAATGTTAGCTCAAGAAAATGAATTCTAGATATGTTAAAGTACTGGCTAAGTCCAGGCTATGAGCCGGACTTGCTGGCATTTAAATCCAATCTGTGTGATCTTACATTGCATGATTTTAACTGCTAGGTTATATAGCTTGATAAGCATTTTTAGAAGTGTGTTCTAGAGAATATTAAGGCTATATTGAGACACTATTTCTCCTTAAAATTGACAAAGGTGAAAATAAAATGTAGGCAAATATCAAATTTCTCTCATAAAAGCAAGACCTTGATACTAGCAGTATTAAGTGGCAAAAATGTAAATGGCTCAACGCTGATGAACATTAACCCTATAATGTTCCACCCACTATCTAAAAATGACTTCTTTGTGGTTCCACTTCAACTGGGAAAAGCAAAAGAAAAAGCTGGGGACAAAGATATTTTATCCCTGTGTCATGTATCATACTCTTAACTATGTAAGAATAGTACAATGATTAAAAATTATATTATTTGTATTATGTAATATTTTGTTTATATTTATATTATTGAATGCTATACTGATATTAAATTCATATTAAGTAATGCCACTGTACAAAAATACATATAAAATAATACAATTTGAAAAATAGAATAGCATGGACTATTTGGATTAATTTTTATAAAAGCGTCACCTAAGGAAGAACTGTCTACACAATGAAGTCTATAGAGGTATAACATTACAGTGAAAGTAGTTTTTTTTGTCTATAGGAGGATAAGGAAGTGATGGCTTAATTTCCTATTTGTGTGTTAAATTACTATCCAAGTCTCTATAATAAGTCTATTCTACATTTTTTTATTTTAAAGAGACAAGGAAAAAAATGAAAATAACAATACAGCAGTTGCAAAACGGGCTAGTAGGACTGTCACAATGATATTTATTACATTTAAAGTGACAAAAAGAACAATAAATATCAGTTTTTAGAAAGTCTGCTTCCAGCATATGTATTATTGGAGAAATAAAAACAAAGAATTGTGAATAGGTTTGAGATGCTAAGTGTTTGTAAGATCAATAAAGCAAAATTCACAATAGATAATCCACCAGTTGATACAATAGTGTTTCACTCCTGCTGCCTGCAGGTGGCTCCGTATTAGTGATGCTGTGACTTAGAGTGAGTCCCCTGGGTTTCTAATTTCACGACTTCTCTTGGATGCCACCCAAGAGAGGTAGAAATGCACCCTGCCCAGTGCCTGTGCCCAATTCCTACACATTTCTTTCCATGTCTTTGTGGTGACAGATAATATCCAGTCATGACCACATTCATCCCTTAATAACCACGCCTAGAGCCTTGTGGCACCTAAACTCTTATCGACAGGATCTATTTAGAGTACCTATGTTTATCATAGATCATAGCTGAGTCTGTTACCTTCTGCAACAATGCTACCCAGGAGAAAAGGAGATGCAAAATATTCGTGCCTTCCCAAAATGTCAGTTACCAGCAAGTACACATTGCATCTCCCTAATGACTTGGTTTGGTAAATGAGCAGAAAACATTACCTTGTTACTGAGACATATTAAATACTGGGAATCAAAGCCTGACCTTTTACGTTCCCTGTAAAAGAATTCCTAGGTGAGGGCCTCCTGCCCGGCGGCGTTTAAATGTATTTTGTTGTTGCTGATAATGACAAACAGCTTTCCTAGACTGCAACCAAAAAATCTCTTATTTCTTCTCCCCTCATCCACAAACTTCTTGAACAACTGCTCCCTTCGCTTTCTCATTTCCCTTTCTTCATTAAAAAAAAGTGAAATAAAAAGCAATTTATGTTGACTTCTAACCTCCACAAGGCATTGAAAGACTCTAACATCACCAGCAGTCTTCATACTGCGACATCCCCTGAGCACCTCTGAGTCATTATTTCATTGGATCTTAACACAGCCTTTAACCCCGATGACCCCCCCCCCCTTAGGATTTTTCTATGTTCATGGCATGCAGCAGCTTGGCACAGTGCTCTGTTCCCTGAGTCCTTTTCTGTGGTTGCTTTTTCTTTGTCTTACCTGCACATGCTCCTTCCTGTAATAAGTGATTGCCACAGTATCAAGTCTTGGGCTCTGTCTTGTCACTCCTCATGAATACCGACATGCATGCTCATGATTTCATTTTCAGGAGTTAGGTAATCTTATCCCAAGCTCAAACATTGAAATAGCTCATTTCCTACTTCGATATTTCCATTTGGAAATTTTATAGGCACTCTGTCTTAGTCATTTCTATTGTCACTAGGAAGTCTCAATGAGCTCTGTCCTGTCCACTTGTAAATCTTGTCTCTCACAAGCCATCCCAGGTATTTTCCCTTGTGAACAAGACCAGCGGCAACAGGACACCCATTTGATTCATCTGTGCGGGTCTCTAGCCTGTGCTTACGGCTCCATCCTGATTTTTGTGTCCACCAAATCATAGTCATCCTGTCTGCCTTCCCTGTGAACTTCGAGATTTAGCAGTAAATGAAGAGACAGAAGTTTTTCAGAGACCGCTTCACTAGCTCCGACAGTTGTGTCAGCTCATTCTCTCATACAAATGCACACCTGTAGATGCACATGCACACTCACCTGCTGGATCTTCTCTAAGTGTGTCTTGACTGCTAACACAGACTGTTATACTGTTGCTTCAGTATTTCTTGTGGGGCACAGGTCTGTGATCACATCACCAACATGTGCCACATGGGCAAAATTCTAATGTGAAAAATTTTCCATCGCCGTCTCCAAATACAACAGCATATCTGTGGCATTATGGTGTACATACATTGTACACATTTATGTGAGAATTTCAATATCATGTAATCATATAATTAATCCATAAAATCCATGAAAATATAAAAGTATGAAGAATAAAAGAATCACCTGAAAGCAGGGAAATCTGACCAGCTGAAGTCATTCCTTCAAAAGCATGATTACAGTATTTGTGTTTTTACCACCAGAAACATGCCCTATAAAGGCAAAGCCTTAAAGGCAAAGCCCTCTGTAAAATCCTTCACCCTAAAGGGTGGTCCATGTGTTTTCTAGTTCTTTTTATAAGCAGGAAGTATTTGCACAGATTGACAAAAAACAAAAATGAAGTAAGATAGAGCAGGGAAGAATAGCCATGAATAGCCAGGCTACTTCTTCCCTTTTACTAGGTAGCCCTCTGATTTCATTTCAGCAGAGTCTGAAACAAAGGGAAACTGCAGTAACAAAATTACCGGAAAATGATTATCACTGTGAAACACATCTTCATGGAGAGAAACTATTCCTGGTTCTCATCGTTTTCTTTTTCTCCCACTCAGGATTCACTGTACTGCACTGGTGTCCATGGTAACACCCACAGCTAATGAGTAGATTACCACAATGTCCTGCGACTGCCAATCACTGTTGTTTTGAAGCCAAGGCAAGTCTTCTAAGTTTCTAGTGGTTTCCCAGCCCTACCCCTCCCTGATAAACAAGAGCAGGCCCTTCATCATGAAGATACGGTACTGATCCATGTTTATCTGTGGCTGGGTCTATTTGGCCACACCAGAAAGTTTTATTAAGCTGATAACATTTGTCCATAAACAATTGGACAGACTGAAAAACCTCTCTGTTCTTTACATAATGAACAAGAAAATAGTAGGCTAACATATGTCAAATTATTCATGGAAGGCACCGTGCCTTGTGCACCATTTATAGGAGTCGTCCGCAATGTGTTTCAGTTGGCAAATCGTACTGAATGGGGGAAGACTGAAACTAGACAAGGGTGTCCACTCTTGGCACTCTGATTCCATATAGGTCTTAAAATTTTAGCTACAGTAATCAGGCAGGACAGAGACATAAACAATACAAATAGGAAACGAGGAAGTCACATTTCCTTTTGTACATATATTATGATTCTATATTTAAAGGTTCCACCAAAAAAGACTCATAGAGCTGATAAAAATTCAGAAAACTAGCAAAATGCAAAAATCAACAGTAAAAGATCAATATATCAGTTCAGAAAATTCAGAAAAATAATTCTATTTACACTAGTTTCAAAAACATAAAATAAAATACCTAGTGATGAATTTCTCTAAAGAAATACCTCTATTAAACAATAGAACACTGAAGGCAGAAATTGAAGCAAACACTAGAAGATAATAGGAACTCATGTGTTCATGAATAAACAGCATTAATATTGTTAAAATGGCCATATGGCCAAAAGCAACCTACAGATTCAATGCAATCCCACTGTTCACAAATTTGAAAAAAATCCCAACATTCATATGGAGACACAAAACACTCAGAATAGCCAAACAAATCCTGAGCAAAAAGACCAAGGCTGATGGCTTCATGGTACCTGATTTCTAATTATATTCAAAGCCATAAGTAACAAAAATAGTATGGAATTGGCATAAAATAGCTATGTAGACAATAGAATAGAACAGAAGGAAGAGAAGTAAACTCATACACATGTAGCCATCTGATTATGAACAAAGTGACCAAAAATACACACTGGAAAGAAGACAGCCTCTTTGATAAATGGTGCTGGAGAATCTGAATATTCTTAGGTAGAAAATTGAAATTAGCTTCCTATATCCCACCCTCTACTGAAATCAACTCATAATGGACCAAAGACCTTGGCAGAAGATCTGAAAGTTTGATTACTAGAAAAAGATATAGGAGAAAAGCTTGAAGCTATGGAGACAGCAAAGCCTCCTAAATGGGACTCTGGTAACACATGAAAGAATAACCAGGATCCACAAATCCAAGCAAAGTTTCTGTGCACCCAAGGAAACAATGATCAGAGTGAAGAGTCAGTCTGCAGCAGGGGAGAAAAATCTTTGTTAGCTCCCATCTGAGAGAGAATTAGTCTATATTACATGAAAAACTCAAAAACTTTAATATCAAGAAGACAAATAGCCCAGTCAATAAGTAGACAAATGAATTGAATAGACATTTTTCAAAAGAAGTAAATATGACCAATAAGTATATGAAAAACAAAAAGGTCACTGTTTCTAGCCATCAGGGAAATTAAAATCAAAATTACTTTGAGCCAGGCATGGTGGCCCAGCACTGTGGAGACTGAGGGAGGAGGATTACCACATGTTTGAGGCCAGCCTGCACTACACAGTGAATGACATTTCACCTAGTTAATGGCTGTCACCAAGAATAAAAAAAATGCAAATGCTGGTGTTATGGTTTGTGTCTGGATGCCCCGCCCAAACCTCATGCAGTTATGGAGACAGGCTTCTAGACTTCATGGTACAATGCTGGGATTATGGATGTAAGTGCTACACACACCCTAGGTTGAGTAACTTACATACCATATAATGGACAGAAAGAGTCTTCTTTTGTGCTCCTCCCTTCTTGCTCTTGCTGTTTTTGCTGTCTTCAGCCATCATGAATAGTTGCCCCTTGGCCAAATCACCCTGCCTTGGGGCCAGCCAAGTATGGACTGAAACCTCCACAAACTGTGAGTTAAATAAAACTTTCCTCCTTTAACTTTGAGTGTCAGTTATTTTGTCCCAGCAACGAGAAGCAAGTAATCAACACAGCTGGAAAGGATGTGGGGAGAAAAGAGTTTTTAGCACTGCTGGTTGGAATGTGAGTATAATCACCATAGAAGTCAGGAATTAGGTTCTGAAAAAAACTAAAAATATAACTACCATGTGATCCAGCTATACCACTCCTTGGTACATACTTGAAGGAATTAAAAGTCTATAAACTATTGGAACACCTACCTACCCATGTTTATCACTATACAATTCACAATAGCCAAGATATGGAACCTGTCTCTATGTCCATCTATGGTGAATGGATATAAAATTGCTGAAGGCCCATAATGCCTTCATTATTCTGTTTTGATTGGTTTTATACTATTTTGTGTTGTATGAATTCATTGTGTGTGAAGATATAGACAATTATTTAGAAGAAAACAAGAGACATTATGGTAGCCAATGTTGACCCCCTGTTGTCTTGCTTTGAAATCTATGTCACTTACATTGTTTTTTTCTGATATGCTTTGTTCTGTTTCATTATGGCTTGTTTTACCCTCTTTAAAATAAAAATGAAATGAAATTGCTGTACATATACACAATGGAATACTATTCTTCCATAAAGAAAAACAAAAGTATGTCATTCACAGAAAAGGTGATGGAACCGGAGATGACCACGTTAAGTGAAATAATCCACACTCAGGAAGACAAACACTGCACACTTTCCCTTATATGTGGAATCTAAAAAGGAACATCTACCCCAAAGCCAAAGTATTGTTAGAGAAGAGAAAAGCAATAGGAAGAGTGCAGCGGAGGATAAGGGAGGGTAATAGGAGGGTGGATATGATCGTATGAGCAAAATATGTTATAGGAATTCGTGAGAATACCACACTGAAACCTAGAACATTAGAAAAATAAGTATTCAAAGGCAAAATAACTATAAAACACTAAGTTCATTTCATTAGAAGGCTATATTAAAAGTGGCAAACAAGAATAAAACGTAACTTAAGAAAATGCATGCTAAATTATGTGCTAATCAAAACTACAGTGAATGTTTAAATTTGAAAAAGGATTACAGTGAAAGACACCTTCGTACCCTTCCCCTCACTTGTAGCACTTACCCTATCACTCTGCCATCTTGCTAAAGCAGTTCTGGAAATCCTTTTTCAGAGTATCTTAACTAGGTGTGATCAAAACCATAGTGAATGCTGCTGCCAGCGTAATCAAATGGAAAGGCAGACATAAAAAAGCCATGGTGAGATGTCACCCACCTTATTCTTTAGACCTGGCACAGTGAAGATTCTGGCTCTTCCTCACAGCCAGAATGACTGTGAAAAGCAAGCAGTTTCAATCAGTTCAGGACATGGAGGCAGCCACAACCATAAACTAAAGGCAGTCAGGGAAGAGGACTTCCAGGATGGCCTCAGGAGGTGCCAAGAATTGTGGAATACGTGTGTTCAAAGAAAGAGAAAATATTTTGAAGGGGATTCATGGGGTCACATAGTGTTTTTTTTAAATTGAGTGATCATTGTATTTTTTTTAATCACACTTCCTGTGTCTCCCCCTGAATAAAGACTCCTTTTGTTATTGGTGGCATCAGGAGAAAGTCAGGAATTGTGAGAGCAAAGTCTTCCACACATACTTTCTTATGAGATCCACCTAGTCACTTGTGACCAGCCTTCCATTACAATACAGGTGGGGAACAGAAGGGTAGGTGATGGGGAAGGACAGGTGGACAGGATACTTCAACCATAGCGCACCATGTGTGGTAAGAGTTATTTGGCAATTTTTTTTTTTTTTTTGTACTGGGGATTGAACTCATGACCTTGCACTTGCCAGGCAGGTGCTTAAGCCACTGAGCTAAATCCCCAGCCCCTATTTTGCAAATTTTTAAAATAAAATATAAATCTATTTCTCACTATTGTCATCATTGAACACAACAACAAGGAAACAATAACCCTTTGCTAGAGTCTGGTCATTTAAATTTTTGTCCTGTGAAAATGTAGTCTGGCTAACAACTGGATTCATATGTTATGGCTTTTTCCTAAGAGTTTACAGTTCAAAATCTACATTTCTAAAGAAGTCAGCGTTCTTCATGTTCATTCAAATCCTCTAAGTTCATTTTTTTAAGGTTGTCATCAGAAATCAGCACAAGCTGCGAGGCGTAAAGCAGCCTTGTTCCTGTACAGAGCTGGAGGGAGCAGTGTAAAAGGAAAGCCCTGGAGGGTCCACCCTGCCCCTCCTCACTTTTTCTGACAAACCTCCTTTCCTGGAGGTCAGTGATTCCCATCCACAGCTCTCATCTCTGTTCTGAGGTAGCTCTCTGCCCTTCGGGTCCTCACACAGCATTGTCCTTTCTGTTGCAGCTCTTCTCCTCAGAGCCCAGCCTGATGCCATTTCTGCTGAGGTAGTTGATTAGGTCTTAAATTGTGTACTTAATCTCTTCCCCTGAATATACAGACTCCCCTGGCCCTGTGACCAGAAAGCTATCTGTACAGACAAAATTTGCAAACATAGTCCTGGTTCCTTTGAACTTAGCCATTCCTGTCTCAATTTATCTCTTTCCAACTGAATTTTACTATAAACAAAGCCACATCCTTCACACTTTTCTTGTAAATGTCTTCAGCTATACATTATGAGTTCATCACTTAAAGTTTTCTTTTCTACCCAACAGCAGAAAGCAATTTAGCAAAAAATATCCAGCACTTTACACTTAGGGATATCTTTGTTTCCAATAAAAATTTCTCTTTTCCCTCTGAGACCTCCTCCCCCAAAGCAGCTTTGATATTTATATCTCTACCAAGGCTAAGTGTTCTTGTCATGTACAATGCACCATGTGCCCATTACCCAATTCCAAAGCTGTTCACATGATTTACTAGAGTAGTGCTACACTCTTGGTACTAAAATTTGCTTTACTTTCCTAAGATCAACATAACAACAAACTACAACAGAAATGTCTTCTCCCATAAATCTGGGCAACAGAGGTTCTGAATCAGGTGTCTTTGGCATTGGTTCCTCCTGGAGTTTCTGAGGAGAACCATTCCATACCTCCCAGCCTCTGGAGGGTGTTGGAATCCCATGTTGTCTTCTGGCTGCCAGCTCCCTCAGGCCACTCTCTGCTTCCTGCTGTGCACTGTGTGTGTCCAGTGGACCTGAGTCTGTGTGCTGTGCTCCCTTGTGATAAGAGTTAGGGCACATTTCAATCTAGAAAGACCTCATCTCAACTCAAATACATCTGCCAAGACCCCCGTTTCAAATAAAACCTCATTAATGGAGCTTAGACTTGTCAATCATTTTGTGGGGACAAATTCAACACATACTATATAGAAATTTTATCTCATTTGTTAGATTCCTCACTATTCAGTCTTTGCTTCATTGTTCTACCTTTAAAAACAGACACCCTGGCTTTATAATGACCCGATTGTGAGCCCTCGGATACCAAGATTGGATTTTGTTCTTTTTTGTATCCACCAGCGTACTTGTACCATTACTTCATACAAAACAGAAAAATCAATACATGTGTCAAAATGTATGAAAGTAAATTAATTTGAATGTTGGTTTTCTATCTAAGAAAAGATGACCCAATCTGAAAATGTCACGCTGTCTTATAAAAGACGATGCATCTCAAGCAGGGGGTTCTATCTCTAACAAAACCCATGCTTCTAAAATTAATAAATAATGAGAACAATTGACATTATGAGAAAGCTGGTTCTTGTAATACTAAGCTTCTGAGGTATTTTTGTTACCTTATACAAATAACATGACAGTAAAATAATATCATGCTTAAATAATATTACTTAACCATTTGCATTCATTGCATTAATTGAACATGTGCTCTAATCCAGGCACATGCTTGTCAGCCCTAACATTGCCAATCTAGAAAACTCAGTGAGTTGAAATAGCATGGTGAAGATGAAGGTAGAAATAGTCATAGTCCAGATATACTTCTGGGGAATGAAGCAACAGCGCTTGCCAAGGAATGGAGAGGAAATACAGTAGTGAGAACTTCAGGATGTATTTGAAATAATGAATTTACATTCAGAAAAGAAAGAAAATACACACAGAGAGAGAGAGAGAGGGAGAGAGAGAGAGAGAGATGGTAGTCCTCCCAGATGTTAAAACATCAAAATACTAACTTAAAAACTGGAATCTGGCCCAAAAGTTGACAGAACAATGAATGAACACAATACAAGAGCTAGCGGTTGACCCAAGCAAGCAGGGAATTTGAATATCTGATAAACTTGTAATTTCAAATCGCTACAGGAAACTCATTATTGGTAATAAATAGCAATTAGAAAGCATAAAATTCAATTCACACTTTATACCATTTACCAAAATAAGTTTCAAATGAAACATGAATGAATAAACATTTAAAAGTTTTTAGTTCTAGGGGAAAATCAATAAATTTTTCAGTAATGGTAGTAAAAAATCTTCCTAAACATGATTCACAATCCAGAAGCAAAAACAAGGCATTAATAAAATTGTATAAATAATACAATTATCAAAACATCTGAGAAAATAAAAATATATATGTAGTTTACATCACAGGATAAAAACTAAATCTCTGGTAGAAAAGTGGGCAAAATTTAAAAAATAGTTCACTAAGAAATGAGCATCTATTATACATTTGTTTGAATGATCTCAAATGATTTTTTTTTTTTTGAGACAGGGTCTTGCTATGCAATTCAGGCTGGATTTGCGCTCACTTTGTAACCCAGGCTGGTCCCAAACTCCAAATGATCCTCTTGCCTCAGCCTCCTGAGTGCTAGGATTACAGGCGTGCATCACTATACCCGGTTTACTATCACTTTTGAAAATACTAACATGGAGTTTTTTTTTAATCCAGGTTTGATATTGTAACTGAAAATGCTGACTTGTAACGCAGTACTCATTTGTGTAACACCGTGACAGTTCCTTTATTTTTTGGGGGGTTTACAGTTAAAGATTTCCACAAATAACTACTTAGCTATTGATCTTAGTCTTAAACCAAGATAGCTACTTCATGGCTCTATTAATAGGTTATTTACAATGACATGCTCTACTTACAATGACACAGTAATGACAGCACTCACAACTCTGAGATAACACTCTAAGGGATAATTATTAATTTGCATTAATCCTTTGATGCATTGCCCTTCCTCTTTCTGATGACCTCTCTTGCTTCCCAAAAGGAAGCATTGACATGGATAGTGTCTAAGTATCAACTTTGTAAGTCAAGTCATTGAAGAGTGTCCTGCAATGTGGAAGACACATAAGGACTTGACTATCAAATGATTATTTCTGGAAGACACTATTATGGGAGGGGACCCTTGTGTTATATTCAGGCATAAGTTATTACAGAACTGCTCTAAAAGATCCGGGGCCCTTTCACTTATGAGTTACTTGTTGGACAGTCAGATTCCCCTATGCGACATGGTTAATGCTTGTTAAATGCTTGTGCGTGACTGAAGCCTAGAAAGAAACTCTTGTCCTGTGTGTCCTCCAGGATCACAGTCACAAAACTAACAACACAGACTTGTGTGTTAAGGAGAGCACTCTCCCTGGTACTGGGCAGCTGAGTGTCTTGTTTAAATAAAACCAAGGGGACCAAGAGATGGAGGACATGAGCAGGGAGAGGACATTAAAATATCTAGGATGTGTTATGTCCGTGTTCCAGCTCCCTATGATAAATGCAAACATTACATACTGCCAAGATGCACTGATAAAAATAACATTTAAGAAAAACAAAAGCAACATCTGTTAGGCATTTTTTTTTTTTCTGACAGGAAATAGGAAGATGTTTAAGAAAGGCACAACTGCTAGGAACCAGGATGAGCAACAGACCCGGTGTTAGTGAGTTAATCCAGCTCCCTACATAGTTCGATTCCTGGCTGTGCGTTTAAATCATCCCAGAGGCAACTTTTTGCCAAGGAGAGCAGCAGGATCACATAAAAAATTTAAATCAGAGATATGTAACACAAATTATGCAGAATTAAAAATATAGAAATGACAGAATATTGTGAATAACTTCATTTTTTAAGAAGGCAGCATGATAAAATTAATATTTGTGGGTCTCATGTAGCTTGAAATGTCGTGGCCAGTACTGTCAATATTGGGTCAACAGACAGGTTGCATTTTGCAAAAGTGATTGCCCAATTGACAGCTCCGTTTAGGGAGCTTTGCTCTCAGGCAAGCCCGGCTATATGTCCTGAGGACATGTTAAATACTAACTTTGGGTCACCTGCCATACTGACTTCTCACAAAACTTATATTAGAATCTATGTTTTGAAAAACCAAGAAGCAGTGTGTGTATGAGCCAATGGCCAACGATGAATATATTCATTATATATCATAAAGTTATACTAATAAAAATGTCTCCAAAAAACAGAAATATAAAGATAATGTTTTTAAATATGGTAGAATAAATGGCCTTCAGACAATTTCATACCTATGTTGCAGTTGTTTGAAGAAGTGTATTGTTTGGTTATGAAGCGTGAAGTTATGGCCATTATATACTTCATACCCTATTCTTATCAATGGATAGCACATTCTTACCATCTTAGATTATTACAGCTTTCTGACCTCTATTAAAAAAGGTTTTGACAATTTGCCTGAATTATGTGTTTATCATACTGCTTAGAAAACAACTCCATTTTGACTTAAAGAATATCTGTCCCTCTTTAAGAAAGGGTAAGAAAATAATTCCTTAATATCTACAAAAATCGTTGAAACAGCTGTTTAAAAATCACATACTGCATTATACTGTTTAAATGGCTCTAAATGTTTATCACAGCTTTAGTGTTTTTAGATAAATATATGACACAATATTAACACAGTTAAGCTAATGTTTTTCCCAAAAGTGGGCCACACATTACTGATGGAACAGAGTATTCCTAAATAGCACAGAAATCAACATTGCCAGGCTAATCTATTAGCATGTGCACTAGCTGGCCACCGAAAATGGTCTGCAGCGAACTGTTTCTGTTTTGGAGTCTTCATGTACGCTTCTGTCTCCCTGAACGCACTGCAAGGGTGTGACTCGCTTTAGCCAAAGGCTGTGGCAGAAGTGATGTTCTGTTTCAAGATCTATGAAAAGCTCAACCCCCTTCCTCTTCCTGTGAATCAGGGAACTCTGAGCCCCCGATGGAACATTCTGTCTTTCCTGATGCAGAGAATTTGTGGAGACCACGTAGATAGAGAGAAAGATCCAGCCACCCAAGGGTCACTCGGCCTGAGCTGAGTGTTCCAACAATCCCACTCGGGCTCCAGTCACACAAGAAAGCCATCTTGCAGAAGCCGACTTGGCAGCGCCCAACTGCAGTGATAAGAGAGAGGCAGAGAGACGGGGGCTCACCCAACTCTGGAAGCATGAGAAGCAGCAAATTTTTTTTTTTGCATTTATAAAAGATTACACTCAAGATGTTTATTTCACTGCCGTACATAATCAGAACTGGAACCAGCACCAAAAGTGAGTACCCTCATGGTACACAGAGTGGTACCGCATCTGTCAGCAAGTGTCACATTGAGAAGGGAAGGTCTGAGGTTGTTGATGATGGAGCTGGGAAGATAGAGGGGAGGCGGGGGAAGCGGGCCTGAGGTTAGATCATGACAGAAGGGTGATTCTTCACCTGACATCGTGAAGAAGAGAGAAAGGTCTCCTCCAAAGGGACCTGGGGTTTCAGCTTGAGATTTAGAGGAAGAGAGCTAAAAATGCCAGACATGCTTGGGCCACCTTCGATAAAGTACAAGAGGTCTGAGATAAACCATGGAAGCAGCGGTTTAGTTTTCCACCAAAAATCTGAGAGAATATGATGAATTTAGGACTTGCTAGGTTTTTAAATTTCTTGGGGGAAAAAGCCTCAAAATAGTAATAGCTTGTGTGTGCGTGTGTGTGCGTGCGTGTGTGCGTGTGTGTGTTTGTGTGTGAATTGCATGTTCACAGTGCCACGCACTCTCAGGAGAAAAACCTAGGTTGCGTCCGTTCACCCCAAGTCAACAATCAGAATGGCTTACAGCAAGGTTTGCAGACCGCCTCACATTCAGAAGGCTTCTATGAACATGGGCACCAATTCATTACAGACCCTCTCCCAGGAGTCATAGGGTGTCTAAGAGGGCATCAAAGAATATTCTAATGATATTTCAAGGCAAGCTAATCCCTGACACAAAGTAGAGAGGGATCAGGATCAGTATTGAAGAATTTGTGCTTTGGACAGCTGCATAATGAAGTGAATTATAATTTAATGCATGAATGGCTTTAACTGTTCATTTATAATCTATACTAGCTCAGACTAAGGCAGAGTCCAGGAAGAAAGAATATTTCCTGGGCCCTGTACATCCAAGAAGAGAACCCAGAAATCTTAACCTGTACACATAGGCCATTTTTTTCCAGAAAATGAAGAATCAACTCAAAGTATCAAAGCCTAGAGTTCAACAGAAAGAGCTAAGGCATTGGGAGGATAATGCTCTGAAACAGAACTGAGCCTTGCTGCACCACAGCCAGGCCAATGGGCAACCTGTGTCTATCTGGATTTAAAAACTGCTGTGGGCCACTTGTATGCCATCCCAGCACCCTTTTGAATAAAACTGTCTGTTGCAGGTGCCCTATTTCCATGTCACCTCCGTCACATAGTGCCAATTTACTTTTGTTTTAAAATGAAAAAAGAACAAAAATCATGATACAGAATTTCAAAACAAAATAATATGAGATTAACAGTGGTTAATATATTGCATATTGTTATCTTCAAAGTAGTTGTCCAGATTCAAGAGCTAGGCATAAAACATGACTGAACAATCAAACAATGAAAGCACAAAGTGTTCTTTGGCAGAGATTAGTAGTATAATTATCCAGCAATTCTTGATCTAAGCCTTCAAACAGCCTGGCACTGTCTGATATGGCAAATTTGTGAGTGCTAACCCACCCTGAGTGTTCACATAAGATGTCCAACTACCCCAGTGGAGAGAACCATGTAGGGAGACTGAATGAGCTGACCCAGTGGAGAGGAGGAGACCCCAAATCTTCACGGAATGGGGAGGGGATTCAACCACCTCATTGCCAGTGGTGATGCCTTCTGTATTAGGTGCCTTCCAGACACCAGGGAAGACACCTAGAATCTTCCAGCCCCACCCATCTCTCATGGTGGCTTCATAAATCCTTTCACTAGGAAGATCAGCTGTTCTGGCCCCTTGGGTTGCACCCTATAGGGTTCTGAAAGTCATAGAATGGTGGTTGTTTTCAGAGTTGCTTTTGATAGAGCAATAAAGCAAATGCAACTATCACACGACAGCTGTGACCCTCCAGTAGGGCTGCTGTGGAGGAAACACCCATCATCAATCCACCCACCCTGTGGGCTCACCCTCAAACCGCAGATCTACCCACTCACACTTCAGTCCAGCATATTGAGGCAGCTGTGTTTCAGGAGGAAAAATATGAATAATGTGGGTTTCTACTGATTATTATTAAACACTGAATTCACAACCACATGAAAGCATTGCTTTTTCATTGGTACTTTAGATGATTACTTCTAATGAGGGATGATGGTATTAGTAATCCCAGCACTCTGGGATCGCAGGATAATTGTAGCTGTTACCCCAGCCTGAGAAACTTAGCAACTTACTGAGACCCTGTCTCAAAATGAAGAATATATAAAAAGTGAGAGTTGATGTAGTTCAGTGTAAAGGCCCCAGGTTCAATCATCAATACTGAGGAAAAAAAATCATATGTAGTGACTTAGTCATTGATTATTTTTAAAAATATTAATTACACAAAATTATTAATGAAGATCAGATCTGCCATTGGTAGTTCTTTGTTTTCTTTTTGTGCTCTATTGTCTATTAATTCCATCATGACTGAGGGATTTAAAAGAGAAATTTTAAAGCATAAAGTCAAAAGAGAATGATAGGAATATGCTTAATTCAGTCACGTCTTTGAAGAGTTACTAAACAAACAGGCTACTTAGTATTTTGCAAATATCATCTACAAAGAAAAATGACATATCATTAAAATATATAGCAATAGTTTGAAATTCCTGTTTTTATGAACTGCCAATGAAATTTTTTATTCTGTCTCCTCCTGCCTGTGGCTTACAAATCCTGTCTGCCCTTCTCAGTCTGTCCGTGGTACTGAATCACATTGGTGACATTCACTTTAGACGCCTACCATCATCAGATGCTGTGGTGGAGGGAAAAAAATGAAAGGACTTGTGCACTGGCTCCTAGAAACGTCCACAAGGAAGTGGCCAGTGTCACTCCACACACTACCGTGAGCCACGAGATTTTGTTTCAAGAAAAGTGAGGGCCACCATGGGAAGGAACACTAAGGTCAAACTGTGAGATTCTTGACAATACCATGGTTTCCCTAAATGTCAAGTTAGCCTTACAAACAAACAAAAAAATGCAACTGTGACATACTTAGAAATATATGCATATCCATTTGCTCAGATAAAGTTGAAGTATTTTTGTGACCTAAACTAATTTTTTTGATGAGTTAGCCAGAAACCATTTGGATTTTTATAAAAAGGCACTTGAAAATTTTGAAAATTTTCCTTATAAACATGACCAGTCAGAAAGCACTAGTGAGCAGATAAGAGATCTTTAGCAAACATAGACAAAGGTGCCATGATTCCCAAAAATTCATCCTCAATGTCCTATTGCACCAGAAACAAATAGTTATTTCCTTTCCTGACTCCATACCCAAGATTGTGATTCTGTACTGAACACAAAAACTTTAAAAAGAAAAACTTATTCAGGTATCACATCTTGACTTCCTGCTAGGCCAAATGTAACTTTATCATTTACTAATCAAAAACATTATAATTTTTCTCATTGAGTAATATGATTTTAGGAATGCAATTTTGCAAAGTGATTATGTTTAGCATTACTTGTACATTCTTTAGCATAAAAACTTCATTTTAATTATACTTATATTTATAGTTACTTCTTATTTATGTCTAGTGAGATATTTTTAAATGCATAGCAGGATAAAAGTTGTTTTGAATACATGCGTGCTAATAAAAGTTAACAAAATACATAGCAAACACATAAATAGGACATAGACACAACTAAAATTGTTCAAGGGTGATGCAAATACTGATATTGGGAAAGCAGACTGTAATGAATGGATTATAAATGATTATGGTGAATTTAAAAAGAAAACAAGAGCTTAACAGCATTGTCAGTGGAAAGTTGTTATGCTCCCATCATTAAGACTTTGAAGCATAAACAAATTTTTGAAGTGTTGACTTATAAAGTTCTATTTCTTTTCTTTTTGTTTTTAACTGTGTATCATGATCTTATAGGAATGCTCAAAATGGTACTCAAAGTAGAAGTCAGAAAAAAAAAAGATCTTACAAAGACTAAATAAAAGGTAAAAACTTTCTTTTCTATGAACAAAAGAAACTAGCAGTATAAATGAAACAAACTAGAATCTATCTTAAAATATTTTCAAGGTAACAGAAGTATATTACTATAAAATGATTTGCCTAAAATTATTTGCACATGTGCTTAGTTATGCACCCCCTGGGGAGAGAGTAGTGGGCCTTGTACCAGCACGTCATACAATTGAATATCTTTATGGCAAAATGTTTGTTGGTATCTAAATAAGTAAAGCATTACCAGTCAATGCTAAATTACTACATTTTCTGTCACCCTAAAATACTTTTGGAGGGTATATAAGAAAAGTAAGCATTTCATTCCAAATAATTTACTGCCAAGAAAGTTTTCTCTTAGACACAGCCAGCCTTAAAACAAGAGGCAACCCCTCATTTGAACATATTTTAAAGATATCGAAAAGTCCTCTAGCTTCCAAGAAATTACAGTGAAAGTTTTGCTTCTTTTGGTTTATCATATGGAAGCTTATGTAAACCTAAATAATCCTAAGAAGAAAATACTCTAACCAACTGAGTGTTATTGGTAATGGTCCGTCATTTGTATCTTTGTATTACTTGTAATTTATTAGCATAAATCAGGCTGTAAGGAAAGGGTATGATTTAAAGTGTCAGCTGAATATTGGAAAGAAAAGCAAAGCTATGAGAATGTGAAAAATGTGGTTAAGAGGCAAATTTGAAAAAGTTTGCAATTCTACCTACATGTAGCCCTAACAGAATCTAAAATCAGTTTCGGGCGCCATGCCACCAATACCTGGAAGACATCTGAAGACTCAAATCTGGAACCACAAAACGGTGCAATCCAATGCACCATGTTTCTGAAGTGCACTGTTGGCATTGCCATCTTGCAGGAGTAGAGTTTATTTTCATCTTCCCAGGGTCCAGAAGGACTTTCTTTGTCTAATCTACCTTCCCTAGTGAGTAGTTTATACCCCACCCCTCTGACCTCCCTCTCAAATCTAGAATCCCTAACCCTCACCCAAAGATCCATTTCCAGTATCAGACACGATTGAGGCCCATCCTTACACACAGAATCCTAGTCAACACTACAATCTAAAGATCCACTTATTCAAGGGAAGAAAAGTATTTGCTGGGCTGCAGTCCCGCCAGCTCGCCATTGTAACCACTGACCTGGCGTTCGGGGAAAGGCCTCCAGGAGGAGGGACAACAAGCTGTCCCACCGCTACAGGAATTTCTTTTCAAGTTAAAGGATGAAAATAACAAAAGAAATAGACAAACTATAGGGCACATGCAAATGCCGGCCTAAATAAAATGAAGTATACAATTTGTGTAGACATAATATGGATAAAATTGTGAAAATAATGACTGCTATTAAAGGTCTGAGCTTTGGGTAACAATTGTAGAACTGGAAGGATATATCAAGTCCAGTCCTGTTATTCTGCAAATGGAAATTGCCATTTATTCCATATTCTGCCCCAAAATGGGAAATGAAGCTATTTTTATTCACTCAAAATCTGAAGAAGGCTATACAAAAAACATGACTCAGGAGAGAAAAAAGAATAAATTGGATGTTTGCACAATTAAAATTTTTATTCCACCAAATATGTTTAAAATATTTTAAAAATATTTTTATTTTAACCACAGACTAGGAGAATATATCTGTAAAAACATGCCTGATAGAATATTTATATCCCAAATATACAGAGACCTTTTAAAATTCAACAATAGTAAAGCAGAAAAAGTCAACACATTTAAACAAAAATCTAAAAAGACACTTTACCAGAAAAAGTGTATGGATGTCAAATTCATAATTAGATGGGCTCTCTGGGTCATTTTCAGTAAGTAAACATTCACTAACACAAGCCAGCACCATAGCACACATAATAGAATGGTTAAATAAAATAAAATATATTGACAAGGCCAGGTACTGGTAAAGATAGAGAATAATCAATGCTCTTATTCATGGCGATGAGAATGTAGAGTTCCAACCACTTTGGAAGACGAATTAGCAATTTCATACAAAGCTAAACAGAATTTCACCAAACAATTCAGCAGCCATGTTCCTTGGCATCTATCCAACTGATTTTAAATTTATACCCATGAATTAACAGCTGCATGCCAATATATTTAGAAGTTTTTTCTTCTCATAACCACCAAATCTGGCAGTAACCAACATGTGTTTCAATAGATGAATGTGTGCAGACTGTGGTATAGCCATATAGCAGAATCCTCCTCAGAAATAAGAGGAATGCAGCAGCCACATGAAGACATGGCTGAACTATGCAAACATATTGCCAAGTAAAAGCAGTCACCCTGAAAAAGACCACGGCTCTGTGTCTGTCTAGAGAAAGAATGACTATAGAGATGATGTACAAATCTGTGATTTCCAGGCCTACTGGGAGATTAAAAGACAGCAGTAACAGAATATGTAGCTGTGGCACGAAGATGATTTTGGGGTGACAAAACTATTCTTTATGATACTTAATCACAGACATGTGCCACTGGGCATTTGTCAAAACTCACAGAAAATGGAGCAAACACAGAATGAGGATTAAGGTATTCAAACTTTAAAGAATTCTTTAGGGCATTGGGTGATGTTGGAAGGGATGTGGGATGTGGCAAGAGAATCTAATTTTATTCCAAACATATGATTCAGCCTCACAGAAGAGAGCAATGGTAGGAAATGTTGACCTAAGTCATTTTTCAAATGAGCAGAGTCTATGAGGCAAAAGAAGAAGGTACTGCATATAAGCACTGTATTCTAGCTGCTAAGGTGATTTCTCTTGGGCATGCAGGAAAAAAATTCTGACACCACCATAGAAGAAAACAAATTGAATGATTAAGTAAGTGGATGTCAGATGATAGGAGTGAGATTTCTCACAGGCAAAGTAGTAGACTGGAGAATATCCAAGTGGTAGTAGATTAAAGTTGGAGGCATTAGTATTAGCTCATGTTTACTCTACTATAGATATAAATAGGTATATATAGATATGAACACATTTTAATTTGCTTAGATTATGACCTCTAATACCATTCACAGATTAAAAAATGACCAGCAATAACAACAACAACAAAAGCTACAGCTCTTGGGAGAAATAGCTGATTCTGAGACTGCAGTCAGAAATGTATAAGATGAGCATCATGCATTTGGCAGTATTGGAAAGTAAGGAAGCACTCAAAGAACAAAACAAAACAAAACAAAAGTCTCCACAAAGTGCACTGAAAGGCTCCTGTTAAAGTAAGACAGGAACTGGAGCCATATAAACAACACACTAAGTAAAGTAGGATTGGGCAGTGTCCCTAGGAATGCATACTGATAAAAACCAATGATTATATGAATCAACAACTAGGCACAAAGAGATAATTCTGCTGCACACAAAACCACCAAGTAATTTATGCAGATACACTGTCCTCAGCATGATAGAGCATGAAGCCTGCACTGCTGAATTGCAACATTCCAGGAACTCGTACAACAGCAAAAGGAGTAATTTTCAGTGGAAAAATCTGACCCACACGGTCTCAGCCAGATGATCAAGGATTACATACAGTGACAAGTAGTTTTGATAGTCTGCATTCCTGATGAGAAGCAATGAGAATGTCATATTATCACTAGGACATTTCCTCTCTGAAAAAGAAACAGCCTCATTCTAATAATGTGCATGTCATCAAATTCCAGCAGGAGTGTCCTGCAATCTACCTTACCTCCAATGCTCAAAACTTTCAGAGTCATCAAAGTAAAGAACAATCTGAGAAACTTTTATCACCAAGAAAGGTCTAAGGAAACATGACAACCAAGGATTTAATGTCATCTCTGGAATAAAAGAAGGGCAATAGGTTCAAAGCAAGGATATATGTGTGCAGAACAGACATCAGTTAATAACAATAATATTTCAATATTATTTGATTGGTTGAGACTAAAATATCATGTGAATGCAAGTTAGTAACAGAGGAAACTGGGTTTGAGTACTTTGGAATGCAATGTGCTGTTTGTTGTCATTTTTTGTTACTCTAAAATTATTCCAAAATTGAAAGTTTATATAGAAATAAATCCAGGAAGACTTTTAAAGTAGATAATTACATGAACACTTCTCTCGATAGCCTGCTGGCTGAGAGTAAGGAAATGCCACTGGCATTTTTCACTTCTACCAAACAAAGGCAAGTGGCTGTGTTTGTAGTAGTTTCCTGCTTATTCAACAAAGAAAATCTGTCCTTAAGAATCCAAACTTTTTGGGCTGGGTATATAGGTGTTGAGTTTGATTCCTGGTAAAAGGAAGGAAGGAAGGAAGGAAGGAAGGAAGGAAGGAAGGAAGGAAGGAAGGAAGGAAGGAAAGAAAGAAGAAACTGAACTTTTCAACAAACATATCTGACCATTATTCATATTTGTGAAACATTAGAAACATTTTAACTGTCCAAAATTGGGGAGACCCACTGATGAATGCAGAAAACAACAAATATGTTTATAAAGAACTTCAGATTATGTGGGAAATTATACGAGAAAATATTTATGAAAGGACTTATTGGAAAGGCAGACTCTAGACTCTTCACATGGTATATGATTGAAATGCAGGCATACTATGACTTATTGACCTTCACTTTGTTGGATGCCCCAGAGATGGTACTTTGAATAAACTGAAGGTCTGAGGCCTCCCTGCCTTGAACAAGTCTGCTAATTCTCACAATATGCCAAACTTTTCAGTATTCTTTTATGCCATGGTGACTTTTTAGAGAGGGTCTTTGATGTTCCTCATAACTGTTCAGGAATGCCATGGATCCCACCCATATAAGTCAGAAAACTAAAGGCATGAATGCGGGGTATGTTCTGACTGCTTCACGAGCTAACTGTCTCCCCATCTCTCTTCTCCTTGGCCTCCAGTTCCCTGAGACACAACAATATAAACCTACAACAGCCCCCAAGTGTTTGAAGGAGAGAAGAGTTGCACAGTCACTCATTTTAAATCACAAACGAGAAATGATTAACTTTAGCACAGAGGCACGTGAAAGCTGAGATAGGCAGAAACCAAGGCCTCCTGTACCAAATGGCTAGTCAAGTTAGGAAGGCAAAGGAAAAGTTCTCAGAGGAAATGGAAAGGGTTACTCCAAAGGACCCATGAATAAACAGGCTTCTTGCCAATGTGGAAAAGGTTTTAGCAGTATGGGTGCGAGCTCAATCCAGCCACGAAATTCCCTTATACCAGAGTCTCAGCAAGCCTTACACGCTTCCTATTCTCTGAAGGTGGAATGAGCTGAGAAAGCTGGAGAAGAAAAGTTTGAAGTCACCAGAGGTTGGTTCTTGAGCTTCAAGGAAAGAAGCTGTTCCCCAACATAAAACTGCAAAGGGAAGCAGCAAGGGCTGATGTAGAAGCTACAGCAGGGTATTCAGAAGATGGAGCTTAGCATCTCGATGAAGATTTTCAACATAGACAAAATGGTCATCATATGGGAAGAAGAGGCAATCTGGGGCTTCCATGACCATGGTTGACCTCAAACTTCACTTTTTAGGGAATAATGCTGCTGATGACTTTAGGTTGAAACCAGGCCCATTAACTGGTCCAAAAGCCTAATGTCCTGGAGAAATACTCTAAATCTGCTCCTCCTGTGCTCTACAAATGCAACAACAAAGCCTGGCTGAGAGCACATCTGTTTACAATACGGTTCATTGAATATTTTAAGCCCATTGTTGAAACCTACTTTTCAGGAAAAAAGATTCCTTTCCAAATAGTACTGCCCATTGAAAATCCACCTGGCTATCCCAGAGCTCTATGGAAATATAAAAGATCGATGCTTTAATACCTGCTATTGCAACATCCATTATGCAACCCTAGGATCTGGGAGCAATTTCAAGTCTTAAGATTTAGGAAACACATTTTGTAAAGCTCTTATTACCATAGATGGCCATTCTTGTGCAAGAGGGGAAGTAAATTCAAAACCTTCTGGAAAAGATTCTCCATTCCATGTATCATTAAGAACATTTGTGATTAATGGGGGAAGTCAAAGTATCAACAGTAAGAGGAGTTTGGATGCAGTGGGTTCCAACTCTAATAAGTGATACCGAAGAAATCAGGTCTTTTGTGGAAGAAGAAACTACAGATGTGTTGGAAAGAGGAAGAGAATTAGACTCAGAAGTGGAGCCTGAAGTTGTGACTGAATTGTTACACTCTCACAATATAATTTCAATGCATGAGAAGTTTTTTCTTGTGGATGAGACAAGAAAATGATCATTTGAGATGGACTCTACTGTTGAATATGCTGTGAACATGGTTGAAAAGACAACAAAGGCTTTAGAATATTTCACAAACTTAGCCCATAAAGCCACAGCTGGCATGGAGGATTGGCCCCCATGTTGAAAGGTGTTCCTCTGTGGGTAAAATGCTGCCAAATTGCACTGTGTGGTACAGAGAAATCGTCTATGGAAGGATGAATTAGTCAGCCTTGTGGGACAGTACTTCATGACATACAGAATATAACGGAGTAGAGGTTTAATTGGGCTTACACTTTCCAGAGATTTAGTTCACTGTTGGCTGGATGCAAGGCAGGAATATCGTGGTGGAACCAGGAGAGCAGAGCTGCTTACTCGTGAGATCATGAAGCAGAGCAAGAGGAAGGAGTGAGGGAACAGATAGAGACCCAAGGCCACTCCTCCGTGGCCCACACAGACACACCCAGAAGGGTGCTATACCAATCACTTGGGGAGAGTCCAAACTAAATCCAGTTGACACTCCACCCTAACCACTTTATCCCACCTCTTGGCCACTTGTAACCCAAACCACTTTCTTAAACCATACTTAATTTCCTAATAAACACAAAAGCAATTTTATAATTCTTCCTACCATAATACAACTATCCTGCCTGTAATGGTTTGTGTCTAGATTCTCCACCCCAAAGACTCATACAGTTATGAAGAGCAGGCTTTTTAAAGGTGTCTGAGTCTAGAGCTTGTGACTGACTCATAATCTATTCCTGGGGTTAAGGCTGTGAGTAGAGTCCCTGCTCTAAGGTAGGTAGCCTGCATGTACTATAAGGGACAGTCTTCTCTTTCTCTCCCTCTTGCAACTTTGCTGTTTTCCACTGCCATGAATTGTTACCACTCAGTCAGGAATCATCCTGCCTTGGAGTCAGCTGACTGTGGACTGAGGCAAATAAACCTTTCCCCCATTAACATTTTTTGTTGGTTATTTTGTCTCAGCAGTGAATAAAAGTAACACTGCCGATGACCTGAAAAGTAACTAAAAATAACACTGCCTATGACCTGAAATGCAACAGTCGCTTCTGAAAGTCTAAAAAGTTCAAGTATTTTTCAAAAGCCCAAGTCAAAGTCTCTTCTGAGACTCAGACAAATTCTTGGCTGTGGACTTCTGTAAAAATAAAAGCCAGGCTACATAACTCCAAGGTACAATGCACAGGGTAAACACGCCTACAATAGGGAAGGATGGGGGAGAGAAATGAATTTGACTAAAATAGTGTAGGGTAAAAATTGATTCAACTAGGTCCAGGTACAGCATCTAAGGGTACATGACAAGGCTGTGATATGTGAGTTCCAGAGGGCTTGGGCATCCCCCACCTTTATGGCCTTGTTGGTTGTGGCCCCCATGTTCTTTCTCTTGGGCTGGCTACACTCAAATCCTGTGGCTTTCCTTTAGTAGACGCTTTTTATTTTCTGTCACCTCTGACTTTCTGGGGTCTCTGCTGAAACTTTGGCTTCTTTTGCCAGCTTCATATATCATCCACCCAATAGTTCCTTTCCTGATCTCCAAGGACTTCCTCTGAAAACCAGATGGATGCCTCCCTGACTCTAGAACTCCTTGTCTTGTTCCTGATTTTAAAGTGAAAGCTTTCAGTTTTTGTCCATTTAGTATAATGTTGGCTGTTGACTTGTCATAGATGGCCTTCATAAGATTGACATAGACACCATGTATTCCAAGGTTCTGAAGGGTTTTTATCATGAACATGTGTTGGACTTTATAGAAAGCTTTTTCTGCATCTATTGAGATGACCTTGTGGTTTTTGGTTTTGGCTTTGTTGATGTGGTATATTACATTTACTGATTTGTGTATGTTAAACCATCCCTGCATTCCTGGAATGAACCCCATTTGGTCATGATGTATAATCTTCTTGATGATTTGCTGCATTCTATTTGCCAGTATTTTATTGAGAATCTTTCCATCAATGTTCATTAGTGAGATTGACATATAGTTTTCCTTTTTGGTTGTGTCTTGCTCTGGTTTTGGTATGAAAGTACCAAAACTTGCCTCCAAGAATGATTTAGGGAGGACTGCTTTCTTTTCAATTTCATTGAAGAGTTTAAGGAGTATTGGCATCAAATCTTCTCTGAATTTCTTGTAGAATTCAGCCATAAATCTATCAGGACCTGGGCTTCTCTTTGTTGGTAAGTTTTTAATTACATTTTCAAATTCAATAGCTGATATTGGATTATTCAAAATTGCTATATCTTCTTGGTTGAGCTTTGGTAGTTCATATGGGTTTAGAAACATGTCCATTTCCTCTGTGTTTTCTATTCAATGTGAGGAGAGATTTCAAAATAGGTATTCAAGATCTTTTGAATTTTCATGGGATCTGTAGTAATTTCTTCCTTTTCAGTCCTTATTGCATGAATTTGGGTTTTTTCTTTCTTTTTCTTTATGAGGTTAGCTAGAGGTTTCTCAATTTTGTTTATTCTCTCAAAAAACCAGCTTTTTGATTCATTAATTTTTATATTGTTTTTTTAGTTTCAATTGCATTGACTTCTGCTCTAATCTTTACAATTTCCTCTCTTCTATGAGCTTTGGGTTTAATTACTCTTCCTTTTCTAGAAGCTTGAGATGAAGCATTAGGTTGTTTATTTGTGCTCGTTCTGTTTTCTTGATATGACTATTTATTGCTATATATTTCCCTCTTAGGACTGCTTTCATTGCATCCCACAGGTAACAGTACATTGTTTCTACATTTTCATTGAATTGTGGGTATTGTTTTATTTCTTCTTTAATTTCTTCTGTAGCCCACTGGTTGCTCAAAAGGTTGTTGTTTAATTTCCATGTATTTAGGCAGGTTTTGCAGTTTTTTGCCATTAATTTCCAATTTCAGTGTGCTATGGTCAGATAGTATGCATGGGATAATTTCGATACCTTTGCATTTACTTAAGACTGTTTTACAGGATAATACTTGGTCTGTTTTGGAGAATGTCTCATGTGCAGCTGAGAAGAATGTATATTCTGATGTGGTTGGGTGGAACACTCTGTAAACATCTACTAAGTCCAATTGCTCACAGGTATGATTCAGTTCTATTATTTCTTTGCTGACTTTTTGTCTAGTTGGTCAATCTCCTCATGATAATGGGGTGTTAAGGTCCCCTGTTATAATTGTGTTTTTGTGTATTTCATCTTTCATGTCCATTAGTACCTGTTTTATATAGTTGGGTGCTCCTGTATTTGGTGCATATGTATTTATAATTGTTAGTTCTTCCTCTTGAATTTTTCCACTAACAAGTATGTAGTGACCTTCTTTATCTGTTTTAATCATTTTAGGTTTGAAGTTCAATGTGTCTGCAAACAGAACAGTTACTCCTGCTTTTTTCTGGGTTCCTATTGCATGGAATGCTGTTTTCCATCCTTAGACTTTTAATCTATGAGTTTCCTTTTGTGTCAGATGTGTTTCTTGTATACAGCATATTGTGTGATCCTGTTTCTTGATCCATTCTGTCAGTCTATTTCTCTTGATAGGTGAATTGAGGCCATTTACATTTATGGATATCACTGATATGTACTGGCTCAACTTTGCAATGTTATGTTCCAGTTATTTCTTTCTGGTTTTCCCCTTGTTTATTTGCTTATCCTACCTAGTGATTTCTTTCTGTTGTTTTGGGGATTATGGTCATTTTTATCTCTGTCTAGTATGCTTTTGAATACTCTTTCTAGGGTTGGTTTTGTGGACGTGAATTTCTTCAGTTGTTCTTTGTCCTGGAAGTGTCTTGTTTCTCCATTAAATTTGAATGAAAGTTTTTCTGGGTACAACAGTCTGGGTTGAAAGTTGTTTTCTTTCAGGGCTTGAAATATTTCACTCCAGGCTTGTCTTGACTTGAGGGTTTGTGTTGAAAAGTCTGTTGTGATTCTAATGGGTTTTCCTTGATAGGTGAGTTGTGTCTTTTCTCTGTCAGCTTTTAGTATTCTGATTTTATGCTGTATGTCCAAGATCTTAATTATTATATGTCTGAGTATACATTTATGTTGGTTGTTACTGTTTGGCATTCTATATGCCTCACTTATCTGCATATCAGATTTTTTCCCATGTTTGGGAAATTTTCTTCTATTACTTCTGTGAATGTTTTGGCTATGTCATTTGCATTGACTCCTGCCTCTTCACTGATGCCCACTGACCTTGTACTTTTTTCTCTTGGCATCATCTTGAAGCTGTTGGATTATCATTTAATGCTGCTTTGTTGTTTTTAAAAGTTCTATCCTTTCATGATCACTAATTGAGGTCCTGTACTCAAGGTCTGAAATCCTATCCTCAGCTTTATTTAAACAGTTTTGCATGCTTTGAATAGAATTTTTTGTTTCTTAGATGTCTCTTTGAGTTTATTTCATGAATTCTGCATGTTTTCTATATTGTCCATTCAAGGTTTCAATCAGTTTCCCATGCTCCTGTACTTTTTAATTTATTTCTTCTTTAGCTACACTCAGCAACTCCTTTACTAAGGCTGTTATTTCTATCTTTACATGAGAAAGTACTTCTAATTTTATTTCCTCTATAGCTCATGGAGTTGTTTTTTTGTTTGTTTGTTTTTTAATTTCACACACTACCTTTTCAGAGGTTTCTGGTGTGTTACTTTTGACATCCTCTATTTCAATGTTTCCTATACTTGCCTTTGGTGGGCTAGATGCGTGAGACTGCATTTTGCTTTTTCCTTTTGCCATTTTCCCCTTTTGAGTTAATATTTGGTCCTTCAATCCCACTAGTGTCAACTATTGGTAGTATGTATCTTGGGGTCCTAATGTAAGGTTGATATTTGTCCAATTGATGGGTCCCACAATGAAGAGGTGGAACTGTCACCTGACTTCCCATTGCCGGGTCTGTTGGGTGAGTTCTAGATTCTTCCTGGGATGTCAAGCTAGTAGTATTGATGTAGGTCAACTTTTAGTTCCTGCTAATATCTTCAGGTTATTCCAGGTCATAAAATCTCCCTGTCTATTTTGTTTGTGTCAGCTGAGGCCCTACTGTATCCCTATTGTGTGCTTGTGTGTCTCATAAGCCCTTTTGACTTTCTCCAAGTTGGGGGAGTCCTTATTGGCACACTCCTCACTCTGCCTAATGTTTTCTGTGTGCAGGAATGAATCACCCCCACTCTTTTCAGACTCACAAAGGTCTTACAGTTAGTTGGAGGGAGCTTTACTGCTGGCTGTATTTACCCACTGCATGCCTCTATTTTAGGGGCACACTTACCAAATTGACTGGAGCCTGCCAAGATCTTGTGTTTGGGTGAGGCAGTCACTGAATCTCCCCTCAAGCTAGCACAGTTAATCCGCTCTAGTCCAAGGTCCTGGGGAAAAGGGTGAGAGCTCTGGCTGGAGTTCCCTGGTCCCAAAAGGTCATCTGAGGAGAAGGCAGGGCTGCAGGGGGTTTCAAAGTCTAAGCCGGCCTGGGAGCCTTTGGTAATAGTTCCTGCTGCCGCGAGGCAGTCTCTACACAGAAAGCAGGATCCTGGCTAAGGACATTTTTAAAAACTGAAATAAATTCACAATCATAAATTCTACTTTTTTATAGTATACAACTCATTTTTTTAGTGTATTTACAAAGTTACATAGCCATCACCACTATCTCATTTCAGAATATTCTCATCACTCCAGTAAGAAGTCCTGTACCTATGAGGAATCAGACCAATTCTCTCTATTCCCAGCCCCTAACAACCATGGTATTTGACATTTTTCAAATCCTTGGGACAAAATATTTAACATCCAAAATTTAAATGAGGAAAGGTTTATTTCAACCTATGTTTCAGTCCTTGCATAGTCAGCAACACAGCAGAAGAGCCTGGAAAGCTGCTCAGATCATAGCAACCATAAAGCAGAGAGCAAAGGGAGGAGCCAGGAAAGGAGATATACCTTTCCAGTGACCCACATCTTCCCACCAGGCCCCACCTCATCACAATATAGTCAGCTATAAACTAATTCAATGATGAGTATAGCATCCCCATGACCCAGTCACCTCCCAAAAGTCCCACCTATGAGTGCATGAGGCCTCGAGGGGACATCTAGACATAAACCATAACAATCACAAATCCACTTTCTGACTCTTCAGATTCATCTATAATGAACATTTCACATAAATAGAGTCAGATAATGTGTGGACTTCTATGCCTGGCTTCACTTGCCTGGCATAACATTATCAAGATTCGCATATATCAGTTCTTCTTTTTGTTTTACACCTAATGTTCCACTGAATGGAGCATTCCTTCATCTGTCAGTGGGCTTTTGTACAACTTCTACTTTTTTGGCTATTATTAATAATGGTGTTAGGTACATTTACATATAAGTTTCTGTGTCAGCCTATTCTTTTACTTTTCTTGACTTTATGTCCTTAAGATTGATCATCTATAGCGACTTACATTTAAATTTTTGAAGAACTGCAAAACTATCTTTGAAAACAGTAGTCCATTTTAAAATTCCAGATAGCCAGCAACATTTATTGCAATCTTTCTTCATTGTCCTTGACACTAGAGATCTATCTTTTCAACTGTGGCCACTGTAACAGGCAAGAAGTAGCATTTCATTAATGTTTTTATTTAATAATTTGATTCTCATAATTACTAATGATGTTGAGCAGACTTTAATGAGTCTATTGACTGTTTACATATATTCTCTGGAAAAACATACCTATACTAATACTTTGTCTATTTTTAAATTATTTTCTCTTTCTATTGTTGAATTGTAAGAGCTTTTTATATGAGGTGTGATTAAAAACACAGTGAATGTGAAATCTTAAAATGTATTGCTGTAAGAGACAACATGTTATTAATTTCCCTCACTTTGAACAAACTTATCCCATAGTTGTTAGCACTTTCTGAAGGAGACTTCTGGAAGTCTCCTTTCATGAGTGTCTTTAGATATAGCTAATGTGGCTGTTCCAATGTTCTGACTTGATTCAAAATATTCACCTATCATAGCCATTTTCACTTTGGGGAATAGCCAGAATTCCCAGGTGGTCAGATCTGGAGAATAAAGTGATCGAGAACATACTCTAATGGTTTTAATTGACAGAAATTGCTATAAACATTTAATCAATGAAGTGTGATTATAAAATACTGTGAAAGTTTAAATTAAAAAAATTATTGCAATAAAAGACACATGATCTTTAATCACCATCAAAATACTCAGAATATTCTCCTTCATTTCTATTGTACTTTACCCATAACTCTTGGCAATGTGTATTTCACTGTAAAAAGCTTTTCTTTTTAAATTTAAACATTCACAGTATCTTTCAGTCTCCCTTTAGATCCAGGATTCTGGAAAGTTTTTACATTTTTTTGGAAAAATTACTTTTATTCTCTGAGTTTTTTTTTTTACTTTCCTAATAGCACCCTTTGAAGTACAAAGATTTTAAGCTTTGCCCCAATTTACATTTTTTATTACTTTCCTTTGCTTTTGATATGACCTGTATTTCCTGTGGGAATTTTAGTTTTTGCTTTTACCAGTAGATCTTTAGTCCACTTTGTAGTAATGTTGACTTCACACAGGTGCTTTGACTGCATTTAACACTGCATCATTATCTACTGAATTTATTTTTCCTCTAGTTTTTGATTTCCTGGATTAAGACATAGGGTATACACTGGTGCCAAAGAGCAACTATTTATTTATTTGAAATCAAATTAAAATCAACTTAAGTCTTAATCAATAATATTAATGTGCAACCCTAAATTTGCTAGCTTTGTCCATCAGAAAGTTCTTATGGTTACACAAGTAATGGTCACTTTCAGCTTTCTACTGTATTTGCCTTTTGTGAGAATTACCTAGTGAAGGATACAAAACTCTGCGAATTAAAATAATGTATGTGTTTGTATTTTGTGTGTTCTTAGTTGCTTCATTTAGTTATTATCTACTTTCAAATTTATCCTTTATTCCCAGAGAAAACTCTAAACAATGCAAAACAAAATAAACACTAATAATTTCTTATATTACTGAAGTCTTTCTACTATACACCTACACATTTCAAGTGATTAAAGAAGACCAATATTGTCTAAGGATGTATCACATATAAGCTGCTTTGCTTTTCCAAAAAGGATGAAAAATTGACTATTTTGCCTGAATCTTCACCATAATGGAGCAAGAATCAAAAATTAGTAAAGGTGCTGCCGAGGCCATAGGATAGAATATAAAGCTTTTATTATGAATAATAATAAATTTTTATTTGTTATGAAGAATATAACTGAAAGACTTAAAAAGTGCAGATAACTTTTTTTAAAAAAACTTAGTCTTATCAGGTGCAGTTGCTAAATATTGGTTTGGAATTCATAGTATTTTTTTCTATTAATTAAAATTTATAGCAAAAATTCCCATTATTTCCTGTAACCTCTCTGAGTATCAAAAAATGTAAATAAACTACTCACTTGCCATTTATTGCTTTCAATGTAAAGAAGCTCCATTGTAAACGTCAGAGGCAGGACAACCCAATGCAATTTAATGAGACTGTTGAAACAGGAACCATAATCCAGACACATGGTCTCCTTTGTGTGAAAAAGACTTTCCCAGAAGGAGACCTTGCAAAGAAGCAATGGTGGAGCCCTCTAAGCAGTGATCCCAGTGACAATCTACAGCAGGCCAGAAAGAAAATCATTCCTTTGGTCAGACAGAGGAGCAATAGGAAAAGCCTCAATAGACAAGCTCAGGAGGGAACAAGTGTGATCCAAAAGGCCTAAGAATGAGCATGGATAAGAATCTATGCAAACAATGTATGAAAACAACCTCAAATAAAATAAAGCATATTATAATTAAGTATGAGGAAGTGCAACTGATTTGTACATAACATTTTGTTTTATTTCAAGTGATTTGCTCTGATCAGGAATATTGAGTTGCTCATAGATAAAAGGACTCTCAGTGATAGCTCTATGTGCTTTTAGATTAATAAGGGCATTTAAAAAGTCAAAACCAACTAATTAAGTCATTTGCAATGCAAAACAGACCAATCATAGAAAATGTAGATGTACATGATTCGTAGTGTTCATTCTATGTGCTGATCCTAATTCAACTATCCACACTTACATCACCTTAGATAAGTATACCTGAGTAAACACTGTGTGTCCCTGGTATCTATGAAAAAAAAGAGAAATTATCATATGCAAGTTAGGAATATATAGTCTTGGGCGAGCGTGATTTGTGGAATGTATGGCTTTGACAGTCTCAGTTTATCAAGTAATATACCATATAGTTGGTGGCAGTAACAGTTGTTCTTAAGCCTATATTATTGCTTAACTAATCAGGCAAACTTACATGAAGCAGGGCAGCATAGGGCATTGAGTCACTCTTAATTGCCTCTTATTTTCTATTAATGAAGCCAAATTTAATATCTATTCTATCATCAACTGTTTTTAAATATGTACACTTGCAATTAAAAAAAATATTACTTCAGTGAAATATTACCTCAATCATGTTAAGCAAGTGGAAATTATATGCCAGGTATGATTCAATCATCTATGCTGTGACTATCAACGGTAGCAGCAGGGAATCTAGAGGAAAACTTGATTAAAAACACAGTTTCCTTTCTTTTGGCCTCCTAAGAGTTTATTCACATGCACACTGAGGAAAATTTGCACGTAGATCTTGACCTAGCTACGAAGTCTCAGATGAAATTAAAGCTCTTGAGAGGTTCAGGGTGGCAGAGATCATTGGTGTGAAGGTCTGGGTTAAGATAAAGAAATGTGCTTGACATCACTCAGTGAAATAGCAGTGCTGAGATGGCTTGGGTGTCCTCTATGACTTTGCAGAGTAGCACCCCTTGGAGCAAGCATCCTCAGTCTGAAATAGTTGAAAATAACAGCCCAGATATCCTGCGGCCCTGTAGTTTTTGCTTTAGATGCCTCACCGGCACTAGATCACAGGGTAGTGCAAAGCATTTCCCTTCCCCTCTCATGCAGGTATTCTCACCTTTCACAGAATCCAGACACCTAGAACCGATACCCTCAGGCCTTACCTCCATATTGAAATAAACCTCTGGGTATGGTTAGTATCTGCATTACTCATCTCTTTTGTTGCTCCACCAATATGGTAACTTTCACCTTCCCAAATCCAAGTCAAAACATACATTCCTAGCTGACTTTCCAATCCCTGGGTTCTAAAGATCAGTCACTAGTATAACCTTATTACTGTCTTCCTTAAAATGCACCAGGGTTTCTCCATGCTTAGGAATCAAAGTTTCACATGTCTTGACCTCTTAACAAACATTTAATGCCATATTTAATCAGAATTTCTCCTAATTCTACCATTGTATCTTCAACAACTCTGTTGTGCTTTCACAATACCTGACACACTTTTTCTTGAAGATAACAGGTTTTATGCTGTGGGAATTTTTCTCCGCCAGGATTTATGGCCTTGCTTAGCTTTTCTCAGCTTTGTTCATCCAACAAGCCTTCAGTTCTCTATTCAAATATATCTCCACCTGTGAATGTTTCCTTGCCTCTCCGCAACAGCAAGCAGAAACACTGAAAGAACACCCATGACTTGGAGGCTGATTTAGTATATGCTGATGGACACTGACTGGGATCAGTCCCAGACTCCAGTCTCTGGTGGTCTAGGGCTCATATTGGATAAGCACATGGAAAGTGCAGAGGCAGAATGGCTTGTCAGTTGGGGATTGGTTCTTACAACATGCATCACAGTGACCAGCTATTTCTAAGAAGTAGCAGGAACTGTTATCATAACTATGGATTACCTAAGCAACTAACAAACTGAAGAATACTGGTTATGGGAGTGGGGGGGTCGTTCTGCTATATTGCCCTATTTTTTAGTTCCCCTGGCAAATCTTTGCTGGGCATATTATATGTGATCTTCTGAGACAAGACTCAACTAGAAGCAGTAACATTAGGGCTGTCAGTGATCCTAGGCTGGGTCTGAGCTAAGGTCCCCAAGATTGTCTTACTACAGAGTTTTCCCTAAGTTTCTTTTAGGAGGAGACATAATTTAGGACTGTCTGTTCTGTAACATTACTCTGGGAAAGTAGTAAGGGAGTTAACCTGATCTAGGAGAGTGTCCTATGTGCCTTGAACACTCATCAAATCTTGGTCAAATTCTATTCTCTTGGAGTAACCACCTGTAGGGTTTAAGGAAAAAACCACAGCTAGCAGGGAGAAGGGAAACAAGGACTGGAGTAAGCAGCCTGAAAAGGCACAAAAAAATCAAGGGAAATAGATATAGAACAATCCTGTGAATGGTTTCCTCAGGATTCAGCCATGCATGGACTGGTCAGCATCCAGAGTGACCAGAGCAGGGCCTTGAGTGCATTGTCACTGCAGAGTGAGCTGTCTGGCCCAGGTAAATTCTCCAGTGGCTCTAAGGCTGCATTTCTGAAACTTGTAGAAGTAATTAATATGCACCTGGGTTATATGTATATGTGGGACTGTCTACAGGTATATCTGGTAGCAGGACCCTATAAGCTATTGTTTCCTCAGTGCAGCTATGGAATATCTTAGACCAGCCTGAATAGGTTCAGATGAGCACTAATAGATATTTGTAACCCCTCTAAGGTTTTATTTTTGTGTCATAGCTTTAAATGGGGAGAGTCTGCTATATTTCATGAAGTCAAGGCCAGCGACATAAATACTGAAGTCTGAACTGGCTGCAGGGCTACAGATGTCAGTGCCATGGCTTGAGCTTGCAGGATATATGGTGGGGGCAAGTCTGACTCTGATCTTCCAGTAAAGATTTTTTCACTGATATTGATGTTTCAGGCAATCAGATCCCTGGAAGGGGCTTAGGAGAACAAGTTTAGTGTTGTTGGTTGCAGGTTACCAAACGGCAGCAGGAAGCAGTAGCAGAAAAGTTTTGGCCAAAATAACTTTGTTTAAGGTGACCATAGCATGTCTAGCCTGTTAGGCTCCATTACTAACAGAGCTACTTTCATCTATAAACAGGGTGTACACCACACCTGTCAGGGGGGCAATTTTCAGTCATAGTCTGGTGGGCCCAGCTTGGTGGGCAGATATGTGGCAGTATTGAGTGAACCACAGTTACTCAGGAGGTCCAGTACAACATGTGGCACCTGGACAGGTAGGTCTCAGCCAAAGGTGAGCTTGTCAGTTTCTTCATCAGAAGGACAGTGGCTATTAGAGTTCAAAGACAAAGAGGGAAGGCAGCCCTTAGCAACTGGAGCCAAGTATTTGCACAAATAGGACACTGGGTGCTCCCAGGGGCTGACAGTCTAGGTAAGCACCATTGTGTTTGTGAACTCAAGGATCCAGATTCTATAGAACTGTGTAACTCCAAGAAATTTGTGGACTTTCTTTCTTGTAACCAGTTTCCACTGGATATTGTAGCTTGGCTTTTGTGTCTTTCCAGCAGGCATCTTGGGTGTCAGTAATCAGAAGTATAGCAATATTTTTTGCTGTGAAACTAGTGAGGTCATCTGTGAGGGCTTTTCCAAAGAGCATAAACAAGGTTTTGGACCTCTGGGAGGCTTAGTCCAGGTCAGTTGAACTTTAAGTGCAGAACTGGAGTCTTTCCATTTAAAGGTGAATAGGGGCTGGCTGACAGGAGACAACTGAAGACAGAAGAAGGAATTATTTAGGTCCAGGCAGATGTACCAGCAGAATGTGGGTGGCATAAAACTGAGGTAATATATACAGAGGTAGCATCAGTAGCTCAGAGTTCTTGAACTGGTCTTACTGGCAGAGAAGGTATATTTTAAAAGTTTGATAGTCTATAGATATTTTGCAGTTTTGAAATCCCATTATTTTCTTTTTTATGGGACCATAATGGAACTGAAAGGGACAGAGAAACAGGCTTTCCCAAAGCCAAATCTGTTGCAATTGAGTACCAGTCCAAAAAGGGTGTATGGGTTGGGAACCACATAATACAACATGGTGGCTGTGTTGTTGACAGCACATAGATCTTGCCCAAGGGGATTAACAGTCTGTCAGGTTGATCTGTGGCTGGGTGCCTATTTGTGCTTTCCCTGACATATGACAGCAACCAAGGTCATGGTGAGGTGGCATGGTCAATGGCTAGGCCCAGAGGAAAGTCTTTAGTTTATACCATTGGGAGGAGGGTTTTCAGAACTTCAGGACTGCAGTTATCTGTCTCAGGCTAATGCAGGCATCATCTTTCTCTGAGAGAATAGTCAGAGTCGAAAGTGCAGTGTTAGATAAGAGAGACTGACTGGTTTGGTGCAAAGGAGATGGTCAGGTCTAACCTGAAGAGGAGGTGTCTTCTCAGAAATGGTATAGGGACTGGATTACACAGAACCTGTCTTCCCAGGTTGCAAGTTTGTTCCTGGAAGAATGGCTGAGAGAGGAAAGAATCCCAGTTGCCCCAGTGATGGTTACTTTTGACAGAGGGAACTTTCAAAGGCAGAGAGTTCTGTTCCATTGCTTACCAAGAAACTCACAGGTCGGCCCCTGACTTTTGCAATGACCATAAGCTCTCAGAGGCCCAATTTGACAGAGCTCAGTCTGTCCTATTCATCCAGGCCTGACAGTGCAAGGAGAGGTTCAGGTCAAGGAGAGGGCTTGTATAGTCAGTTTTCTTTGTGTCTCACAGACAGAGGGGACATTTATTTTTGTCCAAAACCTTTATAACTCATAATCAGAGGGCATAGTCATCTATCAGACAGGATTTTCTTATGGATAACAGAAGCTTTTCTTTCATCAGGTTTCTGAGTAACCACAGTTCATGGGCTTTTTTCCCCCAATTCTTTCATATCTAAGAAATGCTTGACTGATTTTAGGTTTCTAAGTGAAGTCACCTTTAGGAAAGGCCATGGTAACTCATTTCTCAGGGCTGACAGTCCAGTATTTCCTCAGTCAATGTGTAGAACTCAGAAGGAATTACTGACAGTTATCTCAGGCAGCATTAGATGATGTCATCCAACCAGGACAGAAGCAGAACACTTTGGGGAGAAAACCTCTGTGGCTGAATGCAGGCTATCATTAGTTGGGACCAGTTCAATTAGCTGGAAGTAGACCAGTCTGGAGTGGGGCATGAAGCTGTAGGCATTGGTAGCAACTGCTGCAGCTGACAACAGTGTCAAGGCAAAATTCTCGAGAAGGATGAGTTTCTTTTTTCCTACTTTTTCTGTGAGATGCAGGAAAAAGTTTGGTTTCATTTTTAACTCTGTAAAAGCCCTTTTTCCTGCAGTCAGGGACTGTAGGTTTTGACTAACTGGATCCCATCTTTGACTCCCCACATGTGTGTTGTATATCCTTGAATGATAGTGCAGCAGAAAAACATTCCAACCCTCTTCCTGTGAAGGTGATCCCGACTAAGGAGAGTTGATCAAAGTCCCCTTCTGTTCGAGTAGGACTGGCAGACAGAGTAACTGGGGTGCCCCCAGGGGTCTTACCAGAATTAAGCTGTCAGGGATGCAGGCTGGCAGAGAGACAAAATGCATCCTTCCTTCTTTGGGGTCCAATATGAACTGCTCAAGTGGGGAGCCAGAAATCCAGACTTCTGAGAGAACTTGAGGACATGCCTTTCTGTCAAGGTCTGGGGAGGTGCATGCTCTGTGAGGTCCATGACTGGTGACCAAAGAGTTCAGCATGGTCAGTCTTCCCAGATGATGCACCAGATGGTATGGCAAGTACAAACACTGAGACAACACCCAGAATTTGGAGGTAGGTTTATTTGCGTTGAGGAGCACAGATCAGGATCTTTCCCAGAGTGTCAGGCCTTGATCTCTGGTGGTCTAGGGCTTATACAAGATAACAAGCAGGAAGTACAGAGGCCAAATGGCTTATCAATTGGGGATTGTGTCTTACACTATGCACTACAGTGATCAGCCATTTCTAAGAAACAAAACTAACAGAACTAAAACTGGAACTGTTACCTGGGCAACTAGCAAAATAAAGAATACTGGCTGGGAGGGTGGTATCTTCTGCTGTACCTTGGAACAAGAAAAGTGTTCACCTTCATCTTTGTCCCACTTCACTGGTTTCACTATCATCATTATATTATGTATTGTGTTATTTTAGATTATTGTTCATACTCTTCTTCATACAATAGTGAACACTTACATTATTTCATCCTAATGCTGATCCTCATACTAAAATTCTCAGTATATATTTAATGTGGAAGTAAAGATTTGTGTAGCCCGAAGCACACGTGTGCATGGTATTTGTGGGGTGAGGTTGTAAAAGGTCATGTGACAAATCTAAGAATCGTCTAATTAATCTAGAAAATGGGTCCTTAACAGTGGCAGATGAAAGGGGTTTTCATCGGCATTTCTGAGGACAAGTATAGCTCTGGTATGGAATGTGTGAATTGAAAGAGGAAGGAAAACAGGTTTGTTTATGGTTTCAGCTCAAGAGATGGGATGGATTGAAACACCTCTGCTTCCTATAAAGCATATAGAAAGTCAGTTGGCCAAAATTGTAGCACATTATCTTCTAGATATGAGATCTCAGAAGATCTCAGACGTGGTAGTTATCTACTCTCATAAGAAGGCTGAGGATGATGGGACGTTATTATCACTCTGATAATTTCAATTTAGAATTGGATAACTGAGCTTCCTGAACACTAAGGCAGATTCCCTATAAACCAGGAAGAATTTTGAAAAGAATTAGCATATTGCTGCCTTTACCTGTGCCTTCTTAACAAGTGTCAAAATAAAGAAAACAACATGATCCCAAAGCCTACTGAAAAAGACACAACCTCACTCTTGTACACCTTCTCAGAGTACCTAAAATCAGTGAGAACTTCCCTATTGATCCAAGCCTCGCATTTAATACAAATAATAATGAAATATTATGCTTCTGTGAATACATCTGGAATTCACTTGGAATAGGGTATGTGATTTTTAGCTGAATAGTTATCTAAAGGTTATAAATACCAATCAAGGTAACAACTATCTAAGTATCAAGCATATGTCTTGCTTTTAGTTAAATGCCCATCTGATAAGTTGTACCATGTAGACCAGGGTACAACTGGTTCTTTATGATGTCACTTGTCCATGAAGTTACCCACTGCTTTACCTAAGATTGCATTGACTTCCCAGTGTCCCAGGATACAGGTCCTAAAGACTGAGCCATCACAAAAGAATAGACCTCAATTTGAGAAAATAAAAATACCGATTCCATTTATATGTAGAAGAAAAAGACTTCTTTTAGAGTATTATCATAATTCTCAAGTTTATCTTGGTTTGTACACAACACACTCAATCTTTTCATAAGCATTTATTGGCTGCTAGGCACAGAAAATATAAGATGAACATATCCTCTCTCCTCTAGGCTAACTGTTCTCTGTGCTTTCAACTGTTCCTTAAATAAAATAGATTCCACTTCCTGCATCGGTCTGCTTCTCCCACTCTGGCTGCATTCCAGTTTCTTACCAATCTGCTTGAATATAACAAGCAGAGTGAATGTTAACCATTCAGCCACTGACTGAAGTAAGCCATAAACAGTAGAAGTCTCAGTTTCCCAAACTGGAGAACTAATTGCATGTATTCTCAGGAAGGCAAACCTTACATTAAATGTTAATATGTCTACTTTTTACCTTAAGTTGAGCTTATATTATGCATACATTTCTTTACATAAACTGTCAATGAATGTTCTCCATATACTCTATCAGGTCATCTTTTAAAAATTGATAGGAAGAGGATCTGAGTGCAACTCATTTAGTGCTAGTAAGTTTCATGTTGCTTTAGCTCACTTCTTGAACATGCTGGGATCATTACAGGTAAGTTCCTCGCCCCTCTTGTGACTTTCTTGTGGTCACTATGGCCCTGACAGGTTTAATCACTTTGGTGTCTTTATTTCATGTGGTGACAAAGTTAGAAAAAAGACAGGAAAATCCTGTCTTATGCTGCTATTCACTTCTCCAATTACCGTCCTCAGTGGCTGACATTGTATGAGTCAACATTCTTGGAATAAAATTGTTCAGATGAACACAGTTTCTACTAATTGAGCTATAAAACAGTCCAAACTTTTCAATCTTATCCATTGACAAGGAGTGACCTATGTCCATGCATTGTTAGCAGTTAAGATACTTTCCTTGTATTTGGAAATATCTGGTGTAGTCAATAATCCTATCTTGTGACAAATTGCCCCTGGGAATCTAAACCTTATCCAATATATTGGTTTGTATTGATTGCCACTTTATTTAAGGGCATTACTGAATACCTTTTTACAGTCCCTTGTAGAATTATGCTAGGAACCGATGTAAAATTTGGTAATATTTAATATCAGTGTTTTCTTCATCTTCTTTTAAAAAGACTATGGTGATCTTGGTGCATCTAAGTCACCTAAAGTTTCTCTTTATATCCAGAATGTCAATGGTATCTGAGAACTCATCCAGTATATTTTATGTTAAAATATTTTAAGCATATAAGACTATTTTCTTTGTTCATATCCTTTGGGTTATGGATCTCGCTTTATAAAACTTTAAAATTTTTTCTATGCTTCAGAACTTTCTCATTAAAACACAGTAATGGTAAAATGACACAGAGAGTAAGTTGATTAGTCTGACATAGTCTTATATCTTCTTCCCAAGTGATATTACTCAAGTCACTTTCAGATCTGGTCCAATTTTGTTTTATAAAGTCCTATGTTTTTCAGTCTTGATTATACTACTGTATAATCATAAAGATAGAGACTGAATCATTTTTCATGAATATCCGTGATTCTGTTTCTCTTTCCAGTATCTGAAGTTATGATTTTCAAGATCTGAGCTCAATAGAAAGCTCCACTTGAAACTCAGTTTCCTTCTTTAGAAGCCTGGCTATTTTGTCTATGCAGAGTAATCTGTGATTGTACTAATCTAGAAAGTCTCATCCCTGTTGAATAGTATTCTTACAATTTTTCATATTAAGTTGTTTCTATCTTCTCTATGAATTTTGCAAGGGAAACCTATTTGATTATAACCACTTGCTTCCTTAGCACTGTAATTTCTCCTCTGTATCTGTTTTTGTTTAGCACATTTTAACTTTGTTTCCTTATTTTTAAATCAAATTAACATAAATATGATTTAAAAACTACTGTATTAGTTTTGTCTCCTCCCATACTGTCTCCACCCCTGACACTGAGACACAAGCATTTTTAGTGATTTAGCTGGTATTCATACTCATAATTCTAAGCCCTATACTGATACTTCTTGATTTTTCAGTGTTTATTCTAGGAAAAAGGATTAGATACTTTCAAGTACGTAGGTTTAGTTGTCTCACAATGCTCTTAATTTTGCTATCATATTATTTAGTTCAATCATTGCTTATTTTTGTGCTTTAAGTAGTATTATCTACACTTCTTGATCCGTCAATTTGAGATGGTCCTTCCTTCCACTGAAAGTATTTACACTCCAACTTTTCTTCCACATCTTCACTTTCATCTTATAAATTCTGTTAAGTATATTTTTATCTTATGAATGGCGAGGCCAATAACTTTTTGCTTCTGTTTGTAACCATAATTATTGTATGTGTGGAGCCTTGGCCCTCAATAAACAGCATTTACATTATTACAGCTGTGTAACTAGCATTCAATAAAGAACAACCCTAGTCTATATGTCCAATATGCCCCAGACTACTTGAGACCAATGTTGATTTAATATGAAATAAATGTAAACTTGTTTATACTTTTGCATTTGTGCATACCTTTCAATGCCTTGAAATCATGAAGTCATGCTATATTTTACTTTGTTTCATAAATTAACCATAGTTTTTTAGTATAGTTGTTTATTTCTCCTAGAATTGCTCATTTTTCTACATTTCATTCATTGAGAGAATAGCATAGTATTAATATTCAATTCTCTATTTACCATCTATTAACAGGAATTTATCCCATTCTTTTTAAAAGACCTGCTTAACATCCACTGAAGAGGATATGATTTGAACCAACAATGAATAAGTTATTCTGCATGTTTTGCTCCCTTCTTAACTCAGTTGCACAACTACTTGGTCTTTCTTCATTTTTATCTTTGCTTTCATGGAATTGGGAAATTATGAACTCAAGAAATCACTACAGAGATGATTCATCAGACGTGAACTTATTTATTGCTGCAGGAAGAGTGTACATCACCTGTATTTTGCATGCACAATTAAGTACCAGTTGGATTATGGGTATAATTATAGGTTAACTGATTATAAATCTGCCATCATTGGAATTCTGATTGCTCTGAGGGTTTTATTCTCTCTGTGTCTCTCTTACTCAGATATTAGGATATTTGCTTATACTTGTAGTTCTGAGATCTCACAAGGCTTTATGTACATGTGAGATGTTAGAAATTATCTTTCTAGTCTTTATGTGGGATTTTTTATTTTGTTTGTAGTTTTTAAACTAAACAAAATAATTTATGGCATTTCTTATATTTTTTCATTGTTTTTACTTTTGTCTTCACAATTAACATGTAATTAAATTCATTTTGATAGACAGTTCTCTAAGTCTTAGAAAAATTATAATCAAGACAAATAAGATACATAGTTACTTATTCTGTTGTCCTCAAATATTTTGTGTGTACACTCTCCAGAGTCAACTTCTTCACCTATCCACAGTCCTTGAAATCGTCAGTGAATTTCTGATCACTGTAGAGTTAGCATGTAGATGCAGTCATTCGGGAGCAGCTTGAGTCAGTTTCTTTCACAGAACAGCTTTGGGATCCGCTGTGTGTATTACTTGCCCATTTTATCACTGAATTGCTTTCCATTATTTGGATATGCCACAGGTTGTTTATTCTTTTGCCAGTTAAAACACACTGAGTTAATTCTGTTTTGGGACAGTTGTAAATAAAACAGCTGGAAACGTTCGCATGTAAGTTTTATGCACACAGGTTTCCACATCCTCTGGGTAAATACCTGAGAAGATGTTTGCTGTGCATATGGTATGTGAATGTTTGAACACATTTGAAAGGACCGCAGTTCTTGCCAGGTCTGTAACCCTGCGCCTTCCTACAGAAGTTCCATTCCACCACCAGCATGAATACTGCGCAGTCTATAATCTTAAGTGTCTTGTGGCTTTCATGTTGTGATTTTAATTTTCATTTCTCTAGTGACTGGCAGTCCTGAACTTTTATTCCTGGGCTGATTTACCTCCTGTGCTTCTTTAGTGAAGTATCTGTGCATATATTCCACCTGGTTGGCAATGGGGCATTTTCTTTCCTCACTATTGAGTTAGAATGCTCCTCATGTGTTCTGTCTACAGCTCTTTTGTAAGATACGGATGGAGCAAACATTTTCTCCATGGCTGTGCTTAGTGTTTTCATTTGATTAATAATACTCTCCACATAGCAAAATTTTGTGCTTTTGATGAGAGGGCTAATGTACTTTTCTGTATAAACTATACTTTTAGTGTTGTGACTGGGAACTTTTCACCTAATCCAAGATCTCAGGAGGTTTTCCCTATGTTTTTTCTAGAAGTTTTAGATTTTATAATTACTTCTGTGATTCATTTGGGGTTCATGTTTATGATGGTGTGAATCATAAATCAAGGGATTTTGTAATAGATATCTACATAAAGTCTTTCAATAGGACTTTTATAAGGATCAGTGTTACGTTGTTATCTTGCTTCAAGGGCTGACGTTTTAGAAGGACGATGCCATATTTAGTCAAAGATGTGTTTTTTTTTCTCTTCAGAGATTGCTTAGATGTGCACTTTATAAGTGGTGTTTTAATTTTTTTAGATCATGCACTCTGGTTTGAGCTACTTTTGTTCAATAGGTTAGATACCTGGTGACATCAACAGTCAGGACTTATCAACAGACAATGTTAGCAGGCGAGGTGGATTCAGGGAAGCTCTGGACCACCAAATGCCTTTCTGGAAGCACAGAAAGGAATACAAACAAACAAAAGACAGGACATAACATGAACAGAAGGACTAACAGTTGCAATGGCTGCATTTGATGATTAACTTTCCAGAAGAAACTTCCCCAACTCTTCTGGAGAGAGACAGAGCCATGGGCTATGGAGGATGGGAGGAACTTGTCTCCCCTGTATGGGACCAGGGCACATCACATTACACGTCCTCTGGTATTTGGCAGAAAGGCAATTGGGAGAGGGCTATGTAGAACCCAACCTACTGGTCCATTCCTGAGCATCTAGGCTCTAGCTGAGGAGGGCTCTGGCTGAGGAAGGGTGGTAACAGAGCCATGCACTCAGTGGGAGGGGATGGCTGTCAGCAGGAAGGACCAATGTGATTAGTGACCACTGACACAAAGTGACACAGGGCAGTGTGACAGCGGCCAACTATCCCAGGCTTAGTGATCTGCCCAGTATGGGAGCAGAGTAGGTACGAGGTGAGAGTTTCACCCATTGGTATTTCACACACTAATTTGTGAAATCTCAAAATCATCCATTTCAATCACCTACCTAGTTCCCACCACAAAACTCTAAGCCTCCTTGTCATCTCATCTCTATTTGGTGATTTTTGTCAAAGCCAGTGATTTTGAAGGATGAAGATCAGTCCTCCTCATAAATGAGTAGTCCTCTTATCCGTTCTTGCCTTTCATGTCCTCATCCCTCACTTCACTTTTTTCTAAAAAAATTTATTTAACATATGTTTGCAGAACACAGTGATTATATTCTTCATAGGGAGTTGGTAGTACATGCACGCAACATATCTTCATTCTTTTTATATTCCCTTCCTCATCCATCCCTCCACCCTTCCCTCCATCTCTTGCTCCCTTTCTCATTTGCAAAAGATCTATTTCCTTGTTTCTTATTATCTATCTTTTATTTTTCTCTTTATTTATATATTGAGTCTCTCAAATAAGAGAACTCAAGCAATGTTTAAGTCATTGAGCCCTCTTGGCCACTCCCATACTTTTTGAAGAGAAAGGTGATAACAGGGCAAATAACCCTGGCCAGGAGGGGAAGACATCTCCAGACTCTTGTCCACAGCAGGGTTTGACGTACACTGGCAGCCATGAAGGAAGACAATGTGCCACAAGGAGCCACATGGGTCCCAATCTACAAAGATATGAGACTAACAGACTATCTGAAGAGGGGCTGGGGGAGCCCCTTGGGTTATAGACAAGTGGCATCAAACACCTTGCTGTGTGCTTGAGTGCTGCTTGAAGAGTACTGAAAGCCAGAAAGCAGTGGAGAATGGCTGATCTCCTAGGATGTATGGCTTCTTGTGCAGGCTGGTGGATCTCTTGATCTATACTGTGTAAGTGACTTAACTCTTAACCTTTGATTCTCTACGTGGACTTTGCTAAGAAGTCTGTGGGTTGGGGTAGAACTCAGTATGTTTGCTGCTGGCTTCTGTGGAGACACATACACAAGTAAGGATAAAAATGCATAGGGAGAAGCAACCAGCTCGCCACCCTAGTAAGCGACTATGGCCTGGCAGGATGCGGCCACCCCAGAGCGAGAACCACCAGCGTCTCCTGAGATCCACGCCATGTTGGAACTTAGGGTGCTGGGAAACAAAGCAACCCACCTGTCTCCCTGGTAAGCAGCCTTGAGCCTACTGGTGCACAGGCTGAGAATCAAACATCCCATCCCCCCTGGCCCCACCCCATTCCGTTAGTAAATGGGAGCCAGAGGTCTGAGCAGCTCTTGGGAGGTTGACCATGTAGAATCTAGCAAATAGGGTGGATTTCCTTCTACCATCTCTTTGAAGGCAAATATTGTTATCATTGTTTTGCTTTGTTCTGATTAATTGTCCTGCTCTATTCAATATTCTGCTTTGATAAGTTCTATAATGTTCTGTATTTCCTTTGATTTTGCTATACCTGATTGAAAGAACAACTATTGTGAAGATGATGAGATATACTAGGGTACCTATTACTGTTATCCTAGTAACCTGTTGTGAAGTCCTGTAACAGTTTCACTGCACTGTCTCAGTTTCCTTTGTTCTGTCTTGTTCTGTTGTATTTTACTACCTTCAAAATAATAAAAAAAAATTTTTAAAGATAAGAAAGTAACAAAATACCTCCAACAACTCCCAACTACCAAAGCTGATCCATGGGAATTGGATGAGAAGAAACTCAAAAACAAAGCAACAGAATTATATAAGGTGATTAGAAGTAAATAACAACAACAAAACAGATCAGTAAGGTACTGAGCAAGCTGAAACATGATATAACTAAACAGATAATGGACTTAAAAAGCAAAAGGAGGAAAAGAAAGTGCTCTAAAGATATAACTATATGTATGTTTAAGTGTGTAGGATTGATAACCATGTTGCTAAGTTTTTGTTGGATCATTGAGCAAAACTGTTTGCAGCCTCACTATTTGAATGTTCACTTTGTATGCTTTAATTTTGTAACTTGAACAACAATATCTAAGAAGACAATATGTAATTTATGAACTAGTGATTTCTTACTGTTTTTTTTTGAAATTCTGTATTGTTTCTACCCTTTTTTCTGTTTTGCTTTTTTCTTCTGTTTAAATAAAATGTTTAAAAAATGCATAGGGATTTGATGGTATTGTAATATCTAAGCACACAGATTTTATACTTTATATTTATTATCAACAATAAAGACTTTATAAATTAAATCTGATCTCTCAGAAGTTCTGATCCTTGAATGTTACAAAACATAGTATGTTTCTCAGCTATTTTACAATCTGAAATCATGCTCTTTATACTTTCTTAAAGGGCATTTTTGATGTTTCATTCCCCCACCATCTTACCACTCTCAAAAAAAGGAGAGAAAAATATCCTGCAAAAGTGATTCTGATTTATTGTTGTAATGAACAAATCCATTCAGGATCCTTAAACTAGGACTGGCCCAGGTGCCACTGTCAATGAGAAGTATGTTTCCCTAGAGTTCACAGGTTTACTCGTACCAAGATCATCTCAGAACTAGTAAGACCTTCAAGAGTCCCTCTGTTACTGTTGGTTTTTCCTTATGATTTTTCATGTTTCTATCTGCCTGATTTATAGACAAAATGAGTTGACCATGTGGCTGAACTTTGTTTCACAGGAAGTGAGCCTTACAACATTGCTTTATAAGCAGTTGACTTCTCTCTTCTTTGCTCACCCCTGGATGCCAGGTGGCTTTGTTGTTGCAGTTGCAGTTGTTGCTGTTCTTCGTGGCTCTTGTCTGTGACTCAGACACTCCGACACCCAGTTGCTGGCTCCATCAGAGCAAAAGGCATGTACCCACCCGAGGCCGACTGCCTAGCTTCCCATGACCAGGGCAAATGTGTGTTGGGGCTGACGGACAGAGACTTTCACACCTCCACAATTCTGCCTGTCATTTCCCAGCAGAGGTGAAGACAGCTGAATACTGCCATGATGAGCAGACAGAAAAGTGTTATATTGTGAACTGAAACTTCCAGAGCTGAGCTTTTGAGACGTGAAATGTTCACACTTCTACCTGACATTGTTCTCTGGATATCCGTGCAGTACTGGAATGCAGTACTATCACACGCTCGGTGCTGAAGTCTAAACATTTTGCAGTATTTTGTGACAAACTCATGATTCTGAACTTGAATATTATCAGCCAAAAAGAGGGAAAAGAGATTAGCTGAAAGGCCAAGAGGCTTTGTTTTGATTTAATACCTTCAACCAATTGAAAAGAGCATAGATCTGTGCCAGTGGCCCCAGCTTGACTGAAACAGGTGTCTGAACCAAAACCAAGCGGTCAACAGGCCAAGGAAGGAGCAGGAAACAGATGCAATCTTGCACATCATTAATTTTTTTCAGTCTTTAAAATTCGTTTAAAATTTCTTTGATACATGGAAATATAAAAATCGCATGCTTTGAGGTACTGTGATGTTTCAATATAGGTATACATTGCAAAATACTTAAACCCAGTTAAATAAATGTATTTCTTCAAACACTTATCATTTCTGTATGATGAAAGCATTCAAAATCGTTTTTTTTTTCTTTAGCCATAAAAGTAGATAGAACCCTGTCATTTGCAACAATATGAATGGAACTGGAGCTCATTAACTGGGTTCAGAGAAAGCAGCCAGGAACAGAAAGTCAAGTCACACAAAATTTTTCCATAGGAGAAAATTCCTCCATGTATCACAGAGCTAGTTAAGTGAAAATTACCAAATTTCTGGTAAACCAGGAACATTTACTTAGAACCCACAGCATAGGCATTATCATCCTACAGCTCGGAAGGAGGCATCTGTGTTACATGTAAGTACTCATTCTGGTCAAAGCAAACCTTTCATGGGCTTTTCATATACACACGTCAATATGCCTTGTATCATAGTCAGGCTGTCCCTAATTCTCATCCCCTCTCTAGGCTGTAAACTCTGTGAAGTCAGCAATGAAGTTTTACCTTTCTGTGGGTTCCCTCAATACCTACCAGAGTCTAGCTTTTTACATGCAAGACACAGAGAATACTAGTTAAAGTGGAATATTGGAGGCGTAATAGGCTGGTCTGCTCTACTGGGTTCAGAGAGGGACGACACCACAGTTGGGAGGCAGGTTTAATCACTAAGGAACTAATTTGGCCATTCCAAAGGTATTTTGTTCATACTATGAATCAGCACCCTGTAAGATGCTTGGGTATGTAGCTACAGGAAGTCTGAGTGGGGAGAGAAGAAGGAGGAGGAAAAGAAGGAGGCAGGTGAGGAGGAGGAAGAGGAGGAGACAAAACCTGCATACCCTGTAGTAAGTGTACGCCCAGGGTTGGGCCCAGGATGTCACAGTCTAACACTGTTGCTTCAGCTAAGGTGACTGTGCCACAGGGGTATAAACTTCTCCCCGGTCCACCCTCAGTTCCCGACAGTGGTGTACTCATACCTAGGCCCCTGTGATTCTTGCCTGGTTGCTGACATTGGTGAGAGTAAGAGCATTTGATTGAGGGAATCTAACTTCATTTACTTTAAACTATAATATATGAGAGGAAAAAAAAGATCACCGAACTGGATTCACAAGAGACCAAACCTTGTAGAAGAAAAGGATGATGTCCTGGGAGGCCATACAAAAAGAGAATAAAAGGAGAGAAGAAATGAATAAACCAGTAGTGAACTGAAATATGCCTGGAGTTGGAGTCTCTAAAACTTAGGAAGAGGTAAGTGTAATGCTGAAAAGTTTTCAAACTTGATGAGAATGATTGAATTTCATCAAGCAATTTAATAAATTTCAAGATCAATGAGCAAAAAGAAATCTCTGTCCAGGCACATTATATTTACATTTATTAAAGCCACCAGTAACAAAAAAGTCTGAATCAAACAGTAATAGCTAGCAAAAGACAGAACACGTAAACAAGAACAAAGGAAAGAGTGGCAGTAGACATCTTGTACGAATCAGGACAGTGGCTTACCACTGAAAGAAATGCCAAGCTAAAAGTCTGCAAAATATTTTTCTTTTTTAAAAAATTAGTGCATTCCTGCGATTCATGATGATTGCATTTGTTCCTGTACATAACACTTTTTAATTCTTTTTTTGCATCTCCTCTTCCCATTTGCAAAAGCTCTATTTGTATTTTTTCTAATTAATTTTTTTATATAAAACACCTTTCCCCTTCTTTGTTTCCCTTCTCTCCATCTCTTATTACCCTTTCCATTTGAAAAAGGCTCTCCCTATTTCCCATTATCTGTCTTGTACTTTGTTCTCTATTTATACTTCCGGCTTCGCATGTAAGAGAAACCATGCGATGTTTAATCTTGTGTGTCAGATTTATTTTACTTAACATTATGGTCTCAAGAGGTTTCCACTTTCTTACAAATGAATGCCCGAAATGTTTTCAACACAAAAGAGGCTGAAAAATATTTTTCCAATCTCTCAAAAGCTCAAGTAATTTATTGTTATTTATTCTTCAATAAACAGATGCTAACTATTTCAAACAGAAGGTAAATTATTCCAGGAGGTAACCTGCATCTGTATAAATGAATCAAGAAATGGTAACTACCTGGGTAAATATTCAAATTTTTTCATCTCTAAAAGATTTTGGCTGCCTGATGTCAAAACAATAGCAATATATCGTAAGATTTGTCATAAATTCATTATTTGGCAAAGTTAGAAAAATGACCTGGAGAGAGAAATGGTATATGCTGTTGAAGCAAGCACTTGGGAGGGGAAATGAAAGTTCACTTCTTGGTCATTATTTTTTGCTTTGCATTAGGTAGTATAAGGTCACTTAAAATGTAGACTGTGTAAGTTAGAGTTGGATACTATAAACCTTAAGCCATCTCTAAAATAATACAACAGCATATATAACTACTAATCAAAGAAGAATATAAAGTTGAATTATAAAATGTACTAAAATAATTCAATGAAAAGTGGATAAAGAGAAAAGACAGAAGCCAGAAAAAATGGAAATGAAATGGCATGATTGTAGTTATAAATCTAACCAAATAAATCATCACTTTAAATGGTCTAGATATTTCCAAATAAAAAGGAATTTCACACTGAATAGCAAAATGATACTCAAATATATGCTGCTGGCAAATAACTCACTCTGAATATAAAAGTATAAATATACTTGCAATAAAGGGCACAAAATTATACGACAGGATGAGTTTAATTTAAATAAACCAGAGTCCCTTTGCTAATACTGATAAAGTAGGCTACAGAACAAATAATACCTATGTCAGAGATACAGAAGGTGATTTGACAATAACGAATGGGAATGGTAATCTAGAGTAACAAACCAAACCTCCATCTACATAGGCTTCAAAATAACCAAAAGAGGAGCAGAAACAATGAATACATCTGCAATAATTATTTGATTTGATTTCAGTCAGTGATCGCAACATTCATATTTTTCAGTAATTTAATGAAGAATTAGACAAGTCAGTAAGGACACAGAAGATATGAGCAATGCTTTCAACTAATTTTCCCTTATTAGAATTTATACAACATTCCACTTGGAGCAATATATATATTCTTCTAAAGTGCATATAAAACATTTATTAAAATAGGCCAAACTTTTGCCCACAAAATATTATCAATAAATTTAACACTGATTTATATGTCAAAGTGATTTTATTTATAGTATATTCTTTTACCAATACTGAGATAGACTTAAAAATTAGTGGCAAAATTTATCTGTGAAATCTCTAAATATACAAATCAAGATAATACAGTTGTACACAAAACTTGTATGTCAAAAAATATCCAAGCAAAATGAGACCCCATTTGGAAATGGAGGAAAATGAAAACACAATATATTAAATTTGTAAGACACAGGGTAAAACAGTATTTAGAGAGATTTTCATTGTACTATTTCACAACATATATAGATTTTTATTGCACAATATTGAAAAAGAAGAAAGTTTGAAAATCAAAAACCTCTGCTTTTAAATGAATGAATGAATAATTAATAAATAGTAAATGAAACACAAAGTAAGCAAATAAAAAAAATCAGAATGGAATTCAGTATGATGGTTATTAGAAAAGTAACAGGAAAATCAATAAGCCCTGAAACCAGAGGTCTTACAGTTACTAAAATTGATAAATTGCTAACCAAACCAATGATAAATACAAAGAACAGACATAAATTACCACTACTGGAAAGGCAGGTTGTGACCTACCCAGATTCTACAGGCTTTGAGAGATTGATATTTTATGTCAATAAATTTGAAAATGTAGGCAAATTGAAACATCCTAAATATGAAGCAAGAAGAAATGAACACCTGAATATTCCAATATCTGTTAAAGTAGCTGGAGTTTTACTTTACAAGCTTGTCTCAAAGGCGCTAAACCAAACCAGACCAAAATAAAACAAAACAAAAAAACCCTAACCAACCAACCAAACAAACAAAAAACCCTCCAGGCCAAGATGATTTTACTGTCAAATTCTGACAAAGACTTAGAGAAGAACTAATACTAATTGTATCCAAACTCTCATAAAATTAAAACAGACTCACTCTATGAGACTGGTAGGTTTGGTTTAACATTCCAAAATCATTTACTGTAATTCACTGCTAACAGTTTTGGGACAAGAAAAATAACAGAGGAAAAATAGCAGGTGATATATCAATAGATACAAAGAAATCATCTGACAAAATACCATACCCCATACTGACCAAATACATGCTCAGCTGCTACCTCAACTGCAAGCTGGTGCTTGAAAGAAAGTTCTGGACCTCATCAAGCTCATGTATGAAAATGCTGTAGCTAACCAGTGGTGAAAGAATGCTACAGCTAATCAATGACAGAGTAAATATTTCCTTGCTAAGTACAAAAATATACGCAGGATATCTGCTTTCTTCCCTTCTTATTCCTCTGCCATCTTAAATACTGCATACAAATCATGCTGACATTTTCTTGTTAACCGAAGAGAGTTATCACTCTATTCCAGCACATGGTACAAAATAATGTCAACATCTCTCAGGGTAATTAGGCCTGTTTACCCACACAAATGGCCCGAGGCTCCCATAGCTTACATCATGTTATTTGTCTTTCTATTACTTATTATCTGTGATTTCATTATCAGAATTTCTGCATTTTTTGTTTTATTGCTTTGCATCTATCACAAAATGGAAGCTTTATTATTCAGTTGCTTAACATCAACCAAATATTACAGGAGCGATGTGAAGATACAAGCTTTGAAACCAATTAACTCGAATTCACATTCTGGCTTTGTTGGTTAGTGGTCATAAATCTCAGGAAATTTATTCAACTCAAGCATTAACTTCCCTCTCATGAGCTGGAACTCTCAATGGCTAATACATACTTTCATTTTAGAGAATAAATAAAATGCTGTATGTGCAAGGTCAGGTACGCAGGAAATACTCCAAATGTTTTCACTGTGTGATTCACTGCATCCGATAGGTAACTCTTGCTCTGTACCTGATAAATCCCCAAACATCAGCTTTATGGTTTTAGCCATAGAACACAACCCTATGGGCCAACTCTAAGGTGGTCTGGGGAGTCAGATTACCTGGGTCCCCAAAGAAGGATGGAAAATACATTTGGTGAAATGTGTTTCATTTTTCTGCCACCTTCCCGAGGTAAATCCAGACTGGCTCGAGGTCCACGGAGGAGTTCTGAGATTCATTCAACTGTAGTAGCACCCATTTGTTTTGCAGAGCCCATGCCGGTGCTGTATTTCAGAGCACTCCAGCTGCTGGTATGTGAAGTGTTATCACTGTAACTACATAAGCTTACAAAACTGCAATAATCAGCATCAGTGTGAACATCAGCATCTGCTTATACTTCTGAGCATGAGATTTCCAACCAACATTGAACCATCTATTTTACCAATACGATGCCTTCGATTTCCACTTTGAAATGCCAAATTCTTTAGGGACAGAGCACATACCTTGTCTGATCACCCCCTCCAAAATTCCCTGGTATTGAATAGAATAGACATGTACTATGGTTGGTTATTTTTTTGAAAGAATGAAAGACAGAAAGAACCTGTCTTAAATAATCCCTAGGAAATCTACTTCAGTCTTTCTAGAGCTCCAGGTGTGAATGCATACACATTCTATTTTTTTAAATGTGTCTGGAGTATGTGTCAGTATGCATGTATCAATAGTAGTAATACATGTCTGGGAGTTAGGCTTCTGAAAATTCAATAAATTATATCTTCTGACGAATTTGTATCTGAAGGAGCTGATTTTTAGGAAAGTGTAAATCATTCATGGAATTCTTTATGTGCTTCTTATCCAGCTATTCATGCAATCAGTAGAAATTCACTGCTGATTTTCCCCAAACTACTCATTTTTCCAGTGAAAGGGGAAGATGTTTCCCTTCAAGGCTGCTGAACACAACAATAAACACAAAATAAATCTCTTTATCCATGTGCACTGCTCACTGTTGACTTAGTGGTTGTTTTATGTTGATTTCAGGTCATTCCAGTCTTACAAATTCCTCTTTAATCTGGATTCTCTTTAATGGAGGTCATGTTTAAGATGGCATTTTCCCACCAACAGACTGAAGCTAAGTTCATGTTACATGATGAACATAGATGTACACTGGAATTTAAAAAGATGGGAAGTCAAATTACATGCAATGCAAAGACCAATTATTAAGATTAATAATGAATTATTTCAGTTGAGTGGATATAGTACATGGATCATTAATCATTGAGGATAATCCTGTTATTTGTTTTTAAACAATTTTAGTGAATGTAGAACATTTATGTCTGGAAAAATTAGAATACCACATGATTACACAAGATTTCTTGAACAGGCAAAATGTCTTGCTAAATTAAAATGCTTAAGAGAATTCTTAAATGTGACACTCCACAAAACTCTGTAGTATGTCCTTTCTCTCAGTTTATACAACTCTAAACTAATTTATTCTTGTTATGTACCAATATATTCTGCTTCTTCCCCCCGCACTTTGCTTTCTGCGTTGGTATATAGCTGGTCCAATGCTGTGTACTAGCAACAACCCCTAGCATGGATGGGCAAGCATGCTTACTTTTATTCTTATTGTTCTTGGGTTTCTTTATACATATTTGTTTTTAATCACCAATTGGTTCCAACTCATTAAAAGTATGTTAATGAAACTTTTAACCTAGTAAAAAGTCATGTGAAAAGTCACTCCTTTCAATGAGTTACTTTGATAATTTAATGATGAGTCAGATTGTGAGTCTTTGCACGCCAGACCTAAGATTTTCAATTTTGTTTTGAAGACACCAAGGATTTCCTGATAAATTTTAAGCAATAAAGTAGGTAGCTCATTGTTTCAGGACTGTGATAAGACTTAGGGACTAGTTAGATGTGCTATAAGGTGGAAAGAAGAGTTTCAGAGTGGGTTCAGTATTTGGACCTTCAGTATTATCATGTGGAATCTAACTGTGACTAATGTCACAGAAAATTATTGTTGCATCTCTAGGAATTGTAACAATATATGGTGGAGCCAACCATCATCAGTGGAAAGATGTGAAAAAGTGCTGATGTGAGACGGAAGATGTCCCTTTTAGCTTGTGGCACTGAATTTGTGGTGCAGTTGTTACGTGTGCAGAAATGTTGCTTTGAGAGTCAGCATCAACTTGTCTCATCTAAAAGTCTCCTGCTCTTTGATTTTTGCAGCAGTGCCTGCCTGGGTTTCCCCTCACCTTTCCAGTGCTGGGCTCTGTCTCTTCATCAGTAGGTGCTGGAGGGACTCGCCTGGCTCAGCTCTTGACCATGGGCCATCTCTCTTCTGAGATCTCACCAACAGCCTCAGCTGACATCAGGAGCAGGGTAATAGCAACTTCCGAGACATAGTTAGGAAAGGAAGAAGTTTGGGATACGAAGAAATCATAGACATTTCTAGCGAATTAAAAAAAAACAGTTATCAAGGGCTTAAAATTATATATAGATTGAGAAAATAGGAACTATGATAGGTCTTTTTGTTGAGAATTTAGACTAATTTTACCAAGGAAAGCTAGATTGTGAGGTACAGAACGCAAGCCATATTACAACAGGTAGAAGAGGAAACAGAAGTAGGAAGATGAGATAATGTATATAAATTAATCTATAAACAAGAATGACAAAGAATAAAAGAAGAGATGGGAAACCAGGTTTGGTGGTGCACACCTGTAATCCTAGCAGTCAGGAGGCTGAGGCAGGAGGATTGTTGCAAGTTTGAGAGCAGCTTGGGCTACAAAGTTAGTTCAAGGCCAGCCTGAACTACATAGTGAGAATCTGTCTCAAAAAACCAAAATAAATATAAATGAATAAATAAATAAATAAAAAGAGAGGGGACAAAAGTCAGTCTACTATATCCCAGCATTAACATATTTAATAAAAACAGGTTAAAAAACATAATGGAAAGATCACTAAAAACCATTTGAAATTAAGAAGATTATTGTAAGTTACTTTAAAAGATCATATTTTGCTGGTAAACTTTTTTTAAAAAGCAACTTGATAGGATACCTTCATATAGTTCTCATTTTTTTGTTTAGCATGATGAAAGAAGCTCCCCATTTATAAAACTTAAGAAGGGATGGGTTTTAAAATTTGAGTACAGGTGATACTGTATTAAATGTAGGCTTCTAGTAAATGATATTAAGATATATGCTTGCATCATTAAATATTTTAAATAAGTTCAGGTAAATTGAATACCCCAAAGTATTTATTGATTAACTACGGAGAGACAATTACTATGCCAGATATTGGGACATAGATCAATATATATTCTCTGAAACGTAACTTAAATAACCTGAAGACTTCAGTACAATGTGGTTAAGACACAAGACAGTGGCAGTTGCAATGAGAATTGTCAACACTTAATCCAGTCTGATGATTTAAGCAAGAGGTTAAGTCATCGTTAAAGACTAAATATTGGCCAGCAAAAGTAGAAAGAAAGGAGAGAGGAGAGAAGAGAGAATATTTAACTTAGAGAGGAAAGTATGAGACAATCCATGGTGTTTTATGGAGCACGTCACATGAGTGGTATGACAGACAGTAGCTTGATTTGCTGCAGTATAACATACAGATCATGAGAGCAAAATACTTTATTTTGGAAGTAATGACTGTTATTTAAGGTGTTTTTGTTTTTTTCAATGCTGGAAACGGAATTCAGGGGCATAATCACACTAGGTCAGCACTCTACCAATGAGCTACTCACCCAGCCCTTTATTAAGGCTTTGAAAGACACTGTAATAACACGGTCAGCACTGCTTCTTCACTGTCACTATAATGGAGAAAATGTAAAATTGGTAAAGAGAAAAAAACCAAGAGGATAATAATCTGGAAGTCAGAGGAGGCAGACCAGAGAGAAATGGAAACCCAGGGAGGTTTCCAGATCTCCTGACATGGTGGAAGACTTCAGTGGTGTTGGGAGACCAATGAGTGCAGAAGTCAAAGATAACTGGCAGGTTTCTTGTATCCGTGACTTGGTGGGTGACACTACCATGGATTTATATACCAGGAAGCAGAACACATTTGAATGGAAAGGAAGGGCAGAGAATGGTGGGTTTAATTTGGACCTATTAGGTTTTCAGCATGTGTGAAACTTTTCAGCAGATTTTTGGGAGCAGGTCTTTGGAATTCACAAATCTGAAACCTACCACAAAGGTCAAGGCTAAAGACACAGGCCTACAAATTAGCACCACTTTACATGTTAACAAAGACCTTGAAAATGGGTGTGGCTCTATTAAAACTGGTTTGTATGTCTTTCACATTTACTGTCGAGTTCTTTCCCATTTTAAAATGGCTTCATTTTAATGGGAATTTCCCTTTGCTCATGTTGTGATGTATGAGAGATGTCAATATTTTGACTTAAAAGAGAATTGGAAATTCTTAGGTAAGAACCTTATCTGTCCATGATTTCCAATTTCCTTTCTTACCATGTGCTGACTTAGCTATGAGCTGCTTCTCCAGAAGGTACGCTTTTATGGCCTCTTCCTCAACAAGGATTTTCATTCCACCTGCTACCAACAGCACGCTCTTGTGAGAGTGCTCCCAAGGTCAGGTAGGCTGACTGTATTAGTTTCTCCACGGCTGTTATAAAAATTACTTCCAACTTGGCAACTGAAAGTAATGCAACTTTATCATCTTACAGTTCTGGAGGTCAGGAGTCTGCAATCAGCTTAAGTGGGCTGAAGTTAAGCAGCTGGGAGGCCAGACTTCCCTCTGAAGACTCTAGGAGAACCATCTCCTCACCTTTTCTGCCTTCTAGAGAGATGATGGTCTTCCTCACAGCTCATCATTCCCACCTCTGCTTTAAATTCTGCCACTGAATTTCTTTCCTCTTTCTTCTAAGGACCTTCCTATCACAGCATCATCAGCTTAATCAGGTTTGTAAGACGTCTCTTGCTAGGTAAGGTGCCATTTACTGGTTCCAAGGATTAGGGCTGGGGTCAGGTTAGGATGGATATCTTTTCATGCCCATTATTCAGGTGCCACACAGGGGAGGTAGAAAGGATCCCAGGTGACCAGCCCTGGTCCGTAGTGGTGCTTACAGCCCCTCTACTTGCAGACCTAAGGTAACCAGTCACATGCCAGAGGTTTAACATTTGAAAAGGCCTTAAGTGAAAAAAGACGCATACAAACAACAAAAAGAAGTCCCTTCAGTTTCCCTTACCCAATATCACTGTTTCTAAATGACTGCAAGAATTATAATGCAAATTTAATAGCCAATTATCAGTGTGGCAGATACTTCAGCGCCAGTCTCAACCTTCTTTCTAATACCTCTTGATCTTCCTTTGTGGAATTACCCACCTCAATTCACATGGAAGAGTGGTGAAGCCAGGTGCCCGCCTTCTATGCTGGAAACTAGGATCCCAGTGCTGGGGCAGTTACTGTCTGTGTGACGCATGGCCGGTCACATGCTGGACCGTGTGCCAATAGATCCTGGTGCAGTCCGAGGCCATCAAAGAAAGAACTGGCATTTGCTCACGTTGAGCACGCTACTTCTGCCTTACCCACTTCCTGGTCTATCTGTCTTCTCATAAATTTTGCTTATGTTTCATTGCTTTAATTCTGGAAGTTTTCAATGTCTTTTGAATTAATACTTCCACTTAGCCGAATTTAGTTCCTATCACTTAGAAAATCCTAAAAATAGTGATATATAGATGCTGCTGCTGCTGGCTTACAACTAACTCTAAGAATTTTGCAAGAAAACTGATTTCTCCTCTCAAGTTATTTCATGCCCTAAACTCATCTACTTTGAGTTAGTGACTAACAGTTAATTGACCTTCTTAGTTATGTGATGTCACCAAAGAATTCTACAACTTAAGTATATTCACAAATCTGGAGAGGCGAGACACCTGCTTTTTCCCAATAAGGAAGACTACTTTCACAGGCTCATATTTTGTCTCTCTATGGGTCATAGCTTGGAGTAATTCTTGAATTGGCTGGAAATATCTTTTTAGAACATTATTTGAACATTGGTGATCACGGTCCCACAATGCTGAGAATTTACCTCCCTGCAGTGGTTAAACGATGTATTTTTTTTCTTTAATGGAAAATTACCCAGCGAAATTATGGAAAAGAGATTATTTATCTGAGTCATAATTTTAGGGAAACTTTTACACTTCTATGCATTTTTAGAAACGTTTTCTTTAAAAAGGACATTCTATTAATATTTATAATTAGCACACAAAACAGACGCTAGATCTTATGCTCTAACTTTACGGGTACAATGACATAAAGAAGATTATATGCTTTTTGGCAGCATATTTTTTTCTGTGAGCTGTGGAACAAAGGGCATCTCCACCAAGATGCTATTTCTTTCTAGATTGCCGGAAAACAGGAAGATGGTGATTATGATTATTTTAGCTATCTCGTCATACTACTCTTAATATTCAAACACTGAATACCTAAAACATGCAATACTTAACCAGTGGTGCAGAAGCTCCGTCAAAATTTAATTGTCCATTTTCCCTGGGCGGTGCTTTGGTCCACCCCCTCGCGCTGTCTTGTGATCCCCATTTCTACTTCCAGGCGCACCTCCCTGAAGGGATCTGGTTTCTGTGGGCTTGGGCTGGATCTGGGGAGTTTCCTAGGGTGAGAGGTCAGAAGCCTCAAAGAGATTCGTTTTTCTACTTGCTTTTAGGCCCAAACCCAGGGAACTGATGGTACACATTTTGCACAATGTAACCCACACATCCTCCCAAGGGCCGTCGTGGTAGAGGTGAAGAAACTTAGGCTCCAGAGAACGTGTTTGGAAGCCTGCACTGTGGCTCTGAGACTTTCCTGGTCCCCCTGTTTCCCACATTCCCTTATGGATCCTAGGGGTGCTGGAGAGGAGAGGCCCGCCAAGCCTCTCCGCGGGCGCCTACCGCTCTTCCGTGCCAGCAAGCGCGAGGACTCCCAGGAGCCTGGGAACACCAACCCGCCAGTGGGGCGCGGGAGGTCCGGTCCTCTGAGCCGCCGCCAGGTCACGCCCACTAGCGGGTGGCCCGGCCTCGCCCGCTGCGCTCCGCTCGCTCAGGGCGGCGCACGTCCCAGCCCGAGCCGAGCGCGCTCCGGGGGACGCGGCGCCTCCGCGCGGCCGGGGCGCACGTGCCTGGGCCGCGGCCAGCGCCGGCGGCCGCGCCGTAGTAGCTGGGGCGGGTGGGAGCGGCTGGCTCGGGGCCGCCGCCCGCCCGCCGACTCCGGTGGTTGGGCGGAGGAAGCGCGGACTCCTCCTCCCCGCCGTATTAACATGCACCCAGGGGCGGGTGACCAGCCCAGCCTCGCCGACCCAGCCCGCCGCGTCCGGGCGCTCAGCCTCCGCGCCAGAGGCGAGCGCTGCGCTCCGGGCGCCGCGATCCCGAGGAGGACGCGGCCGCGCCGACACCTCCCGCCCCGGGGACCCGGCGGCACAAGCTGCTGCGGCCGCCTCCGCTCGGCGCCCCGGTCCTCCGCGTCTCCTCGCTGAGCGCCGGCCCGCTCCAGGAGAGCGTCGCGTCCCGGCTCCGGGCTGGCGGGACCGACAGACGGCGCCGCGGGCGAGGGCCGGACTGCGGGCAGCGGCCAGGTAACGCCGGGCTGAGCGCGGGGCCGGGGAGCGCGCGGGCACGCGGCGGCGCGCGGTGGCTCCCGCGTCCTCCGGGACTAGGGACTGCGGGCTGGGCTCCCCCGGACCCCGGCCCGCGCGCCTCGGCTTCTCTGCCCGGGCCCGGGGCGCACTCTCGGGCCCCTGGGGACGCGGGGATGCCGGGGCCGGGGAGTCCTCCTGCCAGCGCGCTGTCCTCGCAGCTCCCCTGGGGGGCCCAGGAAGGACCGATTTCTAATTGCGACAGGGTCCCGGAGGGGGGAAGGGAGGAGGACACCGTCCCCTTTCCTTGTCATCTCCAGAGCCACCCGCCCCCCTCACCTCCCCGGCCCCGCGCAGGAGAGGAGGGGCCGCTGGCCTCTCGCTCGCGAGCCCTTTGCGAACCAAGTTGTTGCACTTGCTTTTCGGGTGACATTTTGGCATCGGCTGTAGAGAGAGACCCCTCCCCTCTGTGTGCGCGAGACCGAAGGTGCAGAAAGAGAGAGACACAAAGAGGGGCGCAGAGATAGCGAGATGCCAGGAGAGACGCGCGCAGCGAGGTCACGGGAGGGTCGCCCAGCCGCGGCCGTGGCCAGTAGCCCTGGCATCCGGTGGCGGAGGATTGAATCAGCGGGGCTGGAGCCCAGAGACCCAGCAGGACCTGTCCTGGGGCTGGCCGAGGGCACGGATCGGGCTTGCGCCAGGGGGCGGCTGCAGCAGGCGACGGAGAACCGCATCGCGCTGGCGGGGGGCGAGTTGCCGCCCTCCTCCGCGTGGCCCCGGGCGTTGGGAGGTGGTGGCCGCCGCGGTTGTCCGCGTCCAGACCCGGCGGCCGTGCGCAGTACTCGGCCGGGCTGGGGTGGCGCGGGGACGAGGAGCGGCTGCCGTGGATGTGGCGAGACCCTGGCTCGTGGCTCCCAGGCACGGGGAGACTGGGCTCGGGCAGATGGAGGAGTATGTCCTCCACCTCCCGCGTGACACGTGAAGTTACAGAATCGCAGTGAGGAAAGAAAAAGATAATAAAAGTAACCATCCAAGGCAGGTGGTAGGCTTTTATGGTGTTCATGAATGGCTTCGTAGAAAGCACGGTGCTTCAGTCTAACGTGTGTGTGGTTCAACACTGGCATGAGAATGCCTAGAACTAAGGAAACGATTTTAGGTCTGCAGCCAAACATCTCTTCAAAAAAAAAATTATTTTCACCAGGAAGGAGCTGTTCCAAAAGCAAGCGCCTTTGCTCTTATATTTATGCACACATTCTGTTGGCCTACCTAGGTCAGTTTTTCATATATAGCAATACTTTTTATTCCCACCAGCATGGAAATGCCATAGAGGCAAGAAATGTTACACATACACTGATTTATCTAGTGTCGAAGGAATAAAGTTTACTTCAGGCGAGTTTTAAAAAAGGAAAATCAATATGTGCAGGAATATGCACTATCTGTGTAGCACGTATGGAATTTACAACTTTGGGTTATAAAAACAGTCTTTGGCTCAGAAAATTCATACTTTGGCATGAAGAGAACTTGATGGAAATCTGGTGTCAGTAGCTTTGGCCTCGATTTTCTTTGGATTTAATAGTTCAGTTTAAAATTGCTGAAGAGAAATGACTACTTTGAAATATTCTTAGCTCTTGATCTAAAATTCTGTGACTGATTTTTTTTAAAAAACCAGCTTGCTTGAAGAGAAAATATCTTTTACAAGAAAAAACTTTAAAATGCAAATGTAGGCTTTAAAAACATTACATCTATCCATTTTTCTATATATTTTTATTCTAAGATTAGTTTGCCAATAAAGTATTGCATCTCCAAATTTATAGACAATATAAATATTGACAACATAAACTAGTTAACAGGTACTTTAAAAAATTATGAAGTAATTTTCTAACAGAGATTTTCAGATTACATTCGAGTTATTCTGCCTTGGGGAAAACATGTTTTTTAGTTTTCCCTGTGGGGAATTTTTTTGGCTCTATGGGGGTATTTGGGTATATGGTATTTCCCTGTGTAGTTCAGGCTTGTTTTGAACTTGGTATGTAGTCCAGGCTGGCCTGAAACTCACAGCAATCCTCCTGCCTCAGTCTTCTGAGGGCTGGGGTTATAGGCAGGGACCACCGTGCCTGGCCTACGTGGAGAAGTTTTTTGTTTTAGCATCTTTAATTTTTCCTTCAACATGAATTTTGTTCTGGAAAAACTAAAATAGTCAACAAATCATGCTAGTGATTATTCAAAGCAAATGAAACAAAATCTTTCTTTCAAAATATTATGCAGTTTATATAGAGAAATGGCTAGCTGTGGTTTTCTGCTTTTAAATCCTAAGCATAAGTGTCCTGTGAAGTAGAATTTGGAAGTAGAAACTGCATGCACTTTGATTTTGTATTGGTTGGGTGTGACTTTGTTCCATACCGCTGTCTAGATTAACTTAAAATTAAAACCAGGGAAGAGAGAAACTTGCTTTTACAAACTAGAGGCATATCCCATAGTGGTAGCTTTAGCTGCTTGAGACAAGTGCCATTGTTGTAATAGCAAGTCTTTTGGAAACAGAGAATTCAGTGTTTTGATTTTGCAGTCTATCTTACATGCAGAGAGAATAGTGAAATGCCCCCTCCTGTGTATTTCTGTAGTGAAATTTCTTTGATCAATCAGAGCTTATATTATGTTACCTTCTCGGTCACTCCCATCAACTGTCCCGTCCTTTACTAGAAGAGTAAAAAATTGGTTTTCTCTTAGGAAATATCCAGCTGGAAGACTTTCATGAAGATTTCATCTTTATAGACACCACACTTACCTCTCTTTTCTTCATTTAAGGAAACAATATAGTTGTAAGTTCCTTCGTTTCTTTTTTTTTATATTGGTAATTGTTTTTTTCCTGCTAAAAGAATGCCATTCAGTGAGGGGGCTAAAAAAAATTCTGAAAAACCTCCATCTCAACCTCCCATACTGACTTCCTGTGGTACGCTGGTCTTTCTGTATATTTTTTATTTTAAAGAAGCTGTGTCACAGAGTATCCTTTGCTAGCATTCTAGAAAATCTTTGTATTCCAGATACCTTTGGAGGTTCAGAAGCACCCTGTGGTTTTGCTGTCTCTTTTATTTCTAGAAGATTCTAAGTGCTTGCAGTTCTTCCTTGTCTAAGAAGAGAAAAATTACAGTGACCACCCCCAAAAGATGTTCTCTCTCTCTCCCTCTTTCTGTCCCTCTCTGTCCCTCCCTCCCTCTCTTTTTCTAATTCATGGGGAATTTGTAGTCTGGGTCCCAGACTTCTGATGAAGGTGACTTTCTCTAGATGAGTGGCTTGTTCAGCATTGCCAAAGATGGTGTTCCTAGGAAGGTCTAAAATAATCTGCTACAAACAAAGATTAAGAAGTAGTCTTCTGACATTCTCTGTAATTGACTAAATGCCCACATATAACTGATGGTAGGAAACACCTGATACCAGCTTCTTGTTTTGTACATAGATATGATTTGCTTTACCACGTGTACTTGCTACTTCTCTGTAACCCTGACAACGCGCAGACCTCCAGAACAAAACCCTCGGTCAAGAGCCAGAAGAATGGACGTGAATACAAAGCGGTGGAAAAGGTGCTTGACAGCCCTTGGAGATCCTCTGGTCCTTACTCTGATTTCTCTAAGTTGGTGTTGCCTGGATGCGCAGACAGTATCATATTCTTCATCCCAGGAAGTGGTAGAGACCCGACGGCTATTGGAGGAGTGGAAACCGGGTATTTCCATCCTTTGTTGACTTCCATTTTCTTCCTGATTGGTGTTTATTGTTTTTTATTTCTCTGGAAGTTAATGCTTGCTGGGTAACAGTGACCTCACATTTAAGAAGCCGGGTTCACACACAGGAAGCCCCATTCAGTGACGGTGAGCGTCAACATTGCTGCAGTGTGATGATTGATGCTCTGAATATACTATCACACTGCAGTTCACCCCTCTCCCTTGGCTCTGACTTGCTCCTCTGTTGTCACCAACAGTTTCTCCATGTTCTCTCAGTTGTGTGTGTGTGTGTGTGTGTGATTTGTAAGCAGCAGCACCAAGGCAAACTGCCCAGCCCCGCCAGATTTCCTTGGGGTGCAGTGGAAGGGTGCTCTGGCTGAAGCTGTGCATCAGCTGTCAGAAGACAGAAACTGTGCTGCCAACTGCTTATCTCCCAAGCTTTGCATCCCAAGGAGGGCTCAGAGGCATTTAAAGGGCTTCCTCGGGAGGATTGTGGGAAGGTCTCTCCGGGCACATCTCCAGCTCGGCTGCCTTCCTCTGTGACATAATTTTGGCTAATTTGGAAACATCTGCTAGAGCGACTTCCGGTTCGTTCTGGTTCTGAGGAGTGTGTGGGGGGCCGTGACAGGAGGACCGACTTTCACCCTTGGCCTCACCTCGTGATTAAACCCTTCCTCAGAGACCTTTTCTTTCTTGGTTTCAATTTCAGCGGAAAGGCAACCAGAAGCCTATTTCTGGACTAGAAATTTCCAGGCTTGAGATCACTGAGATTGCTTTACGAAACACGTGCTGCCATTTTTTTGATCTTGTCTCAGTCTTCACAAACTGGTCTTTGATAGGATTCACGGCAGTGTTCTAGCAAGAAAGCCAAGCACAGTCACTCCCTGCAAAGCCTCTCCCCAGACAGCAGCAGCCCCGAAGGCAGGGTCACCTGGTTCCCTAAAGGAGGATGCACCTTCCCACTTAGAGCAGAGCAGCAGGTGCAGGGGCGTCGCCACGCCCAGACACACTTGGAAAGGTGCTGTGCCAACCCTTGCCCGGGCCATTCGCACAAGGCTCACTGGATCCTACAGCTTTTATGAAGCAGGATGTGAAGTCTTTCCCCCCATTCCCTAGAGCACCATTCCTTGTATTGTTTCCTCTTTCTGAGTCCTCAACTGAGAAGTCATTTCATTAGTGAAGCTCTCCAGTTGAATGAAGTTTTAGTACTTTATCCTTTTTCTCCTGGTCCTTTTGGAGTAAATAAGGATGCGTTGTCCTGTGGTGGTCTGATTGACTGCCTTCCGCACTGACCTGTGTGTTCCAGGAACTCAAGAACTAAGTAGAGCATGATCAACAAACAGCACTGGTGCTGAGCTCGGTGCCCAGCAGCAGTAAACTCTAGATGAGTGAATGAACCAGTGAGAAACATAGGCCGTATTCCACCTGAGCTATAAGGACCCTAATTCTAACTTTTTTTTTTTTTGCATTGGGGATCAAACTCACGACCTAGTTCTTATCAAGGAAGCGCTTAAGCCACTGAGCTAAATCCCCAGCCTTTGGACCCTAATTCTGAGGGCAGTGTTTATGGGGGACTTTTGCATGGCCTCCTTGCAGTCTCACACTCTGCATTTTCGGTTTTAGGCTTGCTTCAGTAATACTTGATAGACACTGAGATGTTCCCAGCGTGGCCGAAAAACATTTGCCAACTGATGACCTGCATTCTGCTTATGAGCAGAAGGAAGATTTTGAAATAAAATAAGGATGTTTTAGAAATCCAGCTCCTTCCTTTTTCTGCTCCATTTTCTTCCATCTATGCATATCTGTGGTTTAACCCACCATTCAAGGCTTGGCATAAGCTCCTTTCCTATCCCTCACTTTCTAGAACTCAACATTCCTACCTGTTCCTCTACTGAATCTGATGCCTAATTTTACTTAGCTTTGCATTTGATTTTCTCTGTATGTGCTTGTCCACTTCCAGGGGACCAAAGTAAGGTCAAGGGACAACAGAGACAGTGGCCACTATGCAGTTCCCAGGAAGCCAGAGTTCACTGAGGACTGGAGGGATGTGGTCATAGGGAAAGAGGTCAAGGGAGTGGGGAAGCTACAGTGGACATCCTGGCCTGGGCCGATTTCTGCATAAGCATTAGACTCCAATGCGATGTTTTGTTTAGCAGGGGTATTAGGATCTATCATTTCAAATGATCTGACCAGGCGTGCAGTATATTCTGTTTCATTCTCTGCATCTGGGGAGCTTGAGAGGTATATGGGAAAAGGCCAGCTCTGTAGAGAGGCCGACCTGCCACTTGCAGCATGATTTAGAGCCAGGTCCGCTGTGCAGGCTGAAATTGCCTATGAGGAAATGTGAGATGCATCTTGGAGATGGTCCATGTTTTTATAAACTATGTATGAAATACTTCCTTGAGTTTTACATATCTTTTAAGGATATCTTAAAATATTCTGCTTTATGATAAGAATCCTAAGAGAGCTAGAGGATACCTATCCCATAGTTGGTATGGATATAGGCGAAGTTTAGCAAACAAACACTGTAGCATCTCTTGGGCACTCATTACCGTGGAGAATATGGACGTGCAGGACATAGCTCAACTCCTTGAGCATCTTAAAAGTATCATCAAAAGGGTAAGATTATGATATGGGGAATAATTAATAATGATGTATTGCAGAATAAGAACTTAAATATATACGGCGAATCATACTTTGGACTTATTTTGGGAGAGTGGAGCTCCACAAAGAATGCGATTGTTGTAGAATTCTTGCTAACGAGGAAGAGCTTATGCCGGGTCTTTAAGAACTGCTTAGAATTACGGAGGAAGAAGCAATGATTTACACAAACAAGGAGATGCAAGTGACTGTGGTAAGGTTCTGGTCCGGGAGAGGTCATTAGACCTGGAGGTGAATTTGACTGAGGGTTTAATGCCTGTCCAGGAATGTTTAGAATTTATGGGGACCTCTGGAGGGTTTTACATAGTTAGTGACATGAAGAAGTGGCTTTTGGACTGACAGAAGTAGATGCATCTGATTCCAGATGGGGACAGAGAGAAGCTTCAGGAGCCTGTTGTGGTAAACTGAGGCTTGAATTGTTGAGTCCAAGGAGTAGGGAGGTAGAAATGGGGAAAACATCCAGACAGTTGTCCAAGTTGATAGCAATCTCTTTTCTCCTAGACCCGTGGCGCAAAGTTTTCAGCTCTTTATTATCATACTCATCATGACACATTTCAGTGACACCAAAGATTGTATTGTAGCCAATGCCTCTGTCCCTCTGCTCCTACAGATCATGAACTAGGCCATTGCACGTGGCGCCGGCACCCCCGGTTCTGTCCCCACCCTGTCTTCCCTCAGCCTCCCGGCGCGCTGACATCTGTGTTTGTCGTGCCCAAGCATTTCTGCACACATCGCTGTATGTGAACGCATACCTAAGCCACGGGGTCTTTCTTGGCATTTTTAACTGTTTAGAAATAGTAACATGCCCTGTCCATTCTTCCCCTTGCTTTCAGTATCCAGAATTCTGTTGATGTGCCCATGGTATTCCATGGTTGGCTGGGTCATAATGCATCCTTTGTGCTCACAAAGGAGAATTCCTGGACTTAGAGGGTGTAAGAGGGTAGTGTTGGTGCCTGATCAGTTAGAGAATGATGCCAAATTACCAAAAGTTGTTGTACCTATTTATATTCCCAGCAGCAATCTATCAGAGCTCCTTTTGTTTTATGTCCTTGCAAACACTCAGTGATGCACTTTATTTTTCAGCAGTCTTGTGGATGCAAAATGATACCTCGTAGTTTTCATTTCTTGCTCCCTAACTGCAGGTAATGTTGGCCATTTCCTCCTCTATTAATATTCTGGTTTCTGTGTTGCTTATTCATAAAGATTATCTGTAGTCTTGCTGCTTTTTAAGCTTATTGATTTGTGTTGTTTATGCAGAGCCCAACAAATAAATGTACACACACTTCAGGAAAAGAAAAATAAATGTCTGGAAGCAAATAGCCACCGCTCCGAGCACCTCTTGTAACTATAGAGCCCAAAGATATTTATATTAACCTCATGGTGTCTCAGTAAGTTTAGCATTAAAATATTAAGACAAGTTTTTCTTTTCCTGAAGTGTGCATACATTTTTTCTGGCGGACTGTGTATATTCTGTATGCCAGGGGTTTTCTTTCTCTGTAATATGCCAATTTCAGTGATCTTCACTCAATTGATGGCTTGTCTTTTCACTTCTTTGGTGCCTTTTGGTAAAAGATTTATGTTTAAATTTTAAAATAGGTGTAGGTTTAGTTCATGTCTTTATGGTATGATATCTTATCAACATAATCTCTGACAATGGTTTATGAGATTTGAAAGGGTAATACCTATTCAGTGATAAAGGAAAAGATACCCTTTTGTATCTCATAAACCATTGCTTATTTTCATAGGGACTATTTTAAGACTTTCATCTCTATGTTTATTTTATAAAGCATTTAATTACATTCCAGATTTGGGCAAAACACAGATCTCTTGGTCTTAACTTCCTGTCCATTAATGTAGTGCCTCAGCTGTTGTGAATTCTGCTGCTGTCCCTGGCCCCACCCTTCTATGCCTTGAGCACATGAATACAGGGAAGCATTTTAATGGGCTTCTCGCCTCCAGGGTCTCCTTCCTCTAAACCATAGCAGCATTTACAATTTCAAACCGGGCATGTTGGTGTGCACCTGTAATCCCAGCACTCTGGGAGGCTGAGGCAAGATGGATCATAAGTTGGAGCCTAGGCTAGGCAATTCAGTGACCTCACTAGACCCTATCTCAAAATAAAGATGGGCTGGGAATGTAGCTCAGTTGCAGGCCCTGAGTCCAATCCCCAGTACTGGAAGGTAGAAAGGAAGGGACCGGTAAAAAAGGATGAATAGTTCCCTAAACAACTGTTAATCTCATTTAAGTTTGTCCTTGAGATTCTCAAGAGGGCTGCGATCACACTTGCGATTGCACCCTTCCTTCCCCTGCACTCAGTATGGAACTGACCTGCCTAGTCTTCGTTGGATCACTGGGCACAGCTGCCTCTGTCCTCACCAAGCCTCATTTCTTACTGAGTCCTTTGCAGTGACTTTCTGCAAAATGACTGTGTGACCACTCTGTCATCTTTGTATTTAAATTCCATTTGAGGGACTGTTGACAACCCAGGCTGAGGATAATCAGGGATTGTCTCTCTCTTCCTGTCCCTCTGCCTAATCTGATTGTCTTACAATGAGCAAAGATTTCTCTTAAAATAATTCCTTTAAAGTCTAGGCAACCCTCACCTCTCACATGCAGCATTTTATGACCACTCTAGCTGAGTGTGAACGCTCCTGTGAATTCTGTCAGTATTTATGTGGCTCATTTACTTGATGACTTACATATGTGAATGCCCTTAGATTTTTTTTTTTTTCCTTTAAGCTCCTTTAAGTGATAAATTAGTGTATGTGTCTTTGCCTCATGCACAGGTCTGAGTCCAGTAGCTGGCAGAACAGTTTTCTCCCAGTGGGTAGCAGCGGCTCTTCTGATGCTTATAATTAGTTGTTGGAGGTGTTCAGAGTGGAGATTTGGAGCATGAGGACATGGGGAACTCGACATTACTGGGACATGTAAGGGTTCAAGACAGGAAGTTGGTTTTTGGAACTGAGCTACATTTTGGTTATGTTGATTTTACAAGATTATATTGGGCATATGCCATAAGCAACTTGGAAAACACTAAACCCGAGTTTATGAAATGATAAAATCTGAGGTTTTTGTGAAGAGCTTTTGTGCTGCCAGCTGGTCAGCAGTTCATCATTTACTCCTAATCCTAAAATTCAGGTTTCAGTTAAAAATGCTACTTTGTTCCCCAATCCTGACTCCAGCGTCCTGATCCATTTAACTAACACAATGACTGTGGGAAAGTTAATTTGAGTGAGCCCGGTTTTCTCAGTTGACAAATGAGAATAATTAAACTTCTATTTAAAAGTTTTTGAAAGGATTAATTGAGCCAGCTTGTGTAAAGTATCTAGTTCAAAGCCAGGCCCATGGTGAGCCATTAAAACACGGTCTTATTAACAATATATTTTATCTATAAGAACTACCATGCAGCCGACTTTTTATATCCAAGTGGTACCAAGTTAAGAATTTACGAACAATTCATTGTCTCATAAAAGATTTTTCTTCTCCTACTAAAAATCCTTGAGTCTAATTATTTCATGGCCCTGTATGACCATATTTCTGGAGCACCGTGATCTTTTTGCTCTGGCACGATGCATTTCAGTGTTGCCTGTAGGTGATACGGGCTGCATCTTCCGGGACCAGGGCCCTGGGCTGACACAGTGCCATCTGCTGCGAGGAGATGACGGAGGAAATCAGAGTCATGACTTTGTCCCCGAGGCAGGTTTAATTGTGTTGATGAGAAGATATCCTCGTGGAACAATGCAGGGCCTCTAAAACAACACCCCAAGTGTGGATTTTAATTTGCTCTGGGTAGAATGCTTATTTGCTAAGGTGAGATGGGATATGGAAAAAAAAAATGGGAGAGACTCCTTGGAAAGAAGCAGATTTGCCTCCCCTGGACAGAGGAGCCGTCCCACGGTGGGCAGGTAGAATGCAGGGTCTTCTGGCTCCCCCTTGGGGGCCCCACCTTCCCCTTCCTGGCTGTGTGTTGGGTCTGCTCCCTGGCTCTCTGAAGTGAAAGGCTTGGAACCTAAAGACAAGCGCAGAGCGCAATGAGAACATGGTGCCGACTGACTGGGAAATGCCACTGGCTGTCCACGTGGGAGCCGTTATGCAGTTTTCATTATCTGCTATAGTGACCCCATATGTCAGATCTTTGGAATTTAGGTTTACAGCATAAAATGAAAAACAAAATGCTGTGCTTTTGTCTGTTCTTTCAGGGATCCCTTTCAGGAAGAGACACAGTACGTGGAGTTGCTCCCTAGAGCCTGATCAGTGCAGTTAGTGCAGAGTAAACCCTGGCAGTACCAGTTCACAGAGGTTGTGTTCCCAGCGCGTAGGCAGACACCGAAGAGCGGTGGACACTGAACAGCTTCTCCTCACTGAAATTGTGCAATGCGATGTTGGTGACTTCCAGCTTCTCTTATCCCTACAGTCGTTACAGCCCGTCTTCTACAAACAAGATAGCATTGCTCTAATGAAAGCCACACGTCGAGGACCCTCTATCTATGAAAAATCAATTCTGAACCAAGCCTGGAAGCACAGGCCGCTTTTTCAGCTGTAGAACTAGGGTCATCCTGGCTCGGCCAGTGGTCAGTGCTGGGCGATGTTGTGCCAGGGGTCAGTGCTGGTCGGTGGTCAGGCACCAGCTGTTTTCATTGCACAAGTGTGGTTTGCTTCGATTGGGAAGTGGAACCCATGAACAGATGTCACAGCCATTGTCAAACAGCTGCATTTATGTAATGGACTTCTCTTTGGAAACTTGAATCAAGGAAGACATTTCTAGTATTGTTCCGTGATATCTCTTATGTCGGCATCCTGATCCAAGACGTGTATGTCTAGATAATTTATAAGTCAGAGTTCAGTAGGACCAAGGGAGAAGTTAAAGGTAGAAATGTATTCTTTTGATTAGGTCATTTTTGTGAAAGCTTTCTGTTTTTTCCCTTATGTATGTCAGATTCTAAAGATGAAGACTATTGGACAATAGCCATGACCAATTCATTCCTTCATTTATTCATTTAACTAAGTATTTACTGAACAGGTATTTTGTGCCAACTGCTATGCTAGGTGCTTTGAATTCATCCTTGAATAAGAACAGCAACAAAAGGTAGACAGCACACCCTGGCAGGGCTATGGCGCTCACAGGAGAATGGGAGGAAGCATAATACAGGCTTTTTTAGAATGTTAGAAAGGGTAACAGCTATGAAAAAATAGAATCAGATTAGGAGGGGTTGGTGCACTGTGCAGAAGGAAGTGAACTTTTTTCTTTTCTTTTAAAATTCTGACTTTGACTGAAATGTTCCAGCTTCAGGACTTGAAAAGGCTCTACGTGAAGTGTGGGTTGGTTTCATTGCTTTGTACTCTTTTGTTCTCTCTGTTCTCACAGTGGCTCCCGGACGCTTCAGATAGAGTATCGGCCACATTGCATTGCAGCTGCTTGTTATTGGTTTTTGATCTTTGATTTCTCAGTAGATTGTGAGCTGTAAAATAGGATGTACTTTCTGCAAGTTTGTACTTCAGTAAGACAAGGACTGAGGGAGGGTAATGTTGCCTTGACGGTTTACTCTGTACTGAGTATGTGGTAACCGCATTTTATCTGTGCACTAGGCTTGTGTAGACAGTGAAATCGTATTTTGCAGACCACAGATTTGGCATGGGTGGAGGACCAGTGGTACCTCCCTGGTGCCTGACCTGTTGGTGGATATTGAGCTGGCATCTAAGAAACGTAGAGGGAAATATGGTTCAAATAAGCCATAGGGTTGCAGAACTGGTAGCTCTCAGATATGTCTCTATCTCCTCTTCTTGTTTTATTTCACTTCACAGCTCAGCTGGCCCAGGAGGTAGTTATTTGGAAGTTCTCAAAGTTTCTCTTCCCTTATTTCTTCCTTCATTCTTTCCCAGTTTCCAAACCGATCGTACGGAGGGACCGCAACCCTAATAAAATTGCCTGTGCTCTGAGGTCTCAGCCTTGTAGTCTGAAGGTGAACTTGCTTTATTCTGTGATCTCAGCTGTACTAAGAAGCTCTGTAGCTCTTTTTATTGCTTTTGAGTTTCACCTTGATTTTTTTTTTAACCGCTGTTTGCTGCCGTAGGGCCTTTTAGGCTGCGGACTCCTTTGACGGGGCGTCGAGAACAAAGTGCCTAGGAAGGTTCTGTTCCCTTACCTTCCTCTCCCCACCTGTTGTCTTCCCAGTCCCCGAGAAATTCTGCGTGACAGAGGTGCATCTAGGTGGAACCTTCCAGGGGTGTGACCATCTGCTTGCTCTGGAGAAAATCAGCCTCTTCTTTCCAGGAAAGGATCTGCACTGCCAGAGAAACTTCAGCGACCAGCTTTGCGTTGGGTGATCTACCTGAGAGGACAGATGAGCACAGACTCAGAGACAAGGAGCAGAACCCAGCAGAGGACTGCGGCAAGGACACACGCGGAACACGGCACAGACCTGGCTGAGGACCACGCGGAACATGGCACAGACCTGGCTGAGGACGTCAGCGGCAGGCAGGGAAGCCAGTGTTCTGTTGTGCTTCTAACAAGTACCTGGAAAAAGGTGCTCCTTATCTCTTATAATTCCTTGAGTTCAACGTGCTAGAATCAGAAGTATCAGTTTGTTTACGTAGTTGTGGATAAATCAAGATTGCTACTCTTAAATCCAAGGAAGGTAATTCAACTGGTCTGTGAAATAATTCAGTGCCACTGTAGTTTATTTTCAACCTTTTTTTTTCCCCCTGATACTGGATGTTGAACTCAGGACTTTGGCATGCAGCTGCATTTCTAGCCCTTCTCATTATTATTATTTTGAGACAGGGTCTTACTAAGTCTCTGAGTTGTCCAGGCTGGGCTAGAACTTGCCATCCTTCTGCCTCAGTCTCCTGGAGTTCTGGGATTATAGGACTGTGCCACTATTCTGGCTCAACCTTCCTCTTTTAAGGAAAAGGAAAGTTGAATGTATCAGCATTCCTGCCTCAGCTATGTAAGTAGCAATGCAGGCTCTTTCACTCGTGTACAGTAATGAAAACTGAAGTGAAGACGAACACACAGAAGGCTGGAAGAACAGGAAAGACTTGGGATGTCCTTGCTGTCACTGTAGTATCACAGATGACAGATGCATTTTATAAGTTAGATATCTGAAGTCTTTTTCTTGTTTTTTGGTACAAGTTATTTTTAATACTCGTGTGACTTTCTGAATCACCTTATGTTCCTGACTCCAAGTAAATTTGAATATTTAATTGATTTAGGGCATAAGCTAAGTGAAGTTTCCAGATATGTACTTATAAAAGCAAAGCACTAATAGTTATGCATTTATCAGGTGAATACAAGAAATATATGGCCAAAGGCTTTGCCATGTTTTAGCCTGAAAGTGCCCTACATGGAATTCGAGTTCAATGATTTATATTGGGCGTGTTCTGAAGGTGGGTTTGTGCGTACATGTCTTGAATAACATAAATCAGATGTTTGGTAAGAAGTTGGAGTAGTTCTCATGGTAATCTTATGAGGTGTAAGGATGACAAATATCTCCAAATGTTCTTGGTCCCGTCTGTCTGGGGTGTTGCCCTTGCCCAGCGCCCCTCCTCTGGAGTGACTACTTCCCAGTCATTAATGCTGTTCCTGATGTCCTCTGGGAGCAACCTGTCCCCCACTGTTTCCTTTCTCAGCACCCCTTTTAACACAGAACTTCTTCATATGCCTGTCTCAGATGTCAGTTCAATCAGTATTTGTCCAAGGAGTGAATGTGCCATGATAAAGTGCAAGGATTTCAACGTCTTGCTCGCAGTAACAGCCAGGCATGGGTTAACTCGGAGTTTTAAGTGATTGTTCCTTGAGAGGCTGGGTTTACACTGGCCAGTTACTAATAATGGGCTCCCTGGTGGAAGTGACATTGCGGGGTGGTGAGAAAGACAGAGTCCTCTCACCGGGACAGAGGGCTCGCTTTCCAGAGGGCGGAGTTCTCAGAGTGGGGCAGAGGTGTCAGGGAGATCCCAAGGATGGGACGGAGGCCGAGGAGGCTCTTCCTGGGGGCTTTCAGTCCCACACAGCGGTTCCTCTTCCCCCGCCTCCACTGATGGCGGTGGGCTTTGTCGTGCAGAGCGCTCCTTTGTCAGGGTTTAAGTGAACCCAGGTGTCTGCTGACCAGCAAGGAATGTGATTTTGAGGCTTTGAGAGACTTCAGTGTTCTCTGATTATAATTTCAGAGGCTTCAGTGATAGGTGACGTAAACCCTGCCCCCAAGGGACTCTACATGCTTCGATTGTAAATGTGAGCAGGGTGAGGACCCAGCAGCTCCATTCTGAGATGTTGGGGGGCCTGGTGGGGAAGCTGGGACATGGAAGCCTGGGAGGTAGGAAGTGTGGTGGGGAGCTAGGGTGGGCTGGATTTCCCAGGGCCGATGGGACTTGGTCTGGGGACAGGGAGGAAAAAAGGATGGCAAGGCCAGGTACCCAGGGCTGAGAGTGACCAGGCCTTCAGACGAGCAGGTGAGATTTTAAGTAGTTGCTTGCAGGTGGAAAACTGTGGCATAAAAATGTCTTAGAATAAGACATTATTGATGTTGAAAAAAATGTTCAACATCACTGGTCATTGGAGAGATGCAAATTAAAACAACACTGAGATTCCACCTCACCCTGGAAAGAATGTCTGTTATCAAGAAATCAACCAATAACAAATGCTGGAGGGGCTGTGGGGAAAAGGACCCCTTCTCCACTGTTGGCAGGAGTGCAGACTGGTACAACCACTGTGGAAATCAGTATGGAGATTCCTCAAAACACTAGGATTCGAGGTCCTGTTCAATCCAGCTATTCCCCTTCTGGGTATCTTCCCAGGGAGTTCACGAGCATATCCCCAAACTGCACAGGAAATACTTCAAAGAATCAACAACTCAAATCTCATCTTATTAAAAAGCATATCAAAAGAAATCACCAACAGAGTGAAAACATAACCCACAGAGTAGGAATAAATTTTAGAAAATTGTCCCTCACACAAAGCACCTCTATCTAGACCATGTAAAGAACTGAAAAGACTGACTCCCCAAACTCAAAGACTCAATCCCAAAATGGATATCTTAGATAAATACATATTTCTCAGATGAAGAAATACAAACAGCAAAGAAATATTTGGAAAAACATTCAACATCATTTGTCATTCAAGAGATGTAAATTATAACAGTGAGACTCCATTTCACTCCAGAAAGTATGGCTGTGATCAAGAAATCAACCAATACAAAATGCTGCAACTAGAGTGGAAATCAGTATGGAGAATCCTCAGAAAGCTAGGAATAGAGCTCTCATTTGACCCAGTTATTCCCTTTCTGGATATAACAAGAAAAATATATATGTATACACATGATAGTAAGATAATTATACAACTGGTTTCTTTTAGTTCTGGAATCTGATTTTTCATCTATCAACAGAATCAGTCTTCAAGTACTTTGAAATATATGTATGTGCATATATATAGATCATATATGAATAATGTTTATAAATACTTTTGAAGGTCATGGACTGATACATGATAGCACAATTACTTTCTAAGAAGTTAAAATATTGTAAGCTTTAGCCAACAATGGTATCAGCTTAGCACTTTGCACACACATTTATTTGCCTTATCCTGGGATGCAAAAGTAGCAGGTCACGGAGGGATCAGCGTGGGAAAACATTCTGCCACTTACTGTAAACCATACGCAGGAGGTGTGACTGGTGCCCAGAGGAGGTGTCATAAATCTTCATTGTCTTTTTGAAAGTTAAGTTGTGTTTCTGGTGGAAACACAACTTAAAGAATTAGCCCTCATAAAACAAACACATTTGTTTACATTTCTGTGTTACTTCTTGTGTCTTTAATGCAGTCTCCAAAATTATGAATTGAGTAGTTCAGGATGGTAAGAAGGAACTAGAAATGTTATTAGGGTATTTAATGTTTTTAATGGTGCTGTACTGGGAATCTTACCGAAAGGCACTCTACCACTGCACCACTTCCCCTGCCCTTTTTCACTTTTTGCTTTGAGACACAGTCTCCCTGTGTTGCCTATTCTGGGCTCAGACTTACTGTCCTCCTGCCTCAGCCTCCCTGGCTTCTGCAATTAGAAAATGCGCCACCAATTCCGGCTCAGCATTCAATATTTTTTTTAAGCCTTAATTACCACACAAGAGGGAGAGATTGGTAAACAGAAACCAAGATTATACCGGTGTAACATATGAGGCATTTTTAATGGGTCGGTGGTTTAGTAATCCTGAGAAAACGGAAGTCTGCAATAGCATCTCCACACACAGCCACCCCACTTGGCTCGTGTGTCCCAGGATAGTCAATTGTTTTCTCTGCCTCTCAAGCTGCATTAAAAATCTTTGTGTGGTCAGTCAGTGTTCATATAAACGCAGGACTGAACCAAGCTCTATTCTAGACACTGTCATTCCCCGGTCACTTTATTGAATTTTTTTTCTTGGTTGCTTTTTCGTTGTTTTGGAAAAATTATCCCAGTGGCATGGACGGAGAAAGGAAAGACTTCATCCGGTGTTAGAAATCACTCCCTTGTTTCCCAAAGATACATTAAACTTTCTGGAACAGTATATAAATTATTGATGACATTACCCAACCTTTATTGGTGTAAATAAACCTCCGATCGGACCAGGCTCTACTTGGGACAGCCACTGCCGGGCACAGCTCCTTACAGAGGTTGGCCCCTTTCCAGAAGGACCCATTGCCAAGCCCCCAAAGGACTCACCTGTCACTGTGCCCCATGTTTCTCCTTGCCTGGGGAGCTCAGAGCCTCTTTTGCACAGTGAGTCTGTGCACACGTTGGGCTTCATGGCTCCTCTTCTGGCCAGTTACCCTGGAGTTTTCTGGCTTCTGACCACCAAATGCGTCTCACTTCCCGTGCTCTTGTGTGCATCTACTTGGCTTGAGGCTTTGCTCCTCCTAATGCTCTGCACATGCACAGTCTGTTTATTGAACTGCTCGGTTTCCTCCCCCTCCGTATGTGACCGCTGCTCACCTGACTTTCGGTGCCGTGCAGTTTAAGCTTCTCGTGTGTTGGCAGAGGGAAGTAAAAGAAAACTCAGAACTGAGACAGCCTTCATCTCTCTGGAATTACATTTGTTTTTCAGAGTGATTTTATGCCTGTGGTTAAAGTTACGTGTTTGTAGAACATCTGGAGCAGTTGTATTCCGACACAACAGAACTCCTCCCAGAGTTAAACAGAGACGTAATAAATCACACCGACTTTACGTGAACATTGGTGTGAGGACTGAACCATGCCCGAATGGTCCCACCTCTCCACTCATCCTTGTGGCTTTCCTTCTCTTCCACCTTGAGTATTATTTTCTGTGACTCTAGGAATTCTCTTTCCTGGTTCCTATTCTTTTCCATGTTATTCTGAATATTCTACTCTTGAGAATTTTACACCAGTCCTTTTTGGGACTCTATTTTCAATTTCTTGAATATTATGTCTGCAGTTGCTCAAGCCAGAAGCTTGCGAGGCAGCCTTCATTTTTACTTCCTCGCATCAGCTCAACAGAATTCACCGACTTTATCTCCAACGAGCTTACTATCCAGCGAGCTGAGAGTTGAGGATCCCAGGGGATAATGTTGGAGCACACATAGGCAATGTCTGGGCCCAAGGCGTGCAAACTGGGGGGCGGAGTCCCTGCAGCCCAATGTGTAGACCGTGTTATGATTTGAGCAGATCCAAAGAGAAAGATGGTTTAGGGGAGAAAGTTCAGAAAAAATGAGTAGAGCGGGCTTCACAAACAAAGCAAGAGAAGGTAAAAGGCAGTGAATCAGATGTCTTTGTCTGCTTAACCAATCACTGCAACATGTATTGACCTGAAACAAGCATTTAATTATGTGTATGAACTCAAGGACCCCAACAGGGCAGACGTTCTCACTGGGCAGGGAAGCAGATGGAGTCTGTCACATAAGGAACAGAAGAAGAGATGCTGTGCAAGGGAGACACGCTTTGCGAGTCAGGGACAGGATTTTTGGTTATACAGTAGAAGATGGGAGGGCCAGGGCTTTAGGAGGGAGGTGCTACTTGAATTGGGTTTTGAAGGAGAAGATTATACCCATGCTCCACCTTAGCTGCCGAGTGGACAAGCGAGAGGAACTCAGTGATGATTCATGATGGCGGGAATACAGGGTCATTGTCAGGTGCGGGTCATGGAGGAGCTTTGGGACGTCAGAGTTTGAATTTATTCATTGTTCCACAGAGTCTCCTTGATTCTTCAAAAAGCAGAACTCTTGTCTAGAGCCCATCTAGATCGTGATGCCAGAATATTCTGGAAATGACTAAAGAAGGGCAAATTGAGAGAGAATCCATATATGTGCGGGGGGGGGGTGTCTCTAAATCTCTAACAGGTCAGACATGAAGGTGCTGGAGATGGAACCTGAGAACAAACAAGTCATTGCTACTGAGGATGTCCTGGCTGTCAACCTTTAGCGGTCCTGGCTGTCAACCTTTAGCAGTCCTGCAGAACTGTTTTTACTTTTTCATGTGGTGAGAACATTGGTTCTCTGAGCTGCTGTGTCTACACTGGCTGGAAGGATGCCTGATATATTAATGTCAGATGAACAAGCTACACGGTTTGTGTGTCTCTGCCAGTGTGTGGACCCATTCTCACCAACCCCTTCAAAAGCAGTGCTTGCTGAGCCAACGGGTTTGTAGAAGTTTGGTTTATGGACCTGCTTTCTACAAGATAATTGACCACTTTTTAAAATAGTTGGTTATCAGGACAGACAGCAGCTCCCAGGAGCAAACTTAAATTAGGTAGAATGATATTCTGCTGGAACAGAAAATGTTTCCAAAGAACATTCTTTTCTAGCACCTTATTACAGATGAATAAATTGAGGTTTAGAAGAATTAAATGTTGGAGCCGCAGTTATCCATCTACTCAAATGTTGACGCCAAGACTAGAAGCAGATCATAACACTAAGTTACTTAAGTCATATGACACTCTGATACTTAAATTTGAAAGTCAAAATTTAACTTGACCCATATGAGGGAAAAAAAACCTCCACCTGGCTGTTAGACTCCTAGAGGGAGACCCCACCTTGTACAACTATGAAAATTTGAATCCTAAGATAAGATAAAGAGCTCAGAAAAGGAAGGGCAATAGATATTGTGGTATACTTAAAAAAACCCTTAATGTTTTGTAGCAAAGCTTATGTGGACTGATTGTATGATTGATTAACTTCCCAAGGGCCTGTTTTTGAAATCTGAACTCAAGTCAGGTAGAATGATTTTTGCATTCTACTCAGATAGACACTCAGAGCTTCATAGAATACTAACAATATTCCCCAGGGCAGGGCAGGAGGATTGTGCAGTGGAAGACAGTTGGGAGGTGCAGGGTTTGAGTTAGGATGGGTAACTTCTAGAGGTCTACGGCACCCCATGGTGGGGTACAGTTAATGGTGACACACACATGAAATTTGCTGAGAGCAGGTCTGAAGCGTTCATGTCACATACACAACCACTGTGTGTTAGGCGTGTTAACTGGCCCGATCATGGAACTCACTTCACAATGTGTGCGTGTATCAATGTGTCATGCTGCCTACAGTAAATATATGCCACATGTAAATTAAAAACTACCAAATTTATTTCAATATCTGATTTCACCTTTAAACTAGACCTGTTAGAAATTTTCTAACTTAAAGTTGATTCTCAGCGGTGGAGAAAAATAAATAAATTAAATATCACTGCATGAGCATTGGGTACTGACAGTGAATAAAATTACTGGCATCATGCATTCTTAAAAGCCATGTTTAGTAGTCAAAGTTCCAGTTATACAACTTAGCTGAAGTTGTATAATTACTTCTAATTATACATTACTTCTAATTATACTGCATTCTTGCTTTAATATGCATTAGTCTTTTGATTTAGTAACTATTATATCCAATACATTTTTTTCCCAAAATTTAGAACCTTGGTCATTTATGAAGTACTATGTAGCTGTTGTTTTTAAGAATGCTTTACAAGAAATTCACAACTTTAATTTTCAATTGGAACCTCTTTGATCAAAAATTACAGAACATCACTACTACTACATTGAAATAAAACTGGTATCTAATTACCCAATTATTTGATAAATTTAAGTATTTCTTTTTGCTCTTTCTTTCTTTCTTTCTTTCTTTCTTTTTTTAACTTTCTATGAGAATAAACTGTTTCCAAGGTACTACACTATTTGGCTAGATTTTACTGCTAGCTTTAAAACTTAGCATTCCTTTTCTAGGGACAAAATATTTCTAGTACAAAAACTGTATATCCATTAGATGGTGTTTTATATAGGCAAATGATAATAAGTTAACTTCTTACAAATTTAAGCTAACAATACAGAATGTCTTCATAATTATTAATTGCCTCAGATGCTAAAATGTAAAAAATATAGAAATTCATGCTATTCATTGCTTAACATTATTTTGTGTAGAGAAAAAGCCAGTGTACATCTATGCCAGGAATAGGAAGTAATGATAAAAGATGTGATTAATATGCCACATCTCTTTTAAGACGAGGCATACACCTCACTCAAGAGAGAACAATTCTTATTTTTACTTTTTAATTCCCTTTTTCCCAGAGTAGGATTCCATTTTAAACAGTTATGGGAATAGACTTCACTTGCTTTATGGGATGTTTTCATTTCAGTACATAGGCTACAAAATGGCAAAAGACTGTGTCAGTTACAAAGAATTTTTAGCATAATAAATGCTAATTTACAATAGCTGTCCACATATGTCAGTTGGCCAAGGTCTGCCTACACCCAGCCTAAACCTTACCACCACCCCCAGGTCAGAACTAACTTAATTCTCCCATCGACCGGCTCTTGGGTAAGGTTACCAGGTAATATGATCACGAATCCAAAGAAGAGATCTTAGTGGGTCCTTCCTAGAGCTGAGGTGTTCTGACTGGTGAACCTCAGATGAACTTCCAGCCTTGGAGCTCAGGCCAGGTCTTGGCAGCTTTAGGCTGGGGTTGCCAGACTGCACCCCGCAAGTTTTCACCATGGCCATTGACCTGCATTCTAATTGGATTAGCAGTGATGGAAATGACTCCTTTGTGTGTCATTTGCCTTTGCAGAAGCCACACGGTTCTGTGTAAGTCATTCCATGTGTTCCTAGCCCAGGTGCGCTTCACAGCGTCTTTGTAGCATCTTAGCTAAGTCCTTGGGGAGTGCTCTCCTTGTCCTGGGAGTCTCAGTGCTGTGACCACAGTCTCAGAATTCTCTCCTTTGGCTTTTATCTCTGATTCTACTATACCCTTCATATGGACAGAAATTCCAAATGTAAAGCCTGTTGTGGTGACACACACCCTCAGAACTCTGCGAGGCTGGGGCGGGAGGATGGCAGGTTCCTCACCTGGGTAGTTTAGTGACTTCATGAGATGCTGTCCACTCCTCCCTATTGTCTTGCACAGGTGCTGATCCTGTATCCACTACTCTTGGGGAGTCCAGCCTGGGCCCACCATACCCAGTCTCCCCTCCTGGCATTGGCCTGGACCTACAGCTCAGACTCACATTCTATATGCACAAATTTTATTTGTCAGTTATCACCCAGTAAATCTGGGGAGAAAAGCAGAAAACAATCAAAAAGCCACCCAAGGCCACACATAAACACTAGAAAGAACCAAAAACATTGCTTGCTAAAACTAGTGTCTTCGAATTGGGAAAAGAAGATTCCCCAAAAGATCCACTAATACATCCAAGGTCATAAAACTGCTAATGATTACATCAGAACTAGATGTGAGAACTCTTCATTTGGGGACTGTGATTTTTAACAGCTGCTTTACAGCTATTAAAAACACATCTTTAAAGGAAATATGGTGGCACCTTGGTACTCATTGGTAATTGTTTCTAGGAGACCCCAACAGCACCCAAAAGATAAGTACTAAATAAGAAGTTTTGGCTTGAAATAGTAGCAGGTCACAGGGCATGGACAGAGACAGTTAGTTGTAGCTTGTGCGTGTCGTTCCATTTGTCAAGTACTGAGACAGAGTACCAAATTCCACAAGTGTCAAAGCAGTTGTGTACCAAGGTATGACTGTAATTAAGCTTAAGGTGATGCATTTAAGGATACATGTATTTTAATTCTTTAATGTTTCCCTGTGATAGGAAAATACGAATTCAACAAATACCACAAACATGCCATCCATCTGCAGCCCGAACATCAACAGTGAATTGCTGTGTGTCCTTTATTTCTTAATCTCATTCCCTGCTTATCTCCACGGGGCTCATTCTCATTCTCTCCCTTTGCTGCCAGCTTGGAGCCGTTGTATGCATTGTTCCCAAACAGTCTCCTTTGAGAGGTTTTGCTGGTGTTTAAACTTTATCAAAATGGCAGCAACATTTATTCTTCTGCAGCTTGCTGTGTTTTATGTCACAGTGTGCATGCTGGTGACCACAGTGAATATATTTTCAGCAGTGCACCAATCACAGTTTCTGATCCATCCACAGCATGTTCCTCCATTCACTCGTTTTTGGTTATTCGGTGTGAGCTGAGTTTTGGTTTTTTGTTAGTAACAACCAGGCTGCCACGCACATTCTTATACACATCTCTGGATAAATACATGCCGGAGACTGGGCTGGGCAGTTTGCCAGATTTAGAAGATGACGCCCAGATGTTTTACAAAGTGGCTCTGCCAGTTGAGACTTCCACAAGTGGTGCCTGGGAGTCCCCAGTGGTGCAAATCCTTGGCACCCCTTGTGGCACCATCCTTCTTGATTTTGCCAATCCAGTGAATGGGTATCAGCATCGAAATGTGACTTTTATTTGTGATTGAGAGTCCACTATTTTTCTGTGAGAAATCTGTGTGTAACATTACAAGAGCGCACAGAATTTAAGACCCTGGAATTTAAAACATTGGAGATTAAGGACTGAGAAAAACATAACACATTTCAATGCAGAATGTCTGTACTGTTTTTGTAACTAGAGAAGTATTCACATATTCTGAGTGAGGGTTGTTGCTAAATATAGCACCTTCATGTTTGTTAATATTTAATGATAATCTTGAGTAAAATAAGTGAAGTTCAATGTATTTATAGGTCTTCACTTACCTTCCTGTTTGAACTCATCCTGGAAGAGAATGTGATAAAATGGAAATCATATATATATATATATATATATCCCATGATGGAATCATATGTTGACCTAAATCGATTATACTGCGAAGGATTATAGCCATAATAACACTGTAACTCTTATGACCGTTTTGAGATTTTCAGTTGGAAAACCATTTTAAGTCCCTGGTTGGAAAGGACCTGGCTTCACTTTATTGCCTGACATTTAATGATGCTATTGATGTGGCAGAAGCTTTCCTGGCTTATACTGTAGATTGTTTTTTTGTCCCAGTGGGATTTGATCTACCAGTGCTGCCTCCCTATTTTAATTTGGTAGTCAAGTGTCAGAAACCTTACAACTCACCCACTGCCCACACTGAAGCAGATAAATTGAGCAGTTTTTCTATAAAAACGAGCTCCTAACCATAGAGGAATTAAACTCAGAGAAGCCGAATATCCTTTGGTGAGACCCAGCAAGTGCTGAGTTCAGTGGAAATTTAATAAATATCTCCTGCTATGATCATCGATCTAGATGTTTTCATGTTCAGAGCTGACAGTAAAGGATCTTCTTTGTCTTATAAAATTATTCTGTGATGGGCCTCTGAGCATCGGCCAATGGGCTCACTCCAAGCTTACGATTCCCATAATGACTCTAGACCTGGGGCTGATGTAGATCTGTGAACAGAAGAGATAGGGTTTGGGGACCGAGTTTATTTAAGGATCTACAAGGAGATCAGTATTTTCTCCTAACTTCTGACTCAAAACTGCGACCAGCCTGGAGTGGTTCAGCACAGGGAGGGCAGGCAAGAAGAGGCTTTTCCATGCGAGGCAGGACTGGTCAGGCCGGCCACCCTCTTTGTTGGTTCCCTTTCATGCCATCATCCTCTACTTTCCTTGCAGCAAGGGACACAAGCTAGTCTTCAAGCCATGAGACATGCCTGGAGCCTAGGCACTTTACAGAGGCTCCCAAGGAAACACCACATCAATCCAAAGCAGAAGGCAGAGGCAAGGGGATCCCAAACACCCACTCCACGGCTGGAAAGGCTGCTGGGTCAGCAGGAGCCAAGAGCCGAAGCTCAGGAGTTCAGCTGGGCCGAGGGTGTCCCCACACCCTTCCGTGGCTTATTGCATAACTCCCTCGCAACCCACCTCCACCCTTCTCCCAAGGTGGACTTTGCCCATCTGCTTTTTACTTTGTCCCCATTCTTCATTTCCTCTGCATGTGGCTTTGTTCAATATGATATCACCAGCACGGAAAGACAGTCTCTCTGCTCCATTTGGTTAATTAATCTCCCACTGTGTCTGTGGCTCACCTTGCTCTTCTGTTTACAAGATGATAAACACCCTGGAACTTTCCCGTCTTCATTTTCATCCATTAGGATAGAGCCTCCTGAGCAAACTAATCCCCAAATCTACTACATGAAGGCGTCTGTTTCCCCTAAGGTAAAATCTGTAATGCCACCAACATCAATCTCATAATCGTATCTCAGCACTTTTATTCATTTCTCATGCTTAGGGTTTAACCTAATATATTTCCTCTCTCATTATGGTCATTTTCCTTTTGATCATCGCTCTATCCAGTATTCTTGAAGTTACCCCATCCTTTTTATTGGCTTTCCATGATTTCATATCTAATTGAAGAGGTGATTCACATAGAAAGGAAAATGATAATTTAAGTACATCTACCATTTAGTACATCTATTTTGTTCTAGGAAAGTGATACTTTGCTAAGTGTGTTATGTATATTATCATTTAATTCTTACAAGAACCTCTGATGTAGTAATATTTGCATCCCTGTTTTATAGATAGGGAAACCGAGGCTCAGTATGGTAAAACAGCAAAGGGATGATGCAAACTCAAGGAGTTGGCTCCAGCACACAATCTTAATCACTAGTTTTTACGTTATTTTTACTTAATCACTAGATTTATCAGTGTGACATGTATTTTCCTCTCTTTAAATCCTTCTGAACAAGACAAGCCTTTTAAGTCACTGAGGTTATTCCTTGGTCCAAGAGTATGAGCAGGAAATAGTACAGCAGTGCAGAAGTATAAGCCATTTACAGATGGGATATGATTTAGAAGGAGGCTTTCTGATTTTTTAACTCAGAGCATGAATAAGACAGGACTCTCAGAGGTTTTACCAAGACCATTTGAGGAGAGTTTGATTCTGATGCATGTCAAATGCCTGCTGCATGATGACATGGCTAATATAACCAGAGCTCTATTGAGAACTTTTGCCTTTAGAATGTTCTGGGTGTTTTAAATTCTACCATAGAGTGGGTGCAATCTTATTTACTTTGCAGGAAAAATGCTCTGTACAAACCACTAGACCATTGGGTGTTAGAGGAAGTTATAAAAAGTTCTGTGTGACCTTAAGAAATTTACTGTCATGTTCAAGAGAAAAGACTGTTGTAATCAAATTCAGTCGTGGGAGAGGAATGTAAGTGTGAAACTCTGGGAATAACTAGCAAGTCATTTTTGGATGGTTGTGTTGGAGGAGACAAAGAGGTGAGATGTAGGGTTTCTCTCTTTCCTTCCAACCTCTCCTCAGTCTCTCTTGTTGCTTAAATTCCATGAAGGTAGTGGTCATGTGTGTCCTTGTGGTTGTAGCATCCTTTGCACCTGGCCCCATACCTGTCCTGCAGCAGACATTCAGTAAATGTCAGGATGCAAGAGTGAAAAAGTGTTTAGGAGAAAAGGAAACCCCTCCACAGTCAGTGGGCTGGTGAGTTACTACAGCCACTATGGAAAGCAGAATGGAGATTTCTCAAAGAAATTAAAAATAGAGCCACCATATGATCCAGCAATTCCACTACTGGGCATGGACCCAAAGGAAGTGAACAGTATGTTGAAGAGTTATCTGCACTCTCCTGTTTATTACAGCGCTGTTCAGAAGAGGTAAAGTCACGCAGGTAACTATCAACTGATAAATAAAGAAAGTGTGCTACAAATACTTGATGGGATACAACTCAGCAATAAAAAGAGATGAAATGTTGTCGTGTAGGACGATACAGATGAATGTGAAGGATCTTATGTTGAGTGAAATAAGTCCAACACAGAAGGACAAATACAACATAACCTTTCTGTTGTATGGAATCTAACAACTACAACCAAAAACTCGATTTCTTGAAAGTAGTTCAGGGAAGCATGAGGCGGAGACGGGAAGAGGTTGGTCAGTGGGTACACAGCTGAGTTAGAAGAAGTAAGTCGTGGTGTCTCGTTGCTAGGCTGACTGGAGTTAAGGTATTGTGTATGAGAAAATAGCTAGAAGAGAGGCTTTTGAATATTACACTACAAAGAAACGTACATGTTTCTGTCACTTTGAAATGTGGTGATTATTGGTTTGATTGCTACACAATGGACTTGTATCTGTATTGGCCTATTTCATTGTGCCTTGTCCATTTCTACAGAATGAATGTCAATTTATAAACACCAGACGAAAAGGATATGGGCTGAAAGATAGGGAGGTCATTTTTGACATTCTTGAAAGACAACTGTGTAGCCCTCCGGAGCACTGGGTAAACTGAGTCCCGAGCAGGTGGGGAGCAGCTCTGGCAGAGGTCCAGCTCTGATTGCAAGGCCATGTTCACGGTGTCCCATCCGAGTGGCTGTGCTGCCCCACCAGCCTCTGGAGAGTGCGTCTCACACATCCCTTCTCCTTGCTCCAGCAAGGAGGCTCAGTGGGATGGGAGGAGGCTCAGTGTCTGCTCCACGGTGCATGCACATGCTTGGTCACCAGCCTGAAGTCCGAGCGCTGCGACCAGTGTTCAGCAGATTGATGATTGGCTTCCAAAAGACTCTACACTATGTTATTTTGCTCTCCTGTGAGTCAGCTGAGCTCATAGTGTAACCATTTTTTCAGCTTAATATTTTACTGATTTTGAATCTTCAGTAGATTTTGAGTTTGCAGAAATAACAATGAAAAGGTGAAGGAAATGCCAATCATGTTTTAGCCCAGTAGGGGTTATGTGGCTCTGTTTCATTTCCTTGGATTCTTCCTCAGAATTTGGTGTGCGAAGACATTGCATATACATTGGCATGAAAAAAAGAAATAACTGGAATTTAGATTTAAAAGAAGCCTCTTTCAGTAAGATAAACTATACCAGTACATGTTAGATCCATGCTGCCAGAGAAATCTGACAGTAAATTGGTTTCGGGAAAGGAAATGAATAAATTCCATGTTTAGCAAAATTCAGTCTTGTAGTTATACTTTTATCTTTCCTTCAAAAACTATTTTTTTAAAAAAGACAAAACACCCCTGAGAAATAAATACTTAAGCACAACTATTGCCTTCTTCTTTTCCAGTTTGTGATTAATATTGCTGCACTTTCAGACATGCCCTGAATTAAATCAGAATCCCACAGAGAACCGTTTGCTCGGTATTTGGCCACAGTTTGAGGCATTCCTGTATGGGCTTAAAGAAGAAAACTAATTTAGAAAAGTGCAGCATAAATTACTAATTTTATCCTTGAAAACACTAATGGTGCCTCTATCTCAGTGACTATGATCATCTTGTATTATCTTTTCATTAAATGTTCATGTTTGCACATGTACAATAAAGGATTTTTTTTGTAATAATAAAAATGAGAAAATGGTGCAACAGTCAGAAGCAGAAGGGATGAAATCTAGGAAACTTTTGCTGAATATTTACGTTTTCTGTAAACTGGAATCAGGAATTTGAAACCCTGAGATTTGGGTTAATTGAGTTATCTGGAGAGAAGGGGAAAAATGTTTGCTTAGATTCTTTTGATCTGCAAAGATCCTAATGGATGCTAATGCATCTCCACCAGCCTGTGTCAAGTTAAGTATTTGTCAGTTCACAGTATTTGTTTTCTTCTTCCTCAGGCATCAGTGCTTTGATTTGGGAACGGGGTGGGGGCAAGGGTGTCAGGGCACCTCTATGCCTCTTGTCTCATTCTTGCAGTCCTGTGAAGTGACAGAATTGAAACAGTGGTTTCACGGTTAGATTCTGTTAGAAGAGGGTCCTCTCTCAGTGACAGGAGTCTGAATGAACTTGTCTGCTTTTTTTTTTTTTTTAATCAGACCTCAGAATAATCTGGCAAAGTCAATTGATGAAGTATGACTTTGGAAGATATTCTTCGAGATTATTTGTAATTTTAACAAAGTTGAGTTTCTGTTATTTGCTGTAGAAGATTGGGGAATATGGCCTACAACAACAATTTAGGGAAATTGGTGTTGTAACTCCCTGTGACGTGCCTTACACTTAGTAGGTAAACAGTTACAAAGTGAATACAAAAAAATTTTAATTGACTTGGAAGTTTGTAAATTGTACACTACTTTTCACCTTAATATGGATGCAAATGTTCTGCCAGTGAGCACTGCACAATTTCCATTTTTCATTTTATGAAGTGTTACATAAAGTTCTCCATAAAGCTCTATGAGGACATTTTTTGATTAATCCATTTTCTAGATGAAGAAGCAAATACCAGTGGAAGTGAGTGTTTATTGCCTTGGGAAGAACTGTAGGATCACATTTAACAGTAGCAAAACAGAAAATTTCATGATTTTTCCTAGGTTTATGCTATAAAATGTACTGTATCTAGTATATAAAAGATCATTATTTTATGAGTTAAATATAAATCAAAATAAATCTTAGAATCCATTTTGTGGACAGCAGCTTCACTAATCATGATACTGAGCATGATCAGAGCCTCTTCCAAAAACAATTAAATTTCATAATTTATGTATATAATTTAAGTTTGTAGATGTGATTCATTCACAGTCTTATTTATCAGGCCTAGATAATTGCCTTTTAAATGGCTCATAAACTATATTTACAGCCATGGGCTGGCCTTTCCTTAAATAACAAATGGTTGTTACAGTCAATGACAAAAGGTTTTTCTCACTTATCATGACATAAATAATGCCAGTATGAATATTATTTTGACTGTGGCTCGGATTTCTTTGACATTTACAATTTGTACCATTGAGGAAGCAAACATTTCATTTTTGTCAGATTCGCTTTCTGCTGTCTCCCTATCATTTTCCTTTAGGTATCGGTACATACTATATGGCTATCATACTCAACATCTGAAATTTAATGATTGTAAATATATTTGGAAGAAACGTTGATATGTGTGTAGCAAATAAATGGCTCTTTAGATTATTTAAAAGTGTTGTAAGTAAACTCATTGGGGAAAAATTCCAACCCATGGAAAAATATGAATAATAAATTTCCAGTGACCTACTAATAAGAATATTTGTGTCTGTTTATCTACATTCTTTTAGATGCTGTCTTTTTTCTAAAATATGATCGTACTATACATATTATTCATCACTTTTTATTTGGTATTTTGAGTCTTTAACATATTGCTAAGCATGAGATTATATCCCTAAATTTGAAGTATGTCTTTGTATGAGTCTCAACCATATATTTCTGGGGTAATTTTGGTAATTTGTTATAAAAGTCCGAGAGAACTAATATGGCACTGTCTGGATTTTGCTCATTTTGAAGAGATCTAGTACTAACTGTGGACTCCCTTTCTGTTCTGTCTCTCATTTACTGTCAATGGTGGCTTGAACATTTTAAATGGAAAATTGCAGAGACCAACAACTCCTTAAGTTTTATTAAATTGTGTGCCATCCCTAGCAGTGTGGTGAGATCCAGCCCACCTTGCGTGTGAATCCTCTCTTCATTCAGCATAGCCACTCTGTGTAATCTCCCCACCTGTTGTCTATCTTATTTTGCCCTTTATTTTACTCTAGTCTTCTCATATGTGGTATTTAAGCTTGTGTGTCCACTTTATTTCACTTAATATTATGGCCTCAAGGTGCATCCATTTTCCTACAAAGACTTAAGTATTTTGTTGTTTTCTACTTGTTTCTTCTTTATTTTATTCTTACTTAAAGTTAGGGTTGTTTATATCTCCATGTTATTTCCTATGCTAGTTTGTTATTTATTCACTTTCATTAAATTTTTAGTGTTTGTGCTATGATTTTCAGCACACGTTTAGTTAACCAGGGCTACCTTTGGACCTTATTGTAGCTGACCCTTGATGTGTGAGTAAAGACCTAATCTCTCCCTTCCATGCTCTCTGTGATTATTTTTATAAATTTAACTTTTACATAGCACTAGAACCATATGCTGCTACCATTTTGGCCCAAACATCGTATAATATAATAACTCCAGGGCAATTATAAATAAGAAGAATGGATTTTTTTTTTTACATTCATTGGTTCCATTTTCCGCATGCATACAGCTTTGTGTATCATTCATATTCCTTCCTCTGAAGAACTTTACTATTTCTCTTAGGGTAAGAAATGTGTAGATTATCTCATTTTTTTTGAGAAATCTTGACTTTGTTGTTGTTGCTTTTCTTCTTTTCCTTGCTCCTGTTCTCCTCCTCCTGTCTTCTTCCTCCTCTGACTCTTCCTCCTCTTTTTCTTCTTCCTCTTATTCCACTCCTCTCCTTTCCTCCCCACTCTTTTTCTTCTCGTAGAGCTGAGAAATGAGCTCAGAGTCTTGGGCATACTAAGCTAGCCTCTAACACTGTATGACATGCCCCCAGCCACACTCTTTTGTTTTTGAAAAACATTTTCATGTGGGATAGAACTGTAGGTTTATATTTTTTATGTTATCACTCTAAGTCTACTATAATTTTTCTTCATTTCCTCTGCATGTAACGTGTCTCTTTCAGTAGCTGGCTTCAAAATTTCCTGTTTGGGTTTGTTTTCAGCAGTTAGAATATCATATGCCTTGGTGGATTCTATTTGCTTTAGATTCTGCCAGATGATATTTGAGTTATTTGAGTATGTAGTTTGGTGTTTCTCTTTAATTCTCGAAAAATATCAGCCATTATATTTTTAATATTTGTTCAGTCCTATGTTCTCATGTCTCTTAGGGATTTTAATTATATGTATGTTAGACCCTTGGTATTTTCCCAACACTCTGTTGTCCCGTCCCCCACACACATGCAAGTTTTTCTTTCTGTATTTCTGTTTGAGTAGTTTCTATTAGTCTGTCTTCAAGTTCCTTAATTCTTTCCATAACTCCTTTGGGCCTTTAAGTGAACCTGTCAGTCCTTTTTAATTTTCACATTTTTCTTTGATCTTTATATAATTTATACCATTGTACTGAACTTTTCTATATGATCTTCTGTACTGTCCTGATATTCTGTTTTTCAGTTAGGTCCCTTAACATGTTAAGCATGATTTTTTAAAATTTTGTGATAGTTTTAATATCTGTGTCATGGTGGAGTCTTGTTCTGCTGATTGTTTTGTAATTATATTGGGTTTTTTGTTTGCTTGCTTGCTTTTGTTTTCTTATCTTATCATACTTGGGTGCAGATTTCTCCCCACTTTACCTCCTGATATGCCTCATAATTTTTCCATTGTTGAAAGTTGGATATATTCTGTAATTCAGTGGAGCCTGAAGTAGAGTTTTAATGCCCTCCCCACCAAGTGGTCATGTCTTTACTTCTGTTAGGCCCTGATTGCAGTGTTTTGAGTAAATCTAGCTAGGATTTTGTGTAGGTGTGAAATTCATTGTCACTTTCATTACTTTCAATGGATGTAAGGCTTCAATTCTTGTCTTAGGACCTTGCCTTAGGATTTGGCTGGGCTGTCAGAAACATTTGCTCAGTTTTCCCTCAGTGTCTGATCCATTCTCGGCTTCAGTTCTTTGCGTTACACTGTCTCCTCCCATACATTGCTCTTCTGCAAGTGGTGTCTGTGTTACTTATTTCCTGAGCTAGGCTGGCTCACACGTTCCCAAATGCTCCCATGTAGTCAATTGTGCAAGCATTTCACTGACCTGGGAGATGGCCAGCCTTAGTCAAGTCGCCTCTGGCTCACGTCAGTGTGACGTGGTGGTGGTGGAGTGTTCTCTGCTTTCCCCGGTTAGTTGCGCAGATATGAAGTCCTGAGGCATTGGGATGTGGCTTGCTAACTATTCTTCCTCCCCACCTATATTTATAAGCCAGAATACGGCCTTCTTGTTGTGGTTTAGATTTTAAAGGCCCCTCAGAAGTCTGCTGTGTTGGAAGATGATTTGATCGTGTGATGCTGTACTCATCAGTGGATTCATCCACGGGTGAGTTCATGGCCCAGTGAGCTGTTAGGAGTTGGGGCTGGTGAGAAGAGGTGGCTCATTGTGGGTGTGCCCTGGACAGGTGCATTTTTGTCCCTGACCCCTGCTTTCTTCCTCCATGACTACCACGGGCCGTGCAGCTGTTCCCTGCCAGGCCCTTCCGCCGTGTCATTCCTGCCTTGGAGCTGCCAGTGACTTTGGACTGAACTCATGGGAAACTGTGGCGGGAAAGTGACTAACAGGCCCCCCTTCCCTCAAGGGTCAGCGCTTTGCTGTTTTTCCCTCCCGCCCCTGCCGTGGGTTTCTCCTCATCCTCAGGGGTGGTCGAGTCAGATGCTCTTGTGCTGGGAGCCAGGGCTTTCGTCCCGTGCGCAGCCGGTCGGAAGCTTACAGGACAGCTCTGTAGGCCTCAGGAGCAGCTGCTGTTCTGCCTTGCTAGGCTGACACCCCCAGGGGCACCTCGCTGACACTTTCCCCAGCTTTCCTGCAGCATCCGGTGGGATTCACGGGAAAAGCGTCTGCAGAGTGTGTGGCTTCCCCCAGATTCTCTGGTCCCCAGGGCCTTCTCTCTTTTCCCTTCACCTTTGGCTGGTACCATCTGGCTGCTGTCACCTGGACGAACTCTTCCTCCTGGTGTCTGCTGATGTTGTCTCAATGAGCCAGCGCTCGCCTAGTTTCATCCATCATCACTGTCCCTCCTTAAAGGCTGGACCAATGGCCCCCCAACCTCAGTTCTCTAAAAAGTCCAAGAAACCTTGTAAAGTGTTTCAGTCTGTCTGCGTTTTGACTGTGCAAGACAATTTCCAAACTTTACATATTTTGACCTTAAACAGTGGTGTCAAAACATACCTGGGAAACCATGCTGTTTTTACTTTCGGTAACATATGCCATAAAGGCATGAGATGCTCAGTTCTTCATGGTAAAAGGTGTAAAATGATTTTGTCAGACTGTTGGATAACTTCGTACGTGTTCTGCGCACGTTTATGGAAGGCTCAGCTACGCCACAGCGTTCAGCAGGCTGAGTATACTGAATATGTTTTTGACTTAGGAGATTTTCAGCGTATGTTGGGTTTATCAGGGTGTAGACCAATAGTAAGTCAAGGCGTGTCTGCAAATAGGAGGGTGACCTCTTTCTAAGTTTCTTTACCCTTCAGTGAAAACTAGAAATTCCCAGAGCTCTTTTTTACTGGACCATTACATTAAGGCAGCATCCACCCCACCTTTTATTTCAGGACCCCTCTGCACTCTTAAAAATTATGGAAAACCCTAAGGGTCCTTTTCATTTTTGTAGGTTATATCTATTGACAGCTACCAATTTAGAAATTAAAGCTGAGGTACTTTGAAATAATGTATAAATTCTTTTAAAACAAGAGCAACAAGCTCAAATACATAATAACAGAACCCCTTTTTGAAAATTAAACATGCCTGGAATGAAGCATGCTTAACGACAGGTATTGCAGTGATTGTTTTGCAATTTTTTGAATCTGTGTACTGTCTTGTTGAAAAGGCAGCAGCAGAATTGCGGCCGTCAGCTCTGTGTTCGTGGGTGTCATCCCAGGGTCACAAGCATCCCTGGAGAACCCTACCCTGAACTCACTGAGGAAGAAGAACGGAACAAGGAAGTGACATCTTATTGCTATCACGGTAGTGGTTTTGTTCCTGCTGTCCCGCCCAGTAAGGTGAGACCTAACCCCCTCAGTGAGTAAACAGCAGCAACGATGGGGAATAAGTGTAACCACACACCTGATAGAAAGCCTAAAACTTATTATGCAGGGCCGGAGATTTAGCTCAGTGGCATAAGCGCCTGCCTGGCAAGTGGTGAGTTTGATCCCCGGTATTGCAAAACAAACAAACAAAAAACAACTTATTATGCAACACATAGGAAACCTTACGACAGATGAAAATAGAAGGGCAGAAATAGACCTCATAAGCAGCTGGGAAGCTGGGGTTCTCTCTGCTTGACAAATAAGTCACCCCCAGGGTACCCTGGGACTAGTGCATATTGCCTAGAGCATGTCATCTTAGTCTTCCAGAAACTGGTAATATCTTCTCTCATCCTAGATAGCTGTAAGTAACTACTAGAAGATTATTTGATCTCATACAGAGTTAGGAAATGAACACTGACACGGGGCATTTAAAACTATAAATGACTCTGTACCTTCCTACTTTGTCAGGGGTGTGAGCAAATTATGTTTAATACTCTTCTTTTCCCTTTCGATTCTGTACTAGTGATCAAACCCACAGCTTCATTCTGCACTGCATCCCCAGTCTCTTTTTATTGTGCATTTTGAGACAGGGTCTTGTTATGTGGCGAAATTGCCCAGGCTGGGTTGGAAGCTGCTATCCTGCCTCAGCCTCCCAGAGTGCTGGGATCGCAGAGATGCCACCATGCCTGATACTTTTCACAAGTTCACAATTTATGTTGTTCTATAAATGCATTATGGTAGTTTTACTTGAACTAAAAAGTAATTGATACCAATCTATAATTATTTCATTTTTCAGAAATTCAAGCAATGAGGTTTTTTATTAATAACAATCTATGCCAGTTTTTATATTTCCTTCCAATGTAGCATTTTTCAGATTGTCAGCCTATGTGCATCTGACCTTGGTATAAACTCCTCTATGAAATCTGAAATGACTCTGATTTACCCATGAAGGACACCATTGCCCAGACACTCAACAAGAAATCATGCCAGATAGACAATATTGCATGGAACATACGTTCTGTTCTCCCACAAAGCCCACTGCATCTTTGTAGAATTCCAGGATGTGTTAATGTGTCACTGCACATTTAGGTCCTGAAGTATGAAATATTTTCCAGCCAGAATGCTTGCCAAGATACCAGTGGCAGCATTGAAAGACTATAACGTGTTTATTGGACAGCATAAACATAACAAATAGGACTGCAGGTTCATGTTTTATCATGAAACCTCAAAGTGATTAAATGAGAGGGAGGGAGAGAGAGGAAGAACTGAAAGGGTCTGTCAGAACTGAAACAGAATCAATTCTCAGGCGCCCTCCGGAATAAAAGGCCATTATACAAATCACTGCCTGTTACAGTACTCCTGCACTTCAGCTCTTGCCTAATGCTGTTTCTAGTCTTTACAGTTGATCTTTGAGGCACGTAATAGCCCCGTTTTGCAGATAAATACATCAAGGTCCAGAGTGATAAGATATTTAAGACACAGAGTTAGTAAATGCCAACTGATCATTATCCACACACCATCCAGATTGCAAAAGTAATTCTGTTTGCATCCTGGGAAGCTGCTTTTTGCAATAGTAGAAAACTAGTGAATGAAATTTCCACTAAAAAATTAATTTTGTCCTCAGATCTTTGAGTTCAGTTCATTGCTAAAAGGCGATTCATTATGTAGAATTATGTCCTAATGAGCTTCATAAATCAGTTACCTGATCCATTGCATATAGGCTTTCTGCTTTAAAACATTTTAATTCTTCACTGCTTGTTTATGAGACAAGGTAATAAACTAAATTCCAATATTACAAACACTGACTTTTTTATAGCTTGTATTTTATGAAACATCACTATCTTATTACATTCCCAAATCAGGCCCAGATCGTAACTGGTGAAGTGCTAATCAGGAAAGGTGTTCAGACTTGGTACCGTGATTTCTTTCCCTTGTGGCTTCCATTTCCATACAGTTCTATCACCTCCATCAAAACCAAGCAATATCCGAGACTGCTGGGTGATGAGGGTTACAGAATGTGACCCATGGTACTTGATTTAATGTCTCTTTGAAAACTGTTCATTGACTATAGATCACTCCTCTGACCTTCACAGCTGTTATGTCGATCTGTGTCTCTTACCAAAAGCAGGAAAAGGGGGAAATGAACCTTTAAATGGACCCAGTGTCCTAAGCACTGTTAAGCACAGTGCTGCTTTCTGTACTATCACTGGGAATCCTATCCTGTGGGGTCATTCCTGGTTGTAGAATCGAAGGCCTGTGGGTTCCAAAGATAAGCTCTTTTGCCATTTGACACAGCTAGTAATTGGCAAAGTAAAAATTCAAATACAAAAATATCAAATTTATAGCCCATGTTCATTTGACAGTATAAAGATGTCACCGCACACTTTGCTGAGAGACCATGCAGCCACGTTACACTTACCGCTGTTCTTGTAACAGGCTAAGTATGTATCATTGCTGCTTGATTATATATGGAACATCATGTAAGTTATATTTTTCTTTGTACTCCAAATCTCAGTAACCAGCTAACAACAACAAACATAACCAGGTGACATTTATTTTGTAGTGAGTAAAACAAACCATCTTATCTTTATTTTGAAAAGCATTTTCTAGGCTATGGCCTATACATTTTAAATTTCCTTTAATCTCTTTCATTTTCATATTTGTTAGTATGTTTTGAACGATTTCTGTGTTCTATGCTAACAGTATCCCATGTTCTTTAAAGAGATCATCTTTGTGAGAAATCTCAGAGATTCCTGGTGATACCATTTCCATTCATAGTTGAAAAGAGAAAGCGAGGTGAACAGACTTGGAAATATCAGCGGCTTCACAGGGCTGGTCAGTACCTGCCCGGAACATGGACTACAGGATTCAGAGCTACAGATGACAATGATTCCTATACACTGATGGGCTTGTGTCACCTTGGAATTGAAACAGTTTCTGACCTGACAAGAAGGATTGCGAGGCAGTGTACATTTCTGAAAAATATTTTGTTGACATACAGAATCTATAAATAAAGTGCAGGAATGCTGCAGTCATAACTGCCCAGCTTGGTGAATTTCCAAATGAGCACATTCGTGTCAGTAGCATCCAGACAAAAAAGCCCAGCAGTCTCATTTCCCAGAAGTCCTTTCTTCCCTTTTGGATCATTTCCTCTCTCAGCAAAGGAAACCCCTGTCTTTGTATCTAACATACACTTTATTTCTGCCTGTGTCTGAACTTTCTAAGGATTCAGTTATTCCGCATGTGTTCTTTGAGTTTGACTTAGATTAGCCTCTTTAGAACCTGACTCTGGGATGGAGTTCAAGGTGCCAGAAGTCCTTTGGGGGCCCTCGGAGAGCAGCATGATCACGGGGTATGGAAGGAGGTGCCCGTACAAAGAGAAATTGAACTGAGGTGCACTTGCGCTGCAGACTGGACAACCCTGGAGCTGTGCCACCCAAAGGGCGAAAGGGGCCAGGCCTTGTGCGTCACAGTGCAAAAGGGGTGCAGGGCGGTACACATGGCGTCTCTCTGGTCCACTTCTTGGGCTCCTGGGATCTGCTCGCTTCGTTCACCCTCGTGAGATCTGTTCATCCGAGATCCGGGGAGGGTTGCAGGTGGGAAATGGTGGTAAAGCCCTTGTGTGGCTACTGGCCTCTGGGCCACCAAGGACACTCATCGTCTCCTTCCTTTCTGGCCAGACTTCAGTCTCCTCACCCTCAGGAGCACCTCTGCTTGTTGGTTGAACAACCCAGTAGAGTGACCCCTATCTTCATCTGTGTTGTCTGAGCCCCTGAACACCAAGCCCTCTTAGACCGCTGCTCCCGTTTTCTTACCAAAAGCAGGGCAAACGGGAGTACCAAGAACACCCCACAGACTCCCTGAGGACTCCCTGCATGTCCTCCCTGCCCATTGTGAGCTATTAACCATGTCCCTTATGCTCAGACCGGCTATTCCTGGTTTGTGTCTTCCTTCTTCCTTCCATGTCTTCTGGTTTCTTGTTACAGAGAGCTCAGGGTGCCTGGGTGAGAGCGTTAGGTTAGCACTGAATTTTTCCCTTGATGTGTCTACTTTGGAAGTGTTTCTCTTCTGAGAACCAGACATCTAGGCCCTCTGAACCAAGAGAATTAGGCACAGGAAACCCAAATTCTTCACATGAATTTTTACAAGAAACTGGAGGTGAGGCATTTGACACCTCCCCACCCCGTGGTTCTGGAACAATCATGATTTGGAGAAATATGGTGCCCCCACGGTGCCCTGTTGTTATTCCCAAGCAAACACCTTGTTGCACTTCCCAGGGGTCAGCCAATCCCTTGAGCAGACAGACTAGTGGCTTTGGCGTGGTGTGACAGATGGTCGCACCTGTATCATCTTCGAGTCCTAAGTTCACTCCAGGGTCTCTTGGTGGAGGCAGAGCCCTGGTCCAGTGCACTCCTACATAGGACCCTGGGGCAGTGGATGAGATGTATACTTTGTAAGCCCAGGGACATGGTGCTGTCTGAGATCCTGTGCAGGGTAAATGCAAACTCACATGTGTGTCACTTCCAGTTGGAGGAATCACTGCCAATTCCAGGGCAGAGGGCATCCAGTGTATTTCAACTTGCCAAGAATCTAATTGCTCCCCTTGAAGAATGGAGCCATATTGCATCATTAGCATTTATCTCTGCGGCTGGCAGATTCCACATGTGGCCTGGGCAGTAGGCGGAGAAGCCTTGATGAGTTGGAGCCTGTGATGTTGGACCTGTGTGTGGCATCCCTCTCTGCTCCCGCCACTCGGTTTATGTACCGGTGAGCCACCCCTTGAGCGGTCAGTGGCAGAAATGGTCTTTTGTCAGCTGACCAAGTCATTCTGTCTGCTTGGCTGTGTGTTGCCTCTTCTGCGGTGACTGCTCTCAGGCTGCAATACGGGGTAAAAAGCTTTTCAGACTCCTTATTTTTCCCGTTCACTCCCACGTCTTCTGGGTCGCTCTGCTCAGACTTCCTTGCTGCCAGCCTGCTGCTGATTCTCCTTTCACAGCAATGCTTGATGCACCTGAGTATTCCCCTTCCCTCAGGGTGCAGTTCCTTGAGTAAATGTTTTTACACGCTTTTGAGGAAGGGCTAGAAAACAACACACAAAGTGCTGGCCGAAAAATACTGGTACGTTAATAAAAATAGGTTAAAGATATACTGCCATTAAGACCCTTAGAGTTCTTTCGCTGGCTTGGAACACACATGGTCCTAGCCATTTCTGAAACAGTTCTGAACTTCCTCTTTCATGAGAGTCTTTTCATGGTTGCCTGGATGTTCTGAATCAATTGAAAACATTTACAGTAATTTCTGTCAATAAAAACACTGCCGTGAGTCATTATCAGCTTTATTCTCTGGATCTGGCACCGTGGGATTTTGGCAGTGCCTCAAAACCAAATGACCACAAAAGATAAATATTTTGAATCAATTCAGGACATCTGGGCAGCTTTAGCAGTGCAACTAGAAACACCTGGGAAGGAGAATGTCCAGCACTCCTTCAGAAAGTGGCAAGAATGGAAGCTGTGTTTGACGTGAGGGGGGAGGATTCTGAGAGGAAATAATGACCATGTATCTCTTACTATAGTACCTGTTTCCTTCAGATTTAAACCCTTACTGTATTGTTTGATCATGCCTCTCATACTCCCCATGGCAACACAGGTTTTTATTTGGCTAGCTAGCTAGCTAGTGGTCATCAAGTTTACAGACTAGCTCAGGTAAACAAACAAACAAAAAGGTAAGCAGTTGTGACTTTTTATTAGAGAAGCTGTTGTAAATATCATGGTCACCCATCATGGGTTGGTTTTGATCATAGAATTGTTTAATACACTTGATAACTGCCCATCCATTGTTCCACAAAGAATGCTGAGTTTTGTTAACCATCCCCATTACCCTTCATGAGTCAGCAGTCCCTGGTTACTGTTCTAACCCATTCTTGATGATCATAACCCATTATTGCCATTATGAGCATCCTGTCAGCCACCATGGCCCAAGAGGACAATCCCACTGGGCATCTCAGTGTTGCTGATGCCTGCATAACCAATGGATTCCTTCTGACACTGGTGAACCATGTGTCTTCAGGATAGGACTTGGACCCAAAGGGTTTTCTGGTCTTTGCACAACCTGGAGCATGGACTCTATTATGCCCTTTTCTGTACCTCATGATCCTTCTTTCTGTTGTCTCCCATGGTGTGGATCATGGCTATCTTCCAAATTTCTAGGTGCCATCTTGTCTGTAGTGGATTCTGGCATCTTTTTCAGAGTGTTGATTCCTATATATTAAGTAATTATTTCCACATCTATAAGCTATCCCTTGTTAAACTTGGTATTCTTCTCCACTTGGCTCAAAGTCCCAAAGATCCTATCTGAATCCATTTTCTCATCTCTGGCCATGTTGTGGCCAGTTCCCCAGACCTTCAAGTATATGGATTCTCTCCTCTTTCAGCAGACCCAGAACTAACCTGAGTGCTGGATTGCAGAACTACTTGACCCAGCAATTTATCTGGCATCCTAGAGGGGCAGTGGGCTGTGTCTTCACGAGGCATTTGTTATCCATGCCTCTGGATTAATTTGTACAAGAGAGTGGTGCTAGGTCAGCAGAGTAGTCTTGGCCACTTATTTAGACCCAGGGACTTCAAGGGAAGGTAGCAATAAAAGATCTTCATGTTTATCAACTGAGATATCCATATCTCAAATCCTAGGCTCCTTCTCCTCCCCACCATGAGACTTGGCATTGGCTTAGTTGACCTAGTAGGTTTGGCTTCAAGTCCAGTTTCCCTTGTAATAAAACCCAAAGCTTGTCAGCAGCCTTTTCTGCATTCTGGTGGAAGGCATTGAGTGTAAGGAGACTGTGGTAGCCCTTATGAGAATGTGGTAGCCCTTATATCCACATCTTCACCCCGGCTGTTATGTCAATTCTTCTTACATAAACATATCTCATCAAGAAACGGAGCTCATTTCTGCTCTCCTGGAATCCAGGCCACACTCATGACTGGCTAAATATGACAGAAGTGGTGGTCATGTTCACTGACTCCTGAGCCCCTTTGAAGACAAGCAACTTTCTCTTCTTGGCACTACAGAGCAATGACAGGGAGCTGTCATATGAAGAGCCGAGGTGCTCCAGTCACAGTGCTAAACAGCTATCCTAGCCAGAGGCCTCATGAAGGCATCACTTTGGACACTCCGGCACGTGGAGTCCCAGGTGTCTTTAGCCATTATCAATGGTAGGAAAACTGCCTGGTTGAGGCCCGCCAGCCTGAGTATCATGAAGAATGTTAAAACATCTGTATGTGAAGCAACGAAGTTTATTTTCAGCCACTTGCCTTTCGCTTCACCACCCCAGTTACCTATCACAACACTTTCTATACTTTATGGCCTTAACTGGATTATAGACTTGAATGATCTTACTGAACTCTTTAAGATCTTAGCACCTGCTGAGCACGTCTAGGCTCCTGAATGAGAGAGGTCCTATACCTAGGACCCTGGAGTGACTAAGAAGCACAGTACAGCTTAACTCAGTGCTAAGTTCTTTCATTGCATCATGAGACCACAATTATAGCTGCAGGGTGGCGAGGACCAGAAGTATTCTGTGCAGATAGCTAACCCAGAAAGTCAAACCCAAGTTTCTGTTTTCTTATCTAGGGTGAATCCAGACAGAACTTATTTAATGTTCCTTTGTGAATATGTCATTTTATTCTTTAAAGCAGAACCTTGGGTAGCCAGGTGGTACTTTTGGGTAGTTAAAATTAAGATCTTCCTACCCCTAATTTTCTTGTGTTTTCTTGTTAATGGTAGATGTTACTTTTCCACCCCTTTCCATGAAATTTTGTTTTGCCCATTATTTTTCCTGGTTGGTAAAATCTGTATTGTCAAGGTGGGATCATATTTAACTGTTATTGTTTTATGGCATGAATTGTGTGGAGCAACTCACCTTCTTACATAAAGTAAATAGGTTTCATGGTTCAGCAGCTAATACAGAAATTAACTTAATGTGACAGGAGAGTACAATTGTAAAATAACAGATTCCAAGGATCATAAAGTCATCCACTTCTTTGGAGTTGGAAAAGACCACACACATTGCTTTTGGTTCATATCATCAACTTCAGTCAACACTGCAGAAATGTGCTCGATTTGTTAGCTTTCTGTCACTAAAACAAAACCTGAGATGACCAAGCTATGCCAAACAGAGGTCTGTTCTGGTCCACCATTTAGGGGGGCTTGGGACATGATTCAGTGGCTCTGTTGCCGTGGTGAGGCTGCCCATCATGGCAGGATGCATGGTGGGGCAAACCTGCTCACCTCATGGCCAGGAAGGAGAAGACTGGGGAGGGGGCCAGGTCCTGTGACCCCCTGAAGGGACACCTTCATTGACAGCAGTCATCCAGTGGTCTCCATTTCCTAAAGACCCCCCCCCACTCTGCAGCGGCAGCACTTTGGTAAGCAAGCCTTTAGCAGATGGGCCTTCAGGGACTTTGAACACCCAGACTGTGGCATCAGCTGATACAGCCTTTGACCTCAAGGTGCCCATTGAGATATATATATATATATATATATATATATATATATATATATATATAGAGAGAGAGAGAGAGAGAGAGAGAGAGAGAGAGAGAGAAGATATATATATATATAGATATATATAGATATATATATAGCTAATGAGGATATGGTTTATTTTGAGTGCAAGATTAATAGATTCTCTTATCTCTCCAGGTAATGCTTATTTGATGCCTAATAATCTGTCTCTTACTAGGATGATGACCGTCTCAGTCCCTTTCCTGGTCTGTGGAACACATTGCTCCATATCCTTAGTTTAAGCAGGTGAGGTTTATCTTTGCTCAAAGTGTGTAGAGTTTCAGTCCATAGTCAGATTCCTCAAAGGCTAGGGAGCATGGCACAGGGCTGTGGTGCAAGAGAAGTACCTCCTGGCATGTGGGAGGCAGAGAGAGGGATCAAGGAGGTGAGCTAGATCCTTGCAGGCCAAACTCCCAGCGACCCATCTTCTCCCACCAGGCTTCGCTTCTCAAATCACACTGAGCTACAGACTCTTCAGTGGACAAATCCACTGATCCATCTCACATCCTTATGATCTGGTCACTTCCTGCCCCCATCCTCCATGAATGCATAAGGCTTTGGGGGGACATCTAGATACCATAACAGTTACCATCCTCTCCAGCTGGTGTGCTGGCTTCCGTCTCACTCCCCCTCACCGTTCTGCACCAGTTCTTCTCACCACTGACAAAAGATACCTGCTAGCATGTGCTTGGACATTCACTGGCCTCAGTTAGCTGGGTAGTGAGTGGCCTCTTGTCCCACTGGCTCCACTCATTCTGTGGGAGTGTGATGAGAATGTGGAATCCTGTCTCCTGAATGTTTCAGGTTCCTCTTGGGCCACTTAGTTCTTCCCTTCTCTCTTCTTCCTCTCTGAGGTCACCTCTGCAGTCTGTGTATCTATTCCTGTTTATGTGTTAGTTATTAATCTGTATTTGTTCTGGTTTGTGCCCCTTGAGGGCTGGGACGTTCTTGTGTTGTTTTTTACTTTTAAAGAATTTTTGGTGACATGCAGTAATTGTGCATGTCAATGGGTTCTTTAATAAGGGACAATTTTAGGGTACTTTTGTTTTCATTTTCTCAACAGCCTTCCTTTGTGGCTCATCTACTCTTTACATCTAGTTTAGGTTCCCTCTTGGAAACATCATCAGTTCTAGTATTTTAAGCAAGTTCACTGGACACACTCTCTGGCCTGAGGTATAATCTTCAAAACATGTGTGAGGAACAGTGAAAGCCACCTCTGATTAGGTGTGGGAGCGTGAAAATTCAGAGTTATGGCCCCCTACCACCGTGCGTTTGTGTTACTATATTTTTCTTCTCAGAAAGCAACAAATTGTTCGAGAAACAAAGACTGGCATTTTTAGAAGATAATCATTTAGTCATTTTTTTGAATCCTGTGTGATACAGGGCTGGACTAGGAGTATGGGCTTCTCTCTCCCTCTCACTTTATTAGGAGTGTCTTTGTGTGGTGTCCAGAGTACAGCTGCGGTCCAGAGGAAACGATGAAAGGTGCGTGGTAATTCTGTACTGTTTGCTGTCTTGGCACACGTTTTCCACCGGCCTGAAATGGCCCTTCACGCTGTCCCTGGTAGGCGGTTCTTTGAGATACCCGGGCTTTGACATAGCCCTGTCCAGGGTGCTGATACTAATCTAGTTTGAGGTTAGTTTAGAATTGCACCGCAGTTTTCTTTTTTAATCACTAGCTGAGCCAAGGGCCAAAACCTCTCTTAGGAATCTGAACATTTTCCCAGCTGTGTGTAATTGAATGTGCTTAATCTTAAGATGATCTCTGATATTCCTGATCTTTCTCTGGACATTGGAATTACCTTTCTTTACTGAGGTTGCTTTGTTTCTCTTTTTAGCATTTATTTCAAGATTGGAGGAATGTATGTTTTATTTTAACTAAGACCATGAAAATCTTATGTAACTGGTCTTTGTAAATTATGTGAGGAAAATTTCTCTATCTTGCAAAAGTCTTTGTTGACTTTGTTACAGTTTCTAATCTTTTCTGTGTTTTTGACGCAATATGACATCCTCTGTCTTCAGTTCATGTTGTATTGGTGTTTTTACTTTGAAAGTTTTTGAAGGGGCTGTGGTTGGATCTCAGATGGCAGAGTGCTTGCCTAATATGTGGAAGGTACCGAGTTTGACTGTAGCATCACATGCACAAAAATAAAATGAAATTGGAAATAAAAGGATACGTGGCAGAATTTGCAGAATAGAAAATACAGTCTGTTCTAGTGTGCTAGACTTACTTTAATACTAAAGCTATTTTCTAGTAGTTAAATTAAAGTAAATTAGTATTCATTTCTATGTGATAGAAAATTGAATGAGTTGTGGTCAACTCATGGTATCTGTACGTAGGTTGATGATCTTGGGTGTTACTTATGGCACCTAGTTTTTGTTGTTATTATATAGGGTGAATGTCCTTTATCCATATTGGTTGGGATGAGAAAGTGTTTCTGATTTCAAAGCTATTTGACTGCTGGACTATTGGCATGCACATTATTTATCTTGGGAAAGGGACTCATGTCTAAACACAAAATTGGTATATTTTTCATATATGCTTTACACACTACCTGAAAACAATTTTACACAGCATAGTAATTATATTCATGAAGCAGAGCTTCATGTTTTAGAATTTTATACTTGTGGCATCATTTTAATGTTCATGACTGTTTATATTTTTTTAGATTTTTGATGTTCAGTTTTTGGATGAAGATGGCTCAATCCATACAGGATTTTTCTAAGCATCTGGACTGTGTTGTATTTTCTTTCTTCCAGAACAGTTGATGTGTGCACAACAATCACAAACTCCATTTAATAACTATTAGGAAGAAAATCTGACTTTACAGGAAAAAAATCAGAGTGCACTTTAAACTCAGGGAGTTAAACAGAGCCATCAAATGCTATTTCAGTTACTTCCATTCATTAATGAATATCACCAGGGGTTTCTGTACTTATGTCCTTGTTGGAAACAGGAACCTTCTAAATAAAGAACATGTTCATCACCATCTCTCCCTGAACTTTTCCTTTTCTCCTCCCTCAAAAGTCGCATGGCTTTCGGCCCTGGTGCAAAACCTCCTCCCCAACACTGGCCATCTCTGGTTATTCCACAGCCTTGACCCTGAGCTCATGTGGACAGGAATTCTGACCGAGGTTGGGCAGCCCAAAGAATAGTGGCTTGACAGCGTGAGAAAGAGCACACAGGCTTGAGCAAAGGGAGACAGAGGCTGCAGAAGGGAGAGGTGGAGAGAAAAATGTGAGGCTCACGTCTCTACTATTTCATAGCCTAATTTAGAAAAACAGTTTTCCCCAGAACATCATATTGATCTTGCCAATATCCATACACGGACTCTCAACTGGAGTCTGACAGAGAAGAAAAGGAAGGGAGAAAAATAGACTGAAAAGGAAGAAGGCAGTCAGGCACGATTAAAAAGGGAGTGAGGGGGAAGGGTGGGCTATTTCCATTCTAAGGAGCAGGGTCAGCTTTTAAAATACTTTAAAAAAATTTGTAAGAACATGAGAAAAAAGTTTCCCATTTTAAAAATGCAGGACATTGATTTGCATAATCAAAGTATTTCTTAAAACATAATTTAGCTTTTGGCAGGAATATAGTCTGAACAAGGGAGGGAAACTTTATCATCAAAAACGTTTATATTTTAAAGCATGCCTGGTGAAATATTGTCTACCATTTAAACACTTTACTTTGGGAAAAACTTCAGCTAGGAACAACTCTTGTATTTTTCTTTTAAAACATGAATAGCATCACTCATCACCATTTTTAATATTGTGTTAGAAAAAGTTAAATAATTAGAACTGTCATTATCTTGATCAAGTTATAGGATGCTTTCTGAGTTTTGAAATTCTAGCCTGTATGTTCAAGGTACGCCGTAGTGGAGCATAGAGAGATAGCCTATTTGGTCAAACTGCAGTACTTTTGTTTTAGATCAGATAAACATTGCAGGATTTTAATCCACATTAACAAGCAACTGGCCATGCATTACAATGGTGTTTAGAATTAGAAAGTAAATTATAATGTCTCAAGTTTAAAATTTGTTAATATTTCAAAATCAAAACTGATAGTATCTAATGTTAATTAATTTAGAAAGTAAGTCTTTATTTCAGAAGAGAGAGAGAGAGAGAGAGAGAGAGAGAGAGAGAGAGAGAGAGAGAGAAAGGAAAGAGATCTTTCAAATTTATACTAGCTGCAACCAGGAGGTAAGTTATGATTCCTGTAACTGATATGGGTATTTTAGGCATATGAGCTTTCACAGTTTAAATAAAGTGAGCATTCCGAAGTATGAAATATTGTTTGAGTTAAGAACATCTATAAATTTTGTACAGTCTCCAGCATGTCTGGCTTGATCTGCAAGTATTTTAAATAATTACTTTGCCACGCAGAAGTTTTGGTGACAGCCACCGCGAAACAATCAGCCAAATCCCATTTGCTGCTGGCCATGTTGAGATTTTTAAGTCATGTTACTTGTTCAAATGCTCATCCCTGGGCTCTTGCACAACTCTTTCTGAAAAAGAAGAGTAAAAAATGCAAAGATGCGGTTTACAGATTCGAGCTTGTCTCACATCGCTTATCTCAGCACAGCCTGCAAATGTTAACTATGGATTGGGGGTCTCAGTTTGACACGAGAGTTTTATGTTGTGAACAGTAATAGGCACTGGTTTGTCTCCACCCCCAGCTGAAATAAATGTTTGACATTAGTGAGGCTATATAACTTGTCGGGTTGCTTTTTTGCGTGATTTATGTAGCCTGATCCTATTTGATCTGATAACATCTAGATTTGCAAGTTGATTGGAAGATGTGTCCATATTTTCTTTGCTCAGGGACGTTAACATGTTAAGGGTTTGCCGTGGAGGTCCAGCACTTTGACAAGTGAGCAGGCAAGTTCAGATAAGAAAGGAAATCTTTGCAACTGAGTTGTATGTTTGCTCCTTTTGTTTGTGTGTGTGTGCTTTATTTTACATTATTTTTAGTAGCACCTGTTTGCAATACCTCATGTTTGCTTTCCTTGTGCAGAGTGGGTGCATGTGCACAATACACCCTAATTCCCACTTTCATCCCCTTTCCCTCCCCTGTAACCCTCTCGTTTCCCCTCTTGATCCCTTTTCCATTTGAGAAAGATCTGTCTCCCTGCTGCCTATTATCTACTTTTTAAATGTTTCCCTTTATTTATACTTTGGATTTCTCATGTAAGACAAATCATGTGATATTTAAACTTGTGTGTCTGATTTTTTGGCACCTAACGTTTCAGGGTGCATCCGATTTCCTACAGGTGCCTCAAGTTTATCATTCTTCATGGCAGAGTAGTGCTGCACTGTGCATTAATATCACACTTTTTTATCCATTCGTCTACGGATGGACAAGATTTAGCTACTGTGAGTTGTGCTGCTGTCTACATGGGTGTGCGTGGATGGGGCACTGAATGTGATGTCTTCAGCTCTTTTGGGAAGACAACTAGAAGGGGAAGAACTGGGTCACGTGGAATTTCTGGCTTTAGCTTTCTGAGGACTCTCCAGACTGATTTCCACACTGGTTGTACCAGTTTCCGTTTCCTGCCGCAGTGGAGGGGGGTGCTCCTTCTCACTGTCTCCCCAGCAGTTGGTGGCCATTGAATCAGACTTGGTTGTGCTACACTGATGATTCTTTAGTTACCCCAACTGGGCGATCACTGCACAGTGCTAACCAGGCCACACTGCCATCCTGCGGGTGATTCCGTGGGAGCTGACCTATGAGGGCCACTGCCCCCAGCAGTCTGTGAATTCCAGATGCCACCATTCTTTGGGTCTCCCCGGCCTATAACAGTGTCTTCTGCTGCAGGGAAGCCACTCATCTGGGTGGTCTGTGGGAGATGAGAGTTTTAGCTTAGAGACCAGGGGCCCCGAGGAGGCCTCTCTGCTTTGTCACCCTGGGAAGTGTGTGGCACCTGCTGATCCCTGGTCCCCTAATTTACCAACATGAAATTGTATCTGCCACCTAGTAGCTATTTCTGCTGTGGTTCATATCCTACTCACGCCAGACTGTTAAAATTTCCTTCCTTTTGTTTTTCATTTTATAGTATTGCTTCCTCCTGGCTGGGTTAGTTTGCCAGCAAACCATTAACTCTCGAGGAGTTATTTTCCCAGCTTGTAACTTTGTCTCTCTTTGGCGTCTCAGTTACAGTGGCTGTGGAGATCATTGCCTTTGGTTGCCAGGTGTCTCTGCAGACCCCAGGAAGGTTCCCCATGTGCGTTTCCTAGTCTTTATTTCATGTCCTTTAAAGGTAGGGACACGTGCTCCTGAAACACAAACGTGATGAGTCCAGCCCCCTGAGGTGCTGCTTCCTGGGCCCTGGGGCCCCAGCCCTCTGGGAAGCACATGGTCATCATCTGCCCATTAGCAGATGTGATAGCAGCAGGTTCCATCACTCAGCCTGCCCTAGAATTGTCCTTTATGAAACCCAGAGGTCAATCCAAGACCTTTTTACAGAAGACTCCAGGTCAGCTCGCCCTAGCCAAGCCAGCCTGTTAACACTTTGCCAGTGTCTTTTGTCATCTCCTTTAGTCCTCCAGGCAGGTGGCGGGCTGCTTTGGGTGGCACAGGCGTCTCTGTGCATTGTGGGATGTTGGCATCCCAAGAGCCTTTTCCAAGCCAGTGCTCTGACAGCGCTGCTCTCAGGACTGGTCTGAGACTTGACAGAGCTACACTTCTTTCTAACTCAGGAGGCCACTTCAGCTGGGTAGCACATAGGTGGCACAGCACATTTTTGTGCATCAAAGGAGAAAGGGCATGTCTTGGGAAATCCAGGGCACTGACAGAATACTTGTGGGGATTCTCCCCCTTTCCAGTGGCTGATTTTCTCAGTGTTTGCCTGACTCTGTGCTTGCCTGTCTTAAAAAGGCCTGGCCCTATGCCTGGAATTTAACATCACCTCCCGTGGGATTAATTGGGCTGAGGCTTTGCACTGGCTTTAACTCCAGCAATTTCAACAAAAGATTTGTGAAAAGAGACAAGGACAAGAAAATTCCCTATGATATCTGTTATGGTTTGAGTCTGGATGTCCCCTCAAAGCCTCATGAAGTCGTGGAGATGGGCTTCTAGCGTTTGTGAAAGACTCATGATCCAATGCTGGGATTATGGGTGTGAGTGTTGCCCCCAAGTGGGTGTGGCCTACATGCAATATAAGCCACAGAGTCTTCTCTCTGTGCTCCTTCCCTTTTGCTCTGGTTGCTTGTGCTATTTTCTGCTGCCTCTGCCATGAGCCACTCTAACTTGGAGCCAGCTGATTATAGACTGAAACCTCTACAACCTGGGAGCTAAAATAAACCTTCCCTTCCTTAACTTCAGGTGTTGGGTATTTTGTTTCATCAATAAGAGAAAAGTAACTAAGAAGTAACTAAGACAGCACCCTTAAATGGTGAAAAATAAAACATTTCACATATTCAGGCATTGTGCTATGTGCCTCTAGTTCCAGATACTCAGGAGGAAGAGGCAGGATGATGAGTTGAGCCCAGGATTTTGAAAGCAGACTGGATAATGTGGTGAGAACCTGTCCCAGATGGGCAGGCAGGCAGACAGACAGATAGGCAGACATCAGCAAGAACAAACCCACCAAATTGTGCACACATTTTGGTTTCTGTGCTCATTAGCTGTTTTTACTTTGACCCTGTAAGTTTTCATGTCTTCAGTTTTATCACTTGTAAGATGAATAATGTTTATTTTGTTGATTTCTCTGTGCTAGATATAACTACTATATGTAAATACATGTAAGCAGGCCCTTAGAAACTGGTTATCATTTACCACTCTTTACTTGTAGGAATTTCTGTGGTAGATGAAACTTACTTGTAACGTTGAAAAGATGGACCATTTTGGTGGTGTTTTTAAAATACAGGAGTAAATTCTCCTTAGTAATTTTACATTGAAGAAAGTGGTCAAAAAGATGTTTTGAAATTATTTTTCATAACAGTCTTTCCCATAGGTACCATTTGATCTAGGATAGTTTGGCTTGTCGCGGACAGCTGATCTCCAAAAGCTACTCTGTTACGAGATTTGGTCATTTGTCCATGCCTCAAGGACACTGAAATTGATTTCCGTAACCCAGATGACAGCTAAAGGACAACCATTTCCCTCCATTTACCAGTTTCCAGTATTTGTGAAGTAGGTCCTATTTTTATCTTTCAGTGGCAGCAATAATGCCTTCGAATCCCACCCCCATAGTCATCTCCCATCCTTGGGAATATTTCTGTAACTGCTATTAAGTATAATAAACATCACAGGTCTCCTTCACTTGGCATCAGTAAACAGTTGTACAGAGCAGAGCAGGCTGGGCCTGTGTAATTTCAGTTAGCGGGCCTGTGGTGTACCCACTAACCAAAGCACTCTTTCCCTTTTGACTGAGTTTGACCTCAATTTTTGAGATAATAAGAGCAAAGTGAGGAGTAATATTTCTAATAATGAAAAAAATTGCCTGATGGTAGTAATTTTTTTCTGTATTTCTGCAGAAAAGCAGTGCCTTAGTGGTCACCTTTTTTCTGTAGTTCCTTAAAAAGGCAGTGGATGTTTGGATTTTTCAGTTAGTCCATAATTTAGCTGCATTTGAAATATGTAAACATCTATAATGGTACCTTGGTTCCTGAACCAAATTCCTTCCACGATTCTGGGGAAGATGACTGTTGTCATGTTCATCACCCAGTGCAGAGTTTGAGAATGGAAGCAAAATTTTGCTGAACACTTCTGTTTCTGAACCTGTCTGTGAACAGTACTCCTTGTGATCCAGAGTATTACAGTACTTTTGGTTTTTATTTTGTTTACTGTGCCTCTCACAGGGGTGAGCTTTTTATCCCAATGAGCTTATGTGATTTATGGTGCTGAGCACTTAGAGTTTATAAATATTGATTGACTGTATAATAGTGTTTTCTGAGCCAACCAAAGGTGTATTTTTCAAGTCCTTTGCTGCATTCAGTGGAGGAACTTTTCCACATTTGTGATAGATAAAAATAAGCCAGATTGCAAATCCTTTTTATGTCTTAAACCATGTGCCTACTTTTTGGTTGAAATTGTCTAGGGTTAGTGAAATTGCATTCTGATAATTAATATGAGTGTATTTCTGTAAGCATAGTTGTGATGAAATAAAGTTTTACAAAGCAAAAAATAGCATTTGATATATAGTGGTTTTCTAAAAAATTGTTATGGCTTGTATCTAGAGGTAATTCCAGTCCTTCAGTGGTCATAGGTGGGGCTTTCCAGAGGTGAATGGATCTAGGGTGTGTGATGCTGGGATCAGGGATCTGATGCTGTGATTAAGAGGCCCCATCCGAGATGTGAGTGCTGCTTGCTCTAAGGACAGGTAGCCCTGATAGACTATAAGGGACAGAAATAGAGCTGCTTTTGTCACTGCTTTTGCTTGCTACTCTGCTGCTTTGCCGCCTTCTGCCTACCCTGCCATGGACTGTTTCTCCTCTGCAATACTTGTCTGTCATTCTACCTTGCATTGAAGCTAGCCAGCTGGCCTTAAACCTCTACAAACTGTGAGCCGAATAAACCTTTCCTCCTTGAACTTTGGATGTTGGATATTTTGTCTCAGGAGTGACAAAAATCAGTAAGATAAAAATACATGGTAGAAGCAACATACTGTATAACCAAATACATACACTCTAATGTCGTGCTGCCTGCCACTTTGTTGATAATTTATTCTGTTTAGATTCACTTCTGTTAGGAAATGCTTAAATCTTAAAAAATAAAAGTATATTCTAAGTAAAGTAATATATTGATGAATGAACTGTAAAATGCTTTAAAAAAATTCATTCAACCTGCTTAATTGCCAGATTAAAGTACCCTGAAAAAAGTAGATTTAAGAAATCTTTACCTCTAGCTGGTTTATTTAAATTGTAAATGCCACTGGCTACTAAAATATGGTAAAATTGATCTACAAAATTCCCAGTTTATTCTTTTGTGCCTTAAAAAGTATTTCAACAACAAACATAATAATGAGGTAAAATTTATGAATTTTGTCTCAGCAATTCCAGCTACAGGACAGTTTTACTGATATAGTGCTTGTCTAGAGTGTGTGAGGCCTTGGATTTAATCTTCAGTACCACAAAAAATAATCTCAGAATTGTGGGAGGAGGATATCAAGTTAAAACCCAGCCTGGATGATTCAGGGACTTAGTGAAACTCTGTCTCAAAAATACAATGCAGTGTAATACAATCCAATACGGGACAGTACAATAAAATAGGGCCGAGAATATAGCTCAGTGTGAAGACCTTGGGTTCAATCTCCAGTGCCACTAAGGAGAAAAATACGGGAGGCTGTAGGATCAGTGTCTCTTGTTAAATAGTTTTCTGCTTCATCTGAGGAACTTGAGGGTCCTTGGGTTTTGTCCTCTGTGGTCCTGAACCCATCAACCCTCAGAGCGAGGGCTGACTGTACTTCCTTTGACTTGGACATCAGACTGTTGCCTGGAACAAAATGCGCCTTCTGAATGAAAGCACCCAGCCCTCTAATGACTGAGGGGTCATGGTGGTTAAGGAAACTACTGCTGCTATGATGCCTTGTAATGCCTACAGCTGCACTGGGGACTGTGATAAGACATTCCATGACTCCGCACAACTGCAGTGTGTGTGTGTGTGGGTGTGTGGGGGGGGTGCCTTACCACACCCATGGGGCACATGGGCGCACAGAGGCTCAGAGAACCGAAGCCACCCTTCCCGACGACTTCAGCTGCTGCTCTGGTCCAGCAGCCGTGCTGTTACTCGGACTCTACTTCCTCGGCTGCATGGTGCAGTTCCCCGGTATTCTTGGTTCTTTCCCAGCTGTAAAGTATGGCACACCTGATAGATGAGACAGCTGTGAGCCCGGTGTGCACAGCCCCACTTGATTCAGCGAACCCCCAGCCTGTCCCCCAATGCTGGCCATGTTCACCAGAGATGCCCCCCTCCCTCTGGCTCAGTGGTGCACAGAGGTAGGAGGGTTCTCTTTACTCTTCCCTTGGGTCTCTGGGTTCCCCAAACCCCATCGTGAGTTCTCACTTTCCCACTTGAATAGGCCAGATTGTTGGAGAGGGTGGGGCGGGTGGTTTTCTTTCAGGGACACCCAGGACCAGGGACACCCAGGCTTTCTTTCAGGGACACCCAGGACCAGGTCCCCTTTCCGCTCTGAGGTGGTCGTGCGCTTGTGCAAGATGAAGACGATGCACTTTGGGGGTGGTGTGGTGTTGGCGTCTGCACAGAACAGGCTTTGCGTAGGGAAGCACCACCTGTTTCTGTCTTCCTTCCTTTCCTCTCTCTTCTTCCTCAGCCTTGGAATCAGACCTTTCATGTTTTATTTCATTTTACTGAGTATTGAAAAGCAAAACTGCCTGAAAGAAGCCAACTTAGCGTTTTTCGCATATCTACATGCACTTCCTCCAAGTGCCCGGGCCTAGATCCCTGAGTCGGGGGCGCTGGGAGCGCATCGGAGCTCAGCTCAGGATGCTCCGGGTGTCTGTGTCCTGCAGGATGCCTTCTTGGTCATTTTACCAGTGCTCTGGTTCCATCTTGCAAGTGCTCTTGACTTTGTGTGCATCCTGGAGGTTATTTTATTTCCAGATCGCACATTCAATGTTTTGGGGGCATTTACCACTAGGGTTTTTATATTCTTGATATTCAAAAGAGGCTCTGGAGTCTCTCCACTCTCACACAAATTAGGAGTTTTACAATTTAATGGGTATCTATTCAAGCAGATTTTTAATAAATCTTATAGTATTCAAAAATCAGTACATTAGTAAAAAAAAAATACCACATGGCTCTCAGAATATGTGTTGCATTTATCTACATTTACTAGGGAAAGTCACTGTTTCTTCCTCCTGCATCCCTCCTTGTTAATTATTGAGGGATATTTATAGAGTCCCTACTTGAGCCTGGCAGATTTACTAGGTTAGGAAATCATCAGCACCTGGGTGCAGGTAACGCACTGAGTTTTTACATGGAAATAGCACTATAAATATTAATGGCAATAGTAAGCCCAAATCCTGATTTTATTTTAAACCTGCTGCTTGAGTTTAAGTGGTTTTATCCTGGTTTCTTTTTACCCAAGAGACAGCAATACTCACTTCCCTCAGTTTTTTATATGATAAGATTAAGCAAAAGTTAATGCTCATTTGGAATTTTGTCTTCTCCTGCTTTTTATTTCATGTGGCAGTGGGGGAAATGGAAGCCTAGCTGAGGAGTCCTAAATGCAATATGCCACCACTTATACAACATGTGTTTTGTGTAGGAACACTTCAGAGTCGGGCATCCAGCGCAAGTGAAAGACTGCAAATCAGAAACCGAAACATTAGCACTAAAATATCTCTGTAAGTTAAGAAGATCATCCCTTGTTTTCTGTGGCCAAATACAATTTGCCGACTCTTCTGAGGGAGATTGTATTTCAGGTAACTGCTGACTCTCACTATCCAGCCGATTCCTGTAGTGTAGTTGGGCTGAATGAAGCCCTCCTGGGTGTGCAGTTCCTGTTCCCTTTGCTTGTTGGAGCCGAGCATTCTTCATGAACAGATGAGTCCTCAAAGCTCGGTAAAGCAATTTGCGAAATCTTCCAAAGTGATCTTAAAATGTCACTGTAACATCGGCATCACCATCTTCCTAGTTTCCCTGATGGTCAGAATCCTAATTTCTAAAGTTAGGTTGGTTACCACCTACATTAAAAAAAAAATTATCCGATCCACTGGGAGACAAATTTATATTACACAGAAGGGTTGTTTTAACAGTAAAACTGAAATTTTTCACTTAAGAGCTGTATTTTCATGAGTAATTAGTTAAACTGATTCACAAAGTAATTGAGGACTGTGGAGGTATTCCATTTCAGAGATTGTTCCCCCCGAAATTCTTTATATGTGCATTGTTATGTGATGTTGTGTTGTTTGAATCTTGTCATCTAAACAATTAGTTAGATTGAAGTAAATTATTTCAAGAGGCCAAGAAAGTGAATGAAACAAGAGAAAAATAATTTATTTCAAAATTCTTTTCATGTCATGCACTTTCAGTAATTTCTTCTGATTAATGAACAAGGAATATTTAATAATGTGGCTGGTAAATATTTCAGTCATTTGTGAGCAGCAACAAAATCTACATTATGTATCAAATTGATATTTTTTCCTGAGGCTTATAAGGTTCAGAAATAGGCTTTTTAATAGGTTTATTGGTTTTTTTCTTATGACTTTCTTTTTTTCTGTTTTGCTTCACATGTATGGAGACTTGCTTGTCACCCTGTCACATTTGGCCTGATAGCTGTTTTTGTACTCATTTTTTTACAAATATTATTGCACCCATTCTCTGTACTGGTTGTACTAGGAAGTGCAGAATTAATTTAAAATTTAAAAAGTTGCCAGAAGTGATTAGAATATATAACAAATAGTTAAATTTTAAAAATATTACTTTAGACACACGACCATTGATCCCGCTCAAAATACTCTCTCTTGATTTAAACATATGTATTCCATCATTTTTGCAGCTTTATGCAACAGTTCTGCAAGTTCTATTTCCCGAGTGACTTTACAAGGTGTGGTCAAAAATACAGTGAATGCTGCTACCAAGTGCCACCTGACAGGAAGGCAGGCTCATTAAAACAATACTATGTGTGTCCACCCCTATTCAATATAGTTCTGGAAACATTAGCCAGAGCAGTTAGACAAGAGAAAGAAATAAAAACAGTAAGAATAGAAAAGGAAGAAGTTAAATAATCATTATTTGTAGATGATATGATACTCTACATAGGAGAACCAAAAACTCCACCAACAGATTTCTAGATTTAATGACCAAATTCAGTAGTGTAGTTGGATACAAAGTCAACACTCAAAAATCAATAGCATTCCTGTATACAATGAACAAATCCACTGAGAGAGAAATTAGGGCAACCACACCCTCCACAATAATGTTCAAAAAAATGAAATACTGAGGAATCAATCTAACAGAGGAAATAAAAGATCTATACATTGCAGAATTCTGAAAAAAGAAATCGAACAGAATCTCAGAAAATGGAAAGACATCACTTGTTCATGGATAAGAAGAACCAACATTGTGAAAATGGCCATATTCCCAAAATTGTTCTACAGATTTAATGCAATCCAGTTCAAAGTACCATTAGCATACCTCACAGATCTAAAGAAAACATTCCTAAAATTCATTTGGAATCAAAAGAGACCTATAATAGCAAAGACAATCCTGGGAAACCAAGGCAAGGCAAAAAAATCACCATCTTTCAAGTGAAATTATACTACAAAGCTAATATGATAAAAACCAGCATAGCACTGACAAAAAAAAAAATAACAGACCACCTGAGGATCAGTGGAACAGATTACAAGATGCAGACACAACTACAAACACACTCAGCCACCTTTTCTGTGACAAACAGGCCAAACATATTCCCTGGAAGAAAGATATTCTCTCTAATGCATGATGTCGGAAAAACTGACTTTCCACATGCCGAAGACTAAAACTAGAACTATGCCTTTCACCATGCATTAAACCGAAGTCAATATGGGTCAAATATCTAAATATTAAAACAGAAACACTAAATCTACAAGAAGAGAAAGTAGGTAAAAATCTTCAAGACTTTGGGATAGGCAGAGAGTTCATGAAAAAAAAACAAATTGCACGGACAGATGCTGGTGAGGCTGTGGGAGTAGAGGAACATTTCTCCACTATTGGTAGGAGTGTAAACTGTACAATTTCTGTGGAAATCTGTGGAGAGTCCTCAAAAAAGTACGATTAGAGCTACTATTCAATCTAGCTATTCCCCTTGAATATTTTTTCTGGAATAATTGAAAACATCATACCATAGCAATATATAGGCATACATGTTTATAGTAGCACAGTTTGTGATAGTTAAATCTTGGGAACAACCCAAATGCCCATGAACCATGGGATGGATAATAAAGATATTGTGTTTTTTAAAAATTTTTATTTAAAAAGAAAAAAAGCAAAACAGAAAAAGGGGTAGAAACAATACAGAATTTCAGAAAAAAAATAAACAGTAAGAAATCACTTGTTGATAAATTACATATTGTCTTCTTAGACATAGTTGTTCAAGTTACAAAATTAAGGCATACAAAGTGAGCATTCAAACAGTGAGGCTGCAAACAGTTCTGTTCAATGATCCAATAAAAACTTAGCAACATGGTTATCAATCCTACACACTTAAACATAAATGCAGTTATATTTTTTAAGCACTTTCTTTTCCTCCTTTTGCTTTTTAAATCCGTTATCTGTTTAGTTATATCCTGTTTCAGGTTGCTCAGTACCTTAGTGACCTGTTTTGTTGTTGTTTTTTGCTTTTTAATCACCTTATATTATTCTGTTGCTTTGTTTTTGAGTTTCGCCTCATCCATTCCCTATGGTTCAGCTTTGGTAGAGTTGGGAATTTTTTGGAGGTATTTTGTTACTTTGTTATCTATTTTTTTTTGGAAGGTAGCAAAATACAGCAGAACAAGACAGAACAAACCCAGGGGAGGCAGTGCAGTGAAACTGGCACAGAACCTCACAGCAGGTCACCAGGACAACAGCAATAGGCACAATAGTACATCCTGTTCTGTTCACATTAGCTGTTCTTTCAGTCAGGTAGAGCAAATATCGAACTTATAAAAACAGAATATTGAATAAAGCAGTACCATTAATCAGAACTGAGCAAAACAGTGATAAAAATATTTGCCTTCAAAGAGATGGTAGAAGGAAATCCCCCTTACTTGCCACACTGCATACGTTCATCCTCCCAAGAGATACTCAGACCTCCCGCTCCCACTTGCTAATGGCGGGAGGAGGGAATCGATGGATGCCTGATTCTTAGCCCACATGCCGGCAGGCCCCCAGCTGCTTATCAGGGCGGTGTGCTGGCTGCCTGTTCTCCCAGTCCCCAAGTTCCAACATGGTGCAGAGCTCAGGAAACGCCAATAGTTCTCTCCCTGAAGTGGCGGCGGCTTAAGATATTGTATTTTTATACAATGGATTATTACTCAGCTATAAGAAGGATAAGCTGGAGACTTTTATAGGTAAATGGATGCACCTAGAGACTAATAAGTGAAAGAAATCAGACTTGTATGTGTAAACATTATATTGTATCCCTAGAATAAGCAATGGAAAGAGTAAATAAGATATAAAAGTTGCAATAGATATTATGAAAAAGAAACTGCTCAGAAGGAAAGAACAAGTGGGATAGGAGAAAGGAAAAGAAGGAAGGGAAAGTGTATATACACACACACACAGAAGTGCAAACTGTGGTGTCACTACGTGGACAGTGCATTGAGATAAAGCATCCATAAAAGAAGGATAAAATGGAAACAAAGTTTTATAAATAAGGAGGGCAGAGGGGTTGAAGGGAAAGGAGGGGATTGGGGAAAAAAAAAGAGACACCAGAGTTTGTCATGGATAGGTACAAATTCCCTACCATGAATGTGATCGTTGTGTGTATCTAAACTGTACCAAGCAACTTAATAGAAAGAGTAACTGATCATAGGATGCCTGGTAGTTCAAACAGACTGTCGAACCACACCTGTTGTGCAGTACCATTTGAGATGGGACCTGGGTGTTGAGTAGCAGTCAGTCATTTGAAGAGTTCCAGGTAGAGTGTGTTCCAGGTATTGTTCGGAACATGAGCAGAGGCTCTTGGATGGAAAGCAATTGTGTACTCAGGAAATGGGACAGGGAGACTGCAGTGCCAGATGTAGTGAGAGGTGTGAAGTCTGGCAGAATAGTCATCTGGGCACAGGAGACAGCGTAATGCATTGGCATGTGGGGATTTCTGGACCACTGGAAGGAGTTAGGATGCTAATCAAGTGAAAGGGCAACCAAAGAAGCTGCACGTGTGCAGGGTGTGGTGGTGCACACCTGGAATCCCAGGAGTCTGGGACGCTGAGACAGGGTAATTCCGAATTCCAGCCTAGGCTTCACGACTTAGCAAGTCCCTTCTGTGGATAGAAGGGCTGAGAATGTGGCTCACTGGGGAGGGCCTGGGTTCAACCCCCAGTTCCATCAAAAAAAATACAAAAGTGAAAGTGACAAAATCGAGTTGATCTTTAAGAATGTTTATGTTGCTTGAAGGGAACCAAGTGAGGGAGACTGATGACCATGTGAGGGCTGCTGTGAGCAGAAATCATGATGACAGGCTGGTTCCATTTGGTGGCAGAGGAGACATAGAAAAGCAAATGCATTCCTTATGCATTTGGGGTAGACAGGACTTGCGGGAAAACTGGAGGGGTGAGGGAAGGAGATAGAGGAAGCCCAGGGTGGAGCAGTGGAGGTCAGGATTCCAGAGTCCTATCTGGATCATTCGAAGGGCCAAGGGTCTTTGAGACACTGGAAGCCTGATGAGGGAGTTTGAAATGGGGGCCTGGATCTCAGAAGCGAGACAAAGCTTTGGGGTACAAAGATGATTAGTGTGTATTAGTTACACAAAAGCACAGGTCTCCTTTTGTGATGTTCACACAATCCCATGAGACGCTTTGGTTGTTTTGTCCCTGTGACCCCGTTCCTGCTTGTCCCACTTCCTGGATGTCCTTCCCCTCTCATAGCCCCAGATGTTGATGTTTCCATCCCTGCACCTCAGAGTCCCTTAAAGTGGACATCACAGAGGCCCCCGTAGATTACAGACTTTCCTGGTGCACACTCGCCTTTACAATTTGAGCAGGTTCATCAGCCGGGATAAGAGATCAACCAACCTTATTGTGGGGTTGTTTGCCCTCCAAAAACTGATTTTAAAAGCATCTTATGCCACCAGCCCAATTTCTTTTTTTTCCTAGAATTTTTCCAATTCCTTTTTTTCTTCACTTGAATGTAGCTTTTGAATAAACATAACCACAGTGAATGGAAAGCCCTACGTCTCTGTTAACGATTTATGAGCAGTTTCTGATATTTTTTCACTGAGACTTTAAGTGTCCAGTCATACATTGGGTGAAGAATCGTACATTTCCCAAAGGGAAGATAGGTCAGTCACCTGGATGTCACCTTCTCTGTGTCTACCGCGGTGAAGATGTGAGTCAGGATTTGTCCGTGGGTCACACGCTGTTACCCCACTGCTTGCTTCTAAGCAGGTTTGGGGCTGTCTATTTTGGTTGCATGTGGCAATGACTGACACAGAACCCCTCTTTCTTTTGACATAGGACCCAAGAGGGAACAGTCTCCCTTCACACATCTTTGCCAAAAGAATCAATCCACAAATTTAACTTCTCCTCCTAAATCAACAGTTCAATTTCTCCCTCAAGGGCATGAAGTAAAATAGAGTAATTACGATTAAGACTTTTCAAAGTGCAGTTGGGAGATTATAAGAGGATTGAATCCATACCTGGTGAAGGTCCAACCACAGAATGTTCTGGTAAACTTGGCTGAACAACTTGAGGGACATGCCTCTCCTGAGCCGTCTCAGACACCACAACGATTGCAATCTGCCACTGGAAACCAGACAGATTTTCCTGGGGGACCCCCTGTCTCTGCCTGGGCTGTAAAGGACACTTTTCAGGGCTGTTCTGAATCTGTGTGTCTCAAGTGTAGCTCCCTGTTCCCCAGATGAATGCTGGTTCCTGTGACATCCCTGCCAGGCCTTTGTTTTGCAGTTCTCCAGGCCTTCAAACCCAAGTGCATCGGGAGTACATACCCAGTCCGGGAAAGGGGATTTGGGGCCAGAGCAGTACGTGGATGTAATGGCACGGAGGTCAGTCAGGCTGTTTTCCTGTCTCAGAGACACAATGCTGGTGATACCCACAACCTTCTCGGCTGCCGATCCTCAGCCTGCGAACATCTGTTTCCGGAAGAAACCTGAGCAAAGGTGAGGATTTGTCTGATCACAAGAGGACGTGAAAATCAGTATATCGAGTTGAACAAATGTAAAGGTGGCTGCTGCCAGGAAAGGTCAGTTTATTTAAATTGAAAGCTGAAATTCCCACAGGTGCTATGTGGATTGTGACTGCAAACTTACAGGCTTCTTCATCAGTGGGCACCATGCAGGGCAGAAGTGTGTGATGGCCAACTGTTGCTTGGAGCCAAGTGGTATTTGAAGTAGAAAAGAAATCTCCAGCGAGTCAACAACAGAGCAAGATGATGTGGATAACTCAGCCTGTGTTCTGAAGATTCTACACAAGTCAGAAGGCCAAAAGCGAGGGCCAGGGATTTAACTCAGCAGTGTAAGTGCCTGCCTGGAAAGCTCAAGGTTGTGAGTTCAATTCCCTGGTACCAATTAAAAAAATTTTTTTTAAAAGAAAGAAAAAGAACCCCAAAGGAGAGCAGCACTTTTAGCCCTCCTGAGTTGCGGAAGCCTCTTGTCCAGCGCCTGTATTCAGTATCGTGATCAGGGGGAGAAATCTCCAGGAAGTATGTTTGTTCGTTCTGTGGCACAGTTAGTGGAGCCCTTCTGAAAAAACATGTTTAGTGATCTGAAGCGAACTTGCATTGAAAGGACAAACTGGCCATGATCAGCTGTGTCAGGGCGGGTAGGTCACGTTGAAATGAGTGAACAAATCCTGTTGCTCATGAATTACACCCCCTTGCACGTCCCGCTTCTTTCCTCTGGGTGTGCCCAGGCTGTCAGAGAAGGCCTGATGGCCTTCTCTGTGGACAGGAGAGAGAACCTTAAAAGTCTAAAAGCTTTGCTCAAAGGGCCGTGGAGACGCACTCACAGGTGTCTGATGAGTAGGTTTACTCAAGGCTGTTGAAACTGGGGAGCTGCCATGATGCTCTTCAGTAAAGAGCAGATAAATAAGCTTTGGTATATCCAGAGGATGGAATGATTTAGTGCTAAAGGGAAGAGAACTGCCAAGGCACAAAATGACACGTGGGAAACCTAAATGCATATTTTATACTAAGTGAAAGGAGGCAGTTACACTATGAACAGACAGCGTCTTGTGTGATTCCAACTATTTGGTGTTCTGGAAAAGGCAGAACTATGGAGACAGTGCGGAGATTTGTGGTTGCTAGGGAATGAAGAGGGAGACATGAAGAGACAGCATATGGGACTTTTCAGCTAGTGAAACTCTTCTGCACTGTACTGCAGTGTGGGTACATTATCCAAAACCCGTATGATTCACAGGGTGAGTGAATCCTAATGAGTGTGGATTTGGGATGCCAATGATGTGTTGGCATAGGCTCACCAACTGTATAGCACTGAAGTGTGTGGAGTATCAGTAGTGGGACATTGGGTACTCAGGGGCACAGGGAATTAAGGGAAGTTTTTACTTTGCTCTCAATTTTGCAGTGAACCTGAAACTGTTTTAAAGTTTATCAATTAAGATGACGGGGAGGAATACACTATTCATCCTCACGCGATGTGGAGAAGTATATTGCTTCCATAAGGAAGGGTAGGAATGTTCTGCAGAATGATGCAATATACCATAATGACATATGTAACAAAAAAGCACAGCACATTTACTCCTGTGACCACCACGGTGGTTAAGCATGCTACCTCATGGGTAGTGGGTATTCAGTCAAATTTAATTAATCTTGAAGCAGAAGTATTTTATGAACCTGAAAGAAACAGACTTACAGATTTAGTAATGAAGTCTCTTTACTAGTAGTATTTAAGCAGTGCATAGTTCATTACTGGTAGTCACTGGTGTGCGTCTTATGGATTGTGTCAACAGCAGACCTGTGACCTGTGGGACGTAAAACATGAACATAATGTCTCTGAAAACATGTGGAAGGCATTCATCCAATTTCCATCTGATGGTCTGGAGTGTTTTATTTAAATGGTTTCTATTTTAACTGTAAGAGTGAAACATCCCATTGGAGTAATTTGTTATAATACACAAATATTAAGAAAAAATAATCACTAAATTCAACAAATCATGGAAAACCATTGTAAGTCCCTTTTTGCTCTTATGCATGCTTGCATTGATTCAGGGCAGGGAAAGATGAGGATTGCGTGCTTAGGCAGTTGTGTCACTGTATGAGCCTCGGGGAGTTTTCCTGCACCCACCCAGATGGCCACGCTGTTATTCGCAGTAGGATCTTGAAGAACCACCTTTCTGTATGTGGAACAGCCAGTTGTTGACAGAAGCATTGTTTCCATTCACAAAATAAATTTCCATTTACTTTCAATAACATTTTAAAACCATCACTTGATCCATCTCTGATGTTTATTACAGCACATAAAGTAAGGAAGTATGGCCTTATGTGTTTTGTTTTCCCAAGAACGTGGTGGCATTTCTTGGCACTCTGAAAATAGGTGAACCCGGTGCCTTGTAGACATGTTGGTAGTGGAAGCACAGGAAGTGTCTTCTGACGGATGGAAATCACCTACCTTTTGCACTCAGTCTTGGCCCATTGTGTCTTCATTCTACTTTGGGATCCATTCCTATGGTTTTTATTGGCCCTCCAGTGAGGGTTTATATAGATAGGACACAGTGGGTGTCAGTAAATATTAAGGAGGAAGAGCACACTTGCCACAGAACAAACCTGGTTACACTGGCAAGAGACGCTAGAAAGGCAGTTTAGTCTTATTTATCACTGAGTACTATAGAGGTAATGTCTGTCTCTCCCTTCAAATGCTCTTGCTCCACAGATTTTTAATACCCTAATTATCCCTGTTATGCAACTTCGATGCCTCACTATTTTTTCTTGCTTTGCCTCATTTCCTTTATTTTAACTAGAGTTTCTATTTTAAACGTAGCCCTACTTTCTGTGCGCTTATTTTCATTCTGTCATTGCCGGGTCTTAGGGTGTTCTCCCAGAGTCGTCACATAATGGCCTCTGAAACAGTCACTGCTCGTTACTCCGAGAGCCTGAGAATGCTCCTGCCCTTCTTTCCTAGTTGTCCCCTTTATTAATTCTTAACCAGCTCTTTGACCTTGGGCAGATCTACTGGCCTGTCTAGGGATGGCCAGCCTAACTGTTTGATCTCGGCAGCTCTTGCTTCTTCATATTGTGAGTGCAGCATTAATCATGATGAACTGCAGTTCTGTTTAATAATTTGCCATCCCCATTGGGCTATCACCTCCTGAGGGGATGCTGCAGACCCCAAGAGGTCATAGATATCATCAGAGTCACACCCTGGTGTGTCCCTGGACACACACACACTCACATACTTTTTGAGGAAATGATCATTGGCTTTAAGACGATCATCAGTCCATACCGAGAAGATATTTTCCAAATCCTCCAGGCAGTTAAAAGTCTGGTTCTCATTCTGTATTTCTCCATGGTTCCGCATGATTGGAAGATGTTCATAAAATTTCCACTAAAGACCTACATCAAGTTCAGATTGTCTACAAACAAACAGATTTTAGCAAGAGTACAGCATGGTCGTCAGTTTAGAGGCGTGTGAATCGTAAGTCTATTCCACATTGCCGAATATGGAATTACTCATAGCTAAAATGGTAAAAATCAAATGAGAAAAATAAATTTACTTAGAATTTTATTATATATATATATATATTTAAATATAATATTATGTATTGTATATTATACATATATAGTACTAGGTACTTAGATTGTGTATCTTGTTTTGAAATTTTCTCAGTGATAAGTACCCTGAATATCTAGACTTCTATTATTGGAACAGCCTTACAGTTGTATGATGCTCTGTAGGTTTTGTGAGATCCATCTTGCTTATTCCTATGGCCCCTTCATTTATTTCTTTGTTTATTTGTGTTTGCTTATTCATGCCTTCATCTATAATGTGGTAAATCATCCACGCAGCAATCAGCAATGTGCATCTCTCAAATCAGAGTGATCAGTGATGAAGGGCACTTTCTGCTCCTGTAGAGAGGAGATGAATGGACTCTAGTCACAAAAGTGGGGAAGAATGAAAAGATACCCTGTCTAATACCCAGTGTGGCTCAGATCTTGCTTTGCTTCGAGGACAGCATCACTAGAGCTAAGTTCTCTTGAGCATGGAGGTGGTGTGTCACCTGCATTCCTATGCCACTGTGGAGTACGTCTCACGGTCTCACCATCGCTTTGACGTTTTCTTCATCCTGAGTCCGCATGCTGCCTGTTGTCAGGTGAGGGGACGTGCAGGAAAGGAAGGGGAGGCCCAGTGGTCTGGTTGTTAGTGTAAGCCAGCCCGAGTTCTATTTCCAGCCCTGCCCTCCCTTCCTGGATACAGTACAGGCTGCCTAAGCTGTCATTATTACTTATTTTAGTGTGTTGTATTGTTTTTTAAAGTGGTTATTTCCATGGCAACGAGGCAGTGTTCCAGTCATCAGGGAGGTACGACAGCCACGGTAGAATTGGGAATCAGCAGGAAGATAAAGGGAAAAGGGAGGCGAGGCGTGGGGTGGGAGGGACTTGAAGGGCTGTGGTGTGCGGTGAACCCCGCACAGCAAGCGGCGCGGAGGGATTGTTTTTTCTTACTTCAAGGAAAATTCTGAATTGCTCATGTTTGCTAGGTCAGAGGATAAGATAGTTGGATTTTTATTTTTGTTTGCTCATGGTATGAAGCAGATGTGTGTGAGATGACACTGCTGATAGGAAGGACACTGCTGTCACAGAGGCCAGCCTCAGACACAGTGCGGTCTCCCCTGATCTTGCACGTTCCTTATCGTCTTGGATCAAGGTGTCACACCGATCAAAGGTGATAGGAAGTATTCAGCGGGGCTGGTTTGCAGAAATGCATGGCGCGTGGTTGACCATCGAGTGCCCTGATGTTTAAAAAACAAAGCACAGCCTATTTTCCAGAGATAAGGGAACAGAAAATTCCTTGGATGAACAAGATGTGGGATATGAAAGTCTATGTGTTATTGCATTCTGTCATCAGCGTGGACAGTGCTAGATCCCAGTGACAATGAAAAAAAGGTTAACTGATTAATAATGATGATGAGGAGGAAGAGGATCCCAGCTTTTTCAACACTTACTAAAAGCCAGGCTCAGTTTCAGTATATTAATTTAGCCACCTCTCTGACAAGAGGGAAATCTTTTGAAGCCATATTTAATGTGTGCAGTTGCCTTCATGAAATGTAACTCTTACAAAATGTTCTCCGTGGCTCCTAAGAAAATTGGGCAAAAGTAACATTATGAGGGAAAGACACTCACCTTTCATTATTCATCAGATGCAATGTTCAATTGCACATTTGATTTTGTCCCAAGTACTTGACCTTGGAGGAAGACTTGGTGCTGTTAACTAACGCTGTCTGAGAGGATGCACATTGCTTACTGCTGCAAGGAATAACACTCTATTATGATATTAATTTAGTGTTTCAAAGTGTTTTTGCTCTTTTGAAAGACTCAAATGCATTTTGTACTCATCTTTTCCTTTTCACTGTGTTCCAGTGTACTGACCCAGTGTTTTTTTTTCTTATTCTTGAATGTTTTAGAAGATAATGAAATGATCTCATTTGACTTTATTGCCAAGGTTGTGGGTTGACTCTGTCCATAGTTTAGTTTCAAATGGAGACAGAATAATTTTGCATCTTCCCACCTGTACAATGATGGGTGTGTTTTCTCCATTTGGATACTGAAGAAGGTCATGTGGTTGGGCTCATCATAGATGAAAACAGAGACTAAAATAATCTGTGATCTGTGGGCACTCTATATTTTACATCACATAATCTGCAAACAATTCCACTTGGTCCTCCTATGTAAATGATCCTTTGAAATATACATTGTCCTGTTTTATGAGTTGGGGAGGGCCCTTAGTTTTCTGAACATCTATGCATAATTTCAACAATGATTAAACAGGTTAGAGTCCAGGTCTCTTAATACCCAGTCTAGTATTATTTGCAGTGTAAGCTCCTGCCATTAAACCAGAGAATGACATCTTATATCCCAATTTTATTAGGATTATATCTCCAAAATTTAATCATAGCAGGAAAGAGAAAATGAATGCTAATGAAAACCACGAAAATCTTATTAATATACTGAATGTTTTGAGAACAAGTATATAATATTTTATTCACTAAATATGCTTGCACTGCTGTTGAATTTTAGAAGTTAAAACTCCAGAGGTAATGGCCTTTCAATTAGATGAATATTAGAGCATTATTCCCCAGGTAATATTTTAGTGTTTTGTTTGTGCTTTTCTTCTCTGTGGAAGATGATTCAGTAATTCTTAGGACAGCTAGCCATTGGAAGAAAGAGAAAAACTTATTAACCTCAAATTTCTTGGTTAAAATCTGTTAGCACTCAGGTCAGTCCTTTGACCTCTACCACACAAAATAATACATTGTAAGGAAATGACCAGAATTTCTCTGGGAATTTGAGATAAAGTTACTAACATCCTGGCTGACTGTATACATATTACTTGGTTGAAGTGTGTGTTAATTTAATTTTTGATTAAAACAATTTCAGGTCACCCATTCAATCAGTCTTTATTAAATATTTATTATGCACTACATACTATATGAACCAAAAATTGTGTACATGTGTGATAGCATGAGGCAAATAAAATTTTATAGAAAAAGTTTCATGTTTCAAATGTCCACTTCTAAAGATGTAGGTCAGCAATCCTATGCTTGAGCATTAGTAAGTAAATATTTAAACTCAGAAGTTAGAGGTCAGAAATCTGTGTAAGAAAGGGTTTCTTTTCAATTGTGAAGTAGTCGCATACTGTCTGGCTTTTCATCGATGACAGACCTCAAATACAAGGATGGTCCCAAAGATGATGCCACTGACATTGTAGCCATCTTAGTTTGTAGAAATGCTCTGCATGGTGTTCAGGAAACACAGTTTGTAGAAACCGATTTCTCACAACATAATGCTAGAAATAAATTCTTCTGAAAATTCATTCCTGTGGTTTCATTGCTCATGTATTAAGAAACATGTTAAAATATTTTATATGTAGTAGTATTTTTTTTATTTG